>JANAVB010008000.1:700435-1128652 GCA_029216955.1 Iris pallida
GTCCAATAGTATAATGATACTGATCATTCATCAGTGTCACGTGGGTGAGCATGTCCTACTGAATAATTTCTACTACTCCAGAGTTTTATAGCATAGTGATCAAATTTTCATAATTTCATCAAACTGATTCTGCAGGTCACTCTATTTGCCACACACTTCGCCGGGTGCTGCTTCTATCTCATCGCAGACACATACCCCGACCCGAAATCGACATGGATCGCGCTCTCGATGCCGGACTTCCACGAGAGGAGCCTGTGGGAGCGGTACGTGACGTCGGTGTACTGGTCCATCACCACCCTGTCGACCACGGGGTACGGGGACCTGCACCCCGTCAACTGGAGGGAGATGACCTTCGACACGTTCTACATGCTCTTCAACCTCGGTCTCAACTCCTACCTGATCGGAAACATGACCAACATGGTCGTGCACTGGACCAACCGGACCAGACGATTCGTACGTTTTCCTTCTCGAAGCTAGCTAGCATTTTTTTCCGATGATCCTCGGCAAGGTTCCCATTATCGGTATCGGTATCGGAATTGGTAGCGGACCATTCCTATGAGTATCGGTATCGGGGAAATTGGTAGTATCGGCGGTTTCGGATCGGAGTATCGGATTTCTTGGTATCGGAAAACAAATAACTATTAGTAAATTATTAGCATTTAAAAAATATATTTTATACATTTAGGCATAATTTTAAGTATTTACAGTATTATTTCTTAGTAGTTTTGGAATTAAATGAAATAGTAGTCACCTTACCGATTAGGTTACATGTAATAGATCAATCAAACTCTTGTGCTTTTATATGCTTTTACAATCAAACTCTTGTTGATTTGTCTTTTCTCATTCAATTTTTTTTGTCAAATTGAACGGAAAAAAGACCCCCAATGTCGATATCGGTCAGTATCGGTCGGTATTGGACCGGGACATGCCAAACCGTATCGGCCGTATCAGATCGGTATCGGCCGATATTAAACTATGATCCTCGGTGTCGTTTCTAAATCGTTTCGACAAGGTTTGGTTTTGGGATTACAGAGGGACGTGATTCAAGCCGCCACGGGCTTCGCGCAGAGGAACCAGCTGTCCCAGCGGCTGCAGGAGCAGATGCTTGCGCATCTGTGCTTGAAGTACAGGACGGACTCGGAAGGGCTCCAGCAGCAGGAGACGCTCGACGCGCTCCCTAAGGCCATCCAGTCCAGCATTGCCAAGTTCCTCTTCTACCCCCTCGTCGAGCAGGTCTACTTGTTTCAGGGCGTCTCCCGCGATCTTCTCTTCCAGCTGGTTAGGAAAATCTCTAGGCTTCTCAAGCTTCCATTTAGGCCTCGTTTGGTACACTCTAATATAATCGTAATCGTAATGTAAAATATTATTATTTTTACTTGATTACATTGCAATTACGATGATTACATTACAGTGTACCAAACGAGGCCTTACTGTTTCATCTTCTACTACTACTACTTGGTGTGCTCATGTATGTTATATGTTTTGTCACAAAAATTGTAAGGTTACTGCAATGAAAGCTGAGTATTTTCCTCCCAAGGAAGATGTCATCCTGCAAAATGAAGCGCCGACGGACTTCTACATACTGGTGACCGGCAGCGCGGTAGGCATAACCAATACCTTTAATATTCTGTTCGAGAAATTACTCGGTGGGACGGGCTCACCACGTGGCAGTAGTGGTGAATGATGAGCCCGTCTAATCGTATAACGACACATGATAATATCTTACTATTTTTTGTAACCATATTTTAATGATATTTGACAATTGTTTGATTTTTTTTTTTGGCTTTTGATATTACCATGTGCCATTATAACACTGGACGGTCTCATCATTCACCACTGTCACGTTATAAGTCCGTCCCACTGAATAATTTCTCTGTTGTGTTCATTCTATCCTACATACTCTATTATAACTGAATGAAGTTCAAACATTTCTTCTACATGGTTCTTCTCTGACTCTCTACACATATTTCTTCTTCTTCTTTAGCTTTCTTGCTATCTTGATTTTCTGTGACTCATTTCCTGATTCGTGCATCTTCATCGATCTAATGTATCTGGATTAATTTCTTGCTTGCAGGATGTTATGTATGCCAAGAATGGATATGAACAGGCAAGTTTCATATGGAGAAATTATTCAGTAGGATGGGCTCATCACGTGGCAGTGATAGAATGGTGAGTCCGTCCAATGGTATAATGACACATGATGATATCAAAAAAAAAATCTAATCAAACAATAAACAAATATCATTAAGATATGATTACCAAACATAGTAATATATAATTTTGAGTCACTATACCATGGGACGGGTTCACCATTCACCACTGCCACGAGATGTCCGACTGAATAATTTCTCGTTTCGGATGGGTCTACTTTCCAAGTCCTTCAGAGAAGTTTCAATGCGGTGAGGTTATTAGCATTACAGTTGTTGATTGTGTGCAGATAGTTGGGGAAGCAAAGAAAGGTGATCTGTTTGGGGAAACTGCCGTGCTTTGCTACAGACCGCAGCTCTTCACAGTTCGCACCAAGAGATTGTGTCAGCTATTGCGCCTGAACCGTAACTCCTTCCTCAGTATTGTCCAGGCAAACATTGGAGATGGGTCAATCATCTTGAACAATCTTCTCCAGGTACACAACCCCGATATGTTCCTTTTATGCTAGTAAGTTATTTAGTTTTAGGATCTCATATAATAATAAATTTGAGTTCAGGGCTCCATATTGTTCAGAAGAGGGTATGGATTCCGTCCTAACAGTTGACTTGGATGATCGTGGAGATCTAAACGTAAATTTCGAAAATTATACGGAGACCTTAAAAGTTTGATATTATGGAGACCTAAACGATGACAGATAAATACGGATACGGAGACCTAAGGGGGCGTTTGGTATGCGATATTTTTTTTATTTCCGAAAAAATTTAGGGTGGAAATCTATTACCATGTTTGTTTGGCTATAAAAAATTTATTTCCGGGAATTAGAAATACCCGGATAAATAGTTTACTTATAAAACATGGGAATCCTATCCCTTAAGAATAGGTGGGTATTTTTTTTTTTGTCCGGCCAAAAAAAAAATGTCTAAACTTTTTTCTACTTTTTTGATCATTTTTTACCGTTTGTCGTTTTTGTTGTTTTTTGTCTTTTTTGTCGTTTTTTTGTAGTTTTTGTCTTTTTTGTCGTTTTTATCGATTTTTTTAATTTTTTCGCTTTTTATCATTTTTAGTCTTTTTTGTCGTTTTTATCGATTTTTTGTTATTTTTGTCCCTTTTTGGTCATTTTTTCTCTTTTGTCACTGTTTGTCGTTTTTTGTCCTTTTTTTTGTTGTTTTTAGTAGTTTTTTGTCATTTTCTGTCTTTTTTGTTTCTTTTTGTCATTTTTTGTCATTTTTTGTCGTTTGTCTTTTTTTGTCGTTTTTTGTCCTTTCTTTTATCGTTTTTTGTTATTTTTTGTCGTTTTTTTCTCTTTTTACCGGTTTTTATCGTTTTTAGTAATTTTTTGTCCTTTTTTTGTCGTTTTTGTCATTTTTTTCGTTTTTGTTATTTTTGTCGTTTTTCGTCTCTTTTTGTCCTTTTTATCCTTTTTTTTTTACCAATTTTTGTCGTTTTTTGTTGTCTTTTATCGTTTTTAGTTTTTTGTCGTTTTTTGTCGGTTTGGTCTCTTTTTTGTTGTTTTTTGTCGTTTTTATTGCTTTTTGTCTTTTTTGTCCTTTTTTTTTTATCGTTTTTCGTCTCTTTTTGTCACTTTTTTGTCGTTTTTTACCGATTTTTGTCCTTTTTTTTTGTTGTCTTTTGTCTTTTTAGTCGTTTTTAGTTGGTTTGGTCTCATAACCGTTCATAACCGATACTCTAAAAAGACCTCATAACCGCTACCAATTGCCAAGCATACCCTAAGTTACCAAGTTAAGATTTACAATAATTGACTGCATCAAGATGATAAACTAATTTAGCAGTCTTACCGATTGAATATGTTGATTTTTTAATTTTTATTTTCACTTGACATTAGCATTTGAAAGACCACAAGAATCCAATTATGGAAGGAATACTGAGAGAGACGGAGAACATGCTCGCTCGAGGCAGGGTGGAAGTGCCCCTCACTCTATGTTTTGCCGTCAGCAGAGGAGATGACCTGCTGCTGCACCAGCTTCTGAAACGCGGTTTGGATCCAAACGAGTCGGACAACAATGGACACAGTGCACTGGTTAGGAACTAATTTTACTTTCGGCATTTAAAATTATTAGCTACTTCATGGTCGCTTGTAACTCTGAACAATATATTTATTTTTTGGGTCAATTAATGGATAGCATAAAGCGGCAGCAAAAGGAAGCGAGGCTTGTGTTGTTCTCCTGCTAGATTATGGAGCAGATCCTAACAGCACAGGTATGACATACTTAGATTACTGACATTGTGTGAATCTTAATATATCTCGGCTTCATAGTTTGATGTCTTCTGCTTCCTTCTTGCTCATAAGCATAATTTCCAGTATCGGCCGATACTGACAAGGTTTGGCATGTCCAGATCGTTATCGACCAATACCGATACTGACGGATACCGACATTGGGAAACTTTTTTTCAATCAATTCGACAAAGAAAATTGAAAGGAGAAGACCGATCACTAAAATGAAAAAGTACAGTAAAATTGTAAAAGCATATAAAAGAAGAAAAGGTATTATCGTAGTAGGTAAAGGACAACTGCTATTTCGTTTAATTCCAAAATTACTAAGAAACAACACAGAAAATATTTAAAATTATACCTAAATATATAGAATATTCTTTTAATTTTTTTTAAATAGTTTACTAATAATATTTTTTTTTCCGGTACAAAAAATCCGAAATCGTTGGTACCGCCAATATTGTCGATA
The DNA here is from genome assembly GCA_029216955.1 of Iris pallida. Taxonomy (NCBI): domain Eukaryota; kingdom Viridiplantae; phylum Streptophyta; class Magnoliopsida; order Asparagales; family Iridaceae; genus Iris; species Iris pallida. The sequence goes on from JANAVB010008000.1 coordinate 705,283, forward strand.
CCGATACTCATATTTAGGGTATGGAAAGGGATTTCCATACCGATACTGTGAACTTTTGCTTGTAAGTGGCAATACCTCGGTTGTTAATGAGATTATCAATATATTGTTCACAAAGGTTGTGTTGGTACATCTGTATGATGATCTTCTTCAGTTATAGACTTTGGTGCCAGTGTCCTTGTCGTGTGTCCTTACCGTGTCAATGTCGTATCTGTGGCCCCCTGCAACATTAGATTATAAAACTTAATGAAGTCGTCTTTGGGTGCTTAATTGTCTCTTCTTACACTAGAAATTCATGATGATCATCATACTCACCATGTCGTGATCATCGATCTGCAGATGTAGAGGGGATCACCCCGCTATGGGAGGCTCTGCTGGAAGAGCACGACGCGGTCGTACGTCTCCTGATCGACAACGGCGCCAGCATCCTAGCCGGCGACGCGGGCAAGCTCGCGTGCCTGGCCGCCGAGAGGAACAAACTGCAGGTCCTCCAGGCCATCGTCCGCTGCGGCGGAGACGTGACGCTCCCGAGGAGTGAAGACGGGAGCACCGCCCTCCACGTTGCGGTCTGCGAAGGGAACGTGGAGATGGTCAGGTTCCTGGTGGGACAAGGCGCCGACGCGGAAAAGGTGAACAGCTTCTGCTGGGCCCCGTCCAGCCTGGCCGAGCAGCAAGGCCACGAGGAGATCAAGGCCATATTCCAAGCGAGGAGAGAGGCCGAGGGCCGGCAGTCCGCCTCCACCGCCTGCTCGCTGTCGTCCCCCAGCGGCCACGTCGCGCGCTTCAGGAGCGAGCCCACGATCCCCCGTCCCTCCCACGACGGCGTCCGCCCGTCCGTGTCGTCGTGCGTGGACGCCAGCCCGAGGGAGAAGGGCTGCAGCAGCCAGAGGCAGCGGAGGAGGTCGAACGCCTACCACAACTCCCTCTTCGGCATCATGCACGCCGCCAGCTCCGGCAGGGGCAGCGTCGAGGGGGCGTTCGGGATGGTGGCGCGGACGCCGCCCGTCGACGGAAGGAAGCCTCCTCCGCTCCGGGTGACGGTCAGCTGCCCGGAGAAGGGCGACGCCGGCAGCAGGCTCGTCCTGCTGCCGGGGTCGCTGAGCGACCTGCTGGACGTTGCCGCCGCCAAGTTCGGCCTCGTGGCTTCGAAAGTGCTTACGACGGACGGGGCCGAGGTCGACGACGTCGTCGTTGTAAGAGATGGCGATCATTTGCTTCTTGTTAGCGATGAATGGAAAGGGAGAATTGAATCAGCAAAGGGAACGAACGCTGATACAAATATTTAGAGATTTTTTTGCGAAATGTTTGTAAAAAAGAAGAAGATTTTTGAGAAAATTGTACAATAACATTTATGCAACTCGGATGTACAACTAATACAAAGAACAGTGCTGATCAAATCGGTGGAAACATATGTGGGAGACGACTAGAACTTATTAGAGATTTACTTGATCAAAAAAGTTTGATATACGTATGATATATACATACTTTGGGATCTTTCGTTTATTTTGACTTTAACGGTATTTTTATTGGTTCTGAAATATTTTTGAATCGACCGTTTATGAAAATTCTTGCTTGTTAATTTTTTCGAGGCACTGGTTTTGGTCGACTCAAAATATCCGAAAATTGGTTTAATGTAATTATGGGTGGCTTTATAAACACCCCAAATCGATAGATTTTGAGCATCTTTATTATTTTATTCCATTTATATCCTCACAAAAATATATAATTGTAATTACTGAGACTCTTCCCTAATTAATTTTATTCGTGTAAAAAAAACTTTCAGAAATGCTCGTTAGTGAATTATCAAGCATGTATTGGACTGATTTAAACGACGCTACTTAAAAACCATCCAAAATCGGACCCCTCATGACCGCTGAAGCTTAGAATCCATTGATTGCGCCATCTTGATCCTCTCAACTATACTGGACTGAACTTGCATGCTGGCCATCAATGACACATTGGTAGAGAGAACTATCTTTATCTCCATCTTCTGAAGGTCTACTAATAACTCTGGTTGCGCTGTTAGAAAATAATGTCACACCCCAGAACCAGAATACTGGAGAGCGGGAGAATGACTCAACCAGCTACGTATTACGGGTAGATGAATACCGTATAATACGATCAATGTTGTCTAAAAGACGAGGGGGTGCATACTACATGAAAGTCTCACTATGGTCACTTCACATCTATTGTCTCAATCATTCAAACAAGAAACAGTAATAGAGAACATATAAGATAAAGCAGTAAGGCGTCCCAAACGCTCAGTCAAAATGTTCTTGATATCTGGCTTTACAAAACATAACCAGATGATGTAGCAAAGTATACACAAATTGTTTATCAGCTGCAGCCTGACTTAGTTACAATTATGTAAAAGTAAATACAAGACAATTCGACTAACATGTCGGTGCCAAACGGTAAAATATAAAGTAAGTAACAAAACGAGCGAGGAAGTAAGGAACCCACTCGAGTCCTCCTGCGATCATTCCTCTAGTATTGACCATCTTGGAGGTGGAAGTAAGCTGAATCCTCGGGGACCGGCTCCAAATCTGGCCATGCAAAACCAGAGAGGTTAGACCTCAAATAGCAAGTACCACAAGGGAGCACGACATGAAAATTAAAACCAGTGATGAGAGTTAAGGATATAATACATAGGTCTCTGCTTGCTACTGGGATTCACACAACATCACGACACTTCAAACCAACTTCCCAACCAAACAAGGACAGAAGTTGACCCGTCGTGCCCTGACATTCTGATCATCTCAGTTAGTAAATAGATTAGGTACAGTACACAAACAAATCAATTTAAACGGCCATGCAACTACTACGGCTTGCTACTGTGAGTTCCAAGTTATCTTGGAATTATGCAATAAGGATTCCTCAGTTCTTACTATGTGCAAGCAAGGCTAGTCTATCCAGTCAATCAATTGCGCTAATCATGAATTAGACGAGTCCCAGCGGGACGTCCGTCATCAATATACAATAATACAATAAATAATATAAGCAAATACCGCTCCCTGCCCGTGTGGCAGATCTGCAGTATCTGTGGGAACCAGCCGGCCTGTCGGACACTAATAGTCCCAAAGAGGGCTGCCATGTAAGAACTCGGGAATCCATTCTCTCCATGCAATCATTATTTTATTTAACTTAATAGCCTCTATGTTAAGTGAAATCCCATGCCGTGGATCATGGCCATTCAAAATGAGTACTTTCGTACAAGCACGACATGCACAACTCTACAACGATACCCGTACGGTTAGGTTGTAGGTCTTACATAGCGTAATGCAACAATCAAAACTATCCACGGGATAATCATGCCTTGACCATAAAGTACACATGCTGCTTCTGTAAAATAAATAAATAAATAAATAAATTGAAGCTTGCATGTGCCTGTATGCCAATGTTCGGGATCAACCAGTCGATTATAATAGTTCATAGTTAATATGAACGTGTCTCATTCATTCAATTCAATAAGACGACTAGCCTATCTCTTAGTTCCAACTAGGAACGGATGATCAATTACTAATAACAATCAATGTCAATTCGTAACAAGGCATGAAAGTCAACTATTATTTAGTATGGTCGAGTCTACAACTCTCAGGGTTAAATTTCAGTCATTCGGGGTATCTATAAATCAATTCACGACACATGGTACATTCTACGTAACAATCTATATTAAAGAAAATATTAACATATCATGATTATATTAAGTTCATGCCAAAAGGCGTAAGGATATAAGAGGAGAATTATCATACCAACATAAAGTGAATAAAGTATAGGGCAATGGGAACACCAAGGTTGGATTACGCCAAGGCTAGTTATACCATGATTAGTCTACACCAAAATTTTACGCTAAGGCAAAATACGCGCGTAAAATAGGGTATACGTAAAAGTCAGGTTTACGCATGAATTTATATGCGTAAAAGGTAACGTCACGCGTAAAACTCGCGCGCGTAAGGGTCAAAGTATACGCAGGGATGAATACGCGTAAAGGAAGTACGCTCAAAATAAAGGAACAAGTTGCGTGTAGAAACTCGTTTTACGCCGAGCCAAGAAGTACGCGTAAAAAGATTAGAGTTTTACGCAGGAAATACTGTGCGCGTAAAAAGTATACGCCAAGTCAAGTAGACTTGCGTAAAACAGTTTTACGCTGACACGAGTGATCGTGGGCGTAAAGCTCGGCACTACGCGGACACGTATAACGTGGGCGTAAAACTCAATATTACGCTAACACGTAACAACGTGGGCGTAAAACTCAATATTACGCTAACACGTAACAACATGGGCGTAGAGTTCCTCATGAACTCCAATTCCCATGGAACCTTCGTTCCAAGTCAGAAATGGGATTTCCATGGGTCAGAATGGCGTATAACACAACCTCAATCAATCTGGAATGAACAAAACTTGGAAATAAGGAAGTTTGACAGATCAAAACCACTGAAATACGAAAAATAGTAATTTCTAGATCTACTAAAAAATAAGACTTCAAAATGAAAAATGCCAAGTTCTAAACTCTCTTAGGATCACGAGAGGGAGATAAATGAACCATAAAAATATAGGTTCTCATGTGGAGCAAGATGTACTTGCCTATGGGTTTTGGTAGGTGGAGAGAGTTATGAGGAAGAAGAAGAGTAATGAGAAGAAGTAATGAAGAGAGAGAAAGGGGATGGGGCTTAAATGGGGGTGTTGGGTTCGGTTCATGGTGAACCATCATAAACCCGAAAATAAACCAACCTAGGCCGAACCTAAAGCAAGATAAAACAGAGAATAAAAGCAGAAAGTAAAATGCAGAAAATTAATTAGCGTAAAATTAAAAGAATTTAAATACAAAACAATATATGATAAATATTAAATAAATATATTCGAGCAGTACACGTATTAGAATACGTATTTTGGGAACGGGGAGTGACAAATAAGCTCCTGCTCTTCTGCTCAATGCATCTGCAACAACGTTGGCCTTCCCAGGATGATACTGCAAGTTGATGTCGTAATCCACAAGTAGCTATAGCCATCTTCGCTGACGCATATTAAGATCCTTCTGAGTAAACACATACTTAAGACTCTTGTGGTCGGTGAAAATTTTCATCCGATCTCCATACAAATAATGCCTCCAAAGCTTCAATGCAAAAACTACTGCTGCTAACTCCAAGTCATGGGTAGGATAATTTCTCTCATGGTCACGAAGCTGACATGACGCATAAGCTACTATCTTACCATGTTGCATCAATACGCATCCCAATCCTCTGCCTTGTAGAGCCTAAAAATCAAGTTACGCCTTCAATATACTGATCAGTGATCAAGTTGCACCCAAAAAATTAAGTTACGCCACTGATATGGAGCAGACTGCGCCACCGATCAGATTGTGCCTGATATCAGACTGCGCCTAATCTTTTTGCGCTAAAGCCTACGTGGCATCTGACACTCAATAGTCATCATTACCTGACCATACTGACGACTGATACAATAGAGAACAAGGAAAATCTCTTCGAATCCCGTGAATTGTGCCGCTCAAGAAAAAGTTGGTGGACAGCTGTCTTGTACACTTCGTGAGTTGCGCCCAGGCACAATCTAAACAAAATCCTTAGTTGCGCCTGGGCGCAACCTGAACGACTTTTGATCAGAAGCTGCCACGTGTGTAGGCGCTGCTCAGATCAAGCGCAGTTTGACTTGTTGACTGAAGCTCGTGCAACAAGATAAAGTTGAGATAACTTACATTCTAAAGCAGGATGACGTGGCGCACATGCCACTAATCTCTCAAAACTTGTCTACTATCCTGTACACGACCACGCACATCTCAATCATACGATGTCACGTGTCTAAATACAGTTAGTACACGATTGACAACTGAATGAAAGTTGGCACAACCAGAGGTTGGCGCAATCCAGTATGGCGTAATCCAGCCTCGCGCACATCAGAATAACTGCTAAAACAGTTATTTCCTGAACTCTATAAATAGAGTTTCCAATCATCATCAGAGGAGATCAAGAACTCTTGTAAAATTGCTGCTGCGTTCTCTAGAGGCTACAGTCTTCAAGTTCACATAGTCCAAGGGATAAAGTGATCGTCTTCTGATCAGATTTTTAAAGTTGTACTTTCCCAGAATTCATTGTACTTTGTACTCTTTTACAAGTTTGGAATAAAAATAAATTTTTATTTTGTTTTTTGCAAACAAAATGGCGACTCTGCTGGGAACGACTTTCTCCTTCGACGAGAAAGTGACAACCCAATGTGACATTGCGTCGATCGGCAAGACGCAGAAGACTCTGGTTGTTCAAGTCAACCAGACAGCCTACGAGAATATGATCAACACTAAGAGCAACAAGCGCACGGTGGCTATGAGACTCGTCTCACAGTATCGGTATTTATATACAGATACGTATTTTGTAGTGTATTTCGTATTTTCTTGGTTGTCGTAATGCTTTAAAAATTTTCCTAACTTATAGATTTTTCCTTGGCCGGCATGCCGCTAGTATACCGGAGTATACCGACGGCATACCGTCTAGACAGATTTTCCACATTTGAGATATTTTCGATTTCAGATATTTTCATGAATAGTGTTTCCGATATTTTGATGAATAGTATTTTGGATATTTTGATGAATAGTATTTAGATATTTTCATAAATAGTATAGATGCACCCTATTACCCATTGGATATTTGGTTTTGTTTTGATGGTTAGGATTGACTTAGATTTTGACATGGATCACGATCCGACGGTTAAGATTAATTTCCCTTTCTATATATACCATTTTACTTTCTCTCTCCTCTCTCTTTTCATTTTTTCACTCTCTCTTCATTTCTTCTTCCCTCTCTCCCCCTTGGAGCTTGTCAAGAGCTTGGCCTTGAGGCCTTGGGTGTGGTGTCTAACCCCCTAGGAGGAGGAGTAGAAGATTAGGCTTGGAGCTTAACCTAGGCAAGTACATCTTGCCAAATCCATGAACCATTTTGTTTTGTTGTCATTTTTGTTTTCCTTGGTATTAAATGCGCAGAATTGTTCTAAACTCATTTTTTTAAGAATGTTTTCCTTGTGATTCTCATCTATATGCATGTTTCCAAAATTTGTTTAAGCAAAGTTTTGATTTTATGTTAAAACCCAATATGGACTTAGTAGAAAACTTGGTATCAAGAGTGATACTAGTGTTACCATCATGGATCTTGGTCACATATACATATATGAGGCCCTCACATAGTTTGTATGTCATAGATTTTGAGTTTGGTGGCAATCGGAACCCGTTTCGGTGTCCCGATAACCTCTATTTGGGAGTATTTTGAGGTATTGATCTATCAAATATTTTGATTTGTGAAAACTAATACTTCCATGTTGTAGGAAATTCAATTCTATTCAATTTTGACTTTTGAAAGTCCGAATTTCGATTTAAAATGAAGTTTTTATGGCCGAAACAAGTTTTGGCAAAATTCTGAATTTTGTTGCTGTTTGAAAAACTGGTATACCGCCGGTATACCGCAGTATACCGCCGGTATGCCATTTTTTGCACCAGAAACCTTCTGTCTTTAGGTCGGTATACCGCCGGTATGCCGCAGTATACCGCCGGTATGCCGTTTTATGCTGTTTTAGTCTGTTTTTGCCCGTTTCTGTCCGTTTTTGATATTTTCTTCGATTGTAATAATTTCTTAACATGATTAGATGATCTTGTATAGTTAGAGAATGCTTGTACACCCTATATACACTTGACACAAGCACATGTTCAATCATTTTCTATGAAATGTACTTAGCTTTAATTATTATTTCCCACATGCCATGATATGTCTTTGATAGATTCTTTCTTACAAGCTATGTTAATTGTTGCCATGCCTTCTTTGCTTACATGATAGTGGCCCGTCGTGGCGTACTTTTCTTACATGTCTCCTTTGCTTACTAGATAGTGACCCGTCGTGGTGCACTCTTGTACATGTCTTTCTTTGCTTACATGATAGTGGCCTGTCATGGCGCACTCCCTATAGTGGCTCGTCGTAGCGCACTACCAGCTTCCAGTTTATGATATTTTCTTGTTGTGGCTTGTTATGGTGCACATTTTCGTTATTGTCCAGTCTTGCATGCTCATGTCTAGGATGGATTCTGCGGAATGCCAGACCCAGAATCCAAGAAAATGGTAAGGATTATATAACTAGATTGATCATTAGAACATGGGTGGGGAGGATTTTCCAGTTACCTGTTGCCTTTGGTCTAGGTCGTTATAACATTTAAATAAGGGTTTGGAGCTATCCGTCGAGATGAGCACTCTCCCAGCTTCACCGTCGCGTGGGAGCACAAAGTCACACTTGTAATCACTTCCCGACATGACCAATAGGTGGCAGCAGGCAGGTAACCGGACTTGGAATTCTCAAACTTGCATTTGTTAGTAATTAGGATTGTGACAACCCTAGTTAGCTAATGTATAAAGCCGTACTCATTGCTTGGCCGTGACTATTGTATGGAGTCCAGTCTAGTCTAGTCTAGTTTGTCTAGGCAGTGTCCGGATTTGTTTATTTCAGTACATCTTTGTTTATGCTTTACTTTTGCCGGTAAATGATTAGATACTAAAGTTCTGTTCAGGAGAAGGGTTACAACCCCGATCCTTGTTTGGTTTACGGGTTGTAACTTAGGTTTCAGAATAGTTCCTAAGTCATCTTATCATTTGTCGTTCTATATAGTATCTTAACATGTTCACATGCTCCAGTTACATGACATGCTCACATGCTCCAGTTACATGACATGCTCACATGCTCCAGTTACATGACATGCTCACATACTCCAGTTACATGACATGCTCACATGCTCCAGTTACATAACATGCTCACATGTTCTAGTTACTTAACATGCTCACATGTCTAGTTTATGTTTCATGTTCACATGCTTCCTTTTCCTTACATGTACACAGTTTATATTACGTCACATGTCCTTTACTTTATGCTACATGTTGCTTTACTTATTGTCTTTTTTATTCTCGGGATAAGTGCATTGATAGCGCACGAGTCTCGATTTGCTTTTATTTATTTCTGTCTCTATCCGTTGCTATGATTTGCATGCTGGTTTTAGTTCATAGTTTGGCTTCCTTTGTGGTACTTGCTATTGGGGGTCTGACCCCACTGGTTTTGTATTGACCAGATCTGATAGAGGAGCTCGGAGGATCTTCCGTACCTTCCACTCGTTGGTGATTACCCAGAGCACCAGAGTACCTTAGTGGGTTTTCTATTTTATTCTCCCACTAGTTATGTACATTATTCTTTTGTGGCGTTTAGCCTCCGAGCACGTGTTTAGCTCGTGTTTTGGACTTGACATTTAGCCTACGGGCCAGAACATGATTTGCGTATTCTAGACTATAGCTAGAGCTTATCATGTATGACTATTACTCTTGCTAGTCTTCACTCTGTATTACTAGCTTCATGATCATTGATATATGATAGTTTGGGACGCTTTACTATTTTATATTCCAGTTGATCTTACTTCTTGTACATTGTTTACTGCCTGTGATTGAGATACCTAGGATTGCTTGACCTAGGATCGACTGTTGGCTTGTAGTAGTAACCCCCGTCTATACAGCTTATACGTTATTTCGGAGTACTGGAGTACTTTGGTATACGTAGCTGGCCTGGTCCGTCCCTACTTGCCAGTATTCTGGTTCTGGGGCGTGACATAGGTTTTAGTGGCGGTCCATACAGGTCTGATTTATCAGATATGTGGGGGTTACTGATATTTAGATATCTCAGTCACAATTCTGCTTTATTGATATCCTTCGTGTTATTCTATATCTCTGATCCTTTACCTGATATCTGCCTTGATCGTTGATCCTTCATGTTCTCTCGATTTAATCCTTGTGTCCTTTAACTTTCAAGGGCACTGTTCTTAATCCTTTTGATCATCTTGTTTGGGTTTTGTCGATTGTAGTCAGAAATCTTTTGTTAGGCCAGTTATGGAGGATCAGTCTTAGCATTCAGGGGCAGAGTTCAGAGTTGACCCAAGGACAGATGTGTCAGTTCAGCCTGATCGGCCAGCAGGGTCAGTCCTGCCAGAGTCCAGCTTCACCCGCTACCCCGGCAGTCCAGCAGTATATGGCTCATGTACCGGTTCAGCACCAGCAGGTTAGAGCAGCAGTTCCGAGATATGGACAGGCAGAGTTTGGTATGTTAGAGCAGGTTTTGGCCGAGGGCGATTATGTTGTAGGTATTGTCCTATTCTGCTTCCACTCTTATTTATCTCTTGGGTTACGCATATTTGGCGAGTTTCTCGTCCTACTCTTCTGTCTTCGTAGTCGAGGCATGTGATAACTTCGTTGGTATCAACTACGAAGATACGTCCTGGATAGAGTCATGTCTTGGATTAAGTCATTGGTACCGACTTATTTTGAGAATTGACTTTTATCTAAGTTGTGGAGTCAGCGTAGGCCTGCTCCTACTCAACTGACTCAGGAGACATATTTATTCATATGCCTTCATCCCTTCTTGATTATAGTTGTGTTACTGCTTACGCATTTACTTATATTACTGTTGTCTTTATCTTACCAACATGCCATGCTTTGTTTTGATTGACATCATTTTTCAGCTCTTTGGTTTGGTTTTCATGCTTGACTAGATTTAGGAAATTCCGAGGACGGAATTTATTTTTAAGTTGTGGAGAGTTGTGAGACTCGTCTCACAGTATCGGTATTTATATACAGATACGTATTTTGTAGTGTATTTCGTATTTTCTTGGTTGTCGTAATGCTTTAAAAATTTTCCTAACTTATAGATTTTTCCTTGGCCGGCATGCCGCTAGTATACCGGAGTATACCGACGGCATACCGTCTAGACAGATTTTTCACATTTGAGATATTTTCGATTTCAGATATTTTCATGAATAGTGTTTCCGATATTTTGATGAATAGTATTTTGGATATTTTGATGAATAGTGTTTAGATATTTTCATGAATAGTGTAGATGCACCCTATTATCCATTGGATATTTGGTTTTGTTTTGATGGTTAGGATTGACTTAGATTTTGACATGGATCACGATCCGACGGTTAAGATTAATTCCCCCTTCTATATATACCATTTTACTTTCTCTCTCCTCTCTCTTTTCATTCTTTTCACTCTCTCTTCATTTCTTCTTCCCTCTCTCCCCCTTGGAGCTTGCCAAGAGCTTGGCCTTGAGGCCTTGGGTGTGGTGTCTAACCCCCCTAGGAGGAGGAGTAGAAGATTAGGCTTGGAGCTTAACCTAGGCAAGTACATCTTGCCAAATCCATGAACCATTTTGTTTTGTTGTCATTTTTGTTTCCCTTGGTATTAAATGCGCAGAATTGTTCTAAACTCATTTTGTTAAGAATGTTTTCCTTGTGATTCTCATCTATATGCATGTTTCCTAAATTTGTTTAAGCAAGGTTTTGATTTTATGTTAAAACCCAATATGGACTTAGTAGAAAATTTGGTATCAAGAGTGATACTAGTGTTACCATCATGGATCTTGGTCACATATACATATATGAGGCCCTCACATAGTTTGTATGTCATAGATTTTGAGTTTGGTGGCAATCGGAACCCGTTTCGGTATCCCGATAACCTCTATTTGGGAGTATTTTGAGGTATTGATCTATCAAATGTTTTGATTTATGAAAACTAATACTTCCAGGTTGTAGGAAATTCAATTATATTCAATTTTGACTTTTAAAAGTCCGAATTTTGATTTAAAATGAAGTTTTTATGGCCGAAACAAGTTTTGGCAAAATTCTGAATTTTGTTGCTGTTTGAAAAACCGGTATACCGCAGTATACCGTCGGTATGTCGTTTTTTGCACCAGAAACCTTCTGTCTTTAGGCCGGTATACCGCCGGTATGCCGCAGTATACCGCCGGTATGCCGTTTTATGCTGTTTTAGTCTGTTTTTGCCCGTTTCTGCCCGTTTTTGTCTGTTTTTGATATTTTCTTCGATTGTAATAATTTTTTAACATGATTAGATGATCTTGTATAGTTAGAGAATGCTTGTACACCCTATATACACTTGACACAAGCACATGTTCAATCATTTTCTATGAAATGTACTTAGCTTTAATTATTATTTCCCACATGCCATGATATGTCTTTGATAGATTCTTTCTTACAAGCTATGTTAATTGTTGCCATGCCTTCTTTGCTTACATGATAGTGGCCCGTCGTGGCGTACTTTTCTTACATGTCTCCTTTGCTTACTAGATAGTGACCCGTCGTGGTGCACTCTTGTACATGTCTTTCTTTGCTTACATGATAGTGGCCTGTCATGGCGCACTCCCTATAGTGGCTCGTCGTAGCGCACTACCACCTTCCATTTTATGATATTTTCTTGTTGTGGCTTGTTATGGTGCACATTCTCGTTATTGTCCAGTCTTGCATGCTCATGTCTAGGATGGATTCTGCGGAATGCCACACCCAGAATCCAAGAAAATGGTAAGGATTATATAACTAGATTGATCATTAGAACATGGGTGGGGAGGATTTCCCAGTTACCTGTTACCTTTGGTCTAGGTCGTTATAACATTTAATTAAGGGTCTGGAGCTATCCGTCGAGATGAGCACTCTTCCAGCTTCACCGTCGCGTGGGAGCACAAAGTCACACTTGTAATCACTTCCCGGCATGACCAATAGGTGGCAGCAGGCAGGTAACCGGACTTGGAATTCTCAAACTTGCATTTGTTAGTAATTAGGATTGTGACAACCCTAGTTAGCTAATGTATAAAGCCGTACTCATTGCTTGGCCGTGACTATTGTATGGAGTCCAGTCTAGTCTAGTTTGTCTAGGCAGTGTCCGGATTTGTTTATTTCAGTACATCTTTGTTTATGCTTTACTTTTGCCGGTAAATGATTAGATACTAAAGTTCTGTTCAGGAGAAGGGTTACAACCCCGGTCCTTGTTTGGTTTACGGGTTGTAACTTGGGTTTCAGAATAGTTCCTAAGTCATCTTATCATTTGTCGTTCTATATAGTATCTTAACATGTTCACATGCTCCAGTTACATGACATGCTCACATGCTCCAGTTACATGACATGCTCACATGCTCCAGTTACATGACATGCTCACATACTCCAGTTACATGACATGCTCACATGCTCCAGTTACATAACATGCTCACATGTTCTAGTTACTTAACATGCTCACATGTCTAGTTTATGTTTCATGTTCACATGCTTCCTTTTCCTTACATGTATACAGTTTATATTACGTCACATGTCCTTTACTTTATGCTACATGTTGCTTTACTTATTGTCTTTTCTATTCTCGGGATAAGTGCATTGGTAGCGCACGAGTCTCGATTTGCTTTTATTTATTTCTGTCTCTATCCGTTGCTATGATTTGCATGCTGGTTTTAGTTCATAGTTTGGCTTCCTTTGTGGTACTTGCTATTGGGGGTCTGACCCCACTGGTTTTGCATTGACCAGATCTGATAGAGGAGCCCGGAGGATCTTCCGTACCTTCCACTCGTTGGTGATTACCCAGAGCACCAGAGTACCTTAGTGGGTTTTCTATTTTATTCTCCCACTAGTTATGTACATTATTCTTTTGTGGCGTTTAGCCTCCGAGCACGTGTTTAGCTCGTGTTTTGGACTTGACATTTAGCCTACGGGCCAGAACATGATTTGCGTATTCTAGACTATAGCTAGAGCTTATCATGTATGACTATTACTCTTGCTAGTCTTCACTCTGTATTACTAGCTTCATGATCATTGATATATGATAGTTTGGGACGCTTTACTATTTTATATTCCAGTTGATCTTACTTCTTGTACATTGTTTACTGCCTGTGATTGAGATACCTAGGATTGCTTGACCTAGGATCGACTGTTGGCTTGTAGTAGTAACCCCCGTCTATACAGCTTATACGTTATTTCGGAGTACTGGAGTACTTTGGTATACGTAGCTGGCCTGGTCCGTCCCTACTTGCCAGTATTCTGGTTCTGGGGCGTGACAGTGGCTATTGCCAAGAACAGGACTGTGTGGACTCCTAAATCCCCCACAGTCGCTGTTGCCCAGGCACAACTTGAGTGCTCAATGATCAAGGCACAATCCGCCTCAGTGGCTCCAGTACAGCATATTCTGTTGTTAGGGCACAATCTGCTCACTCTGCAGCCCATGCGCAGTCTACCACTTTTCTTGCTGCCAAAACGCAATCAGTTCAAGCTGCTGTTGATGCACAGTCTACCAAAGTTGCTGCCAAGGTGCTACCAGTAGTCCGTAGGACTATGGCGCAACCCAAGCAATCTGCTACTCCGGCGCAACTTAAGAGAACTAGTCTTTTGGCTATACCCTCTTCCAATTCTCAAGTTCTGAACTTAGAGAATTCATGTCCTAGTGCTAACACTAGACAGAACAAAGGAAAAAGTCCTATGGCATTTTCTCAATTGGCACAATCTATGCCTAAAATGATCACACAACAGAACAAAGGGAAATGCTTCTTAGCTATCCCTGTTCAAAATAAAGGAAAGCATCCTTTGGTCTTTCCTCAAACTTTTCTGGTCTATGATTCAGAGGAAGATGTATCAGATTCCATTCCTGTAAACAGAGGTCCTCGGATCTCTGATACTGGAAAGAATATTGATCATAGAGGTATCTTGCCTACTCCTAGGGTCTTGTCAAGATCTTTCTACCTTGCAAATTTTAAGATCCAAACAAATAAAATTGAAGGTATCACAAACAGAGACATCGGGAGCGAAATTTTCAGATTTACGCGCTTATCTCAATAGGCGTCAACCAATATCAGCTTTGGTAAAACGTAAGAACCATATGCCAAAGGCCAATCTGCATCAAAAGTTAAAGTTTGAAAAGAAAGACCCTTCTACCTATGCTAATGAGTTGAGTACATCCTTGTACACTCAAGGAACCAAACACCTGAAGAATAGGAGACATGTTCCTAACATCATTAAGGAATATGTCCTTCCGACTTCTTCTCGTCCTGTGGTTGTAACTGATCTCCGACAACGTCTTACGCAAAGGCGAAAAACTACGGGAATGTTTTCCTCACCTCCAAATCGTGCTTCAAATCGCCACTGCCTATATGAAGTCGTCATCAACTGTTGTTGCCAATCGGCTCGACGATCTGTCTTCGATCGTCTGAACTATGCTTCAACTCCTGAACATATAATAGAAGACGAAGATGAACTATTATATGCTTCTGTTAACATGATTTCTCAAGGCACTGTGGGTGAAAAACGTCCGAGACGTAATGCATCCCGTAATCCTAGTCAATAATACTTAGACCGGATCCATACATCCAGTGAAGGTGTCTTTCAATACACAAGATCAAGAAATCAACATTTGATCCAAGGTGTCTTTAATCAAGAAGATCTCCCTATCACCCATGTGGAAGAGGACTCTCTTTCAGAGTTTGATGCAGACAGTGAAAGTTCTGAACAAACTATCTCATCAATAGCTGCAAGAAAAGTGACAGCATATACCATTACAGAAGATCAAGATGCCTCTACATCAACCAGCCAAGAGGAATGAATTGTTGCATTAGAAGACAAATTGAAAACCATGGCTGAAATGGTTGCAAGTATGTACACCATAATGGTGGCTCAACATACAGTACCTTTGATTGTAAACCCTATTACAAATTTGGAGCTTATAGCATCTTCCGTACCTGTTAGTCTGGGGGTACCGGCCCCTCAGGTCGCTTCTGTGCCAACTCAAGCTGATCCAAGTCAGTCTGGTGCTGGGGATGGTAATTATCACGCTGTTCCTCCTCCCAACACTTCTAACCAGCCTACTAATTCCCAAATATCAGGGGATACCAATGAGGCTGTGAAACTTCTGCGCACCCAGTTTGAGGCTTTTAAGCAGAAGGATGGTCTACAAAGATTGGGTATAAAGCAACCATATCCTACAGAGTGGAAGGAAGTTCCATTTCCTCCTAAGTATAAACTTCCAACCATTATGTTGTTTGATGGTAGCACTTCTCCAAGTCAGTACATCAATCATTTCGAAGTGATGACTGATCAATTACAACAAAATGATGCTCTCCTTACCAGAGTGTTCGTTGGTTGTTTAGCCGGTGCAGCATATGACTGGTATCGTAGTCTGCCTGATGGCTGTATCACTTCTTTTGCTGGTTAGAAAATGTTATTGGAACGATTTTATGAAGGAGTCAATGACATGACAATGTCTGCCCTCATCAAAATTAAACAGAGGCACAATGAATCCACAGAGAGTTTCATTGAAAGATTCTGCCGAGAGGCACTCAAAATGCTTTTAGGTACTCGATCTGCTGTAACAATAGACACTTACAAATCAAACTTGTTGCCTATTATTAGTATGTGGACGGAATCTACATGTCACGCCCCAGAACCAGAATACTGGAGAGCGGAGGCAGACATAGCCAGCTACGTATATAAAATGGAATCCATCTCGCTATACGGTCACGACTGTCTAGATACATGAGGGTTTATCTACAAGGCAACAGTCTCTTAAGGTCATGTACAAGCCTAGTGTCTCAATCACAAGCAAGTAAGTAAAAGTCACAAGATGTATGATCATTAAATATACAATAGTAAGGCGTCCCAAACATTACATATTCAGTTGATCATGAAGCTAGTCGTTACAAAATGTCAGGACTAGCAAGAGTTTAGTCATACATGATCAACCCTAAGATCTGTTAATCATGTTACAGCCCGTAGGCAGACAGTAAGTAAGTACAATCGAGCTAAATAGGTGCTCGTCGGCTAAACGCCTCAAAAGAATATTTTTACAAGGGAGTGGGAGAGCAAAATAAAACCCACTCGTTGCCGGGATTTCTTCTAGTGTTCACCATCTGGCAGGAAGGTCGGTAGATCCTCTGGAGCTGCTCCGAAATCTGGCCATACAAAACCAGCTGGGTCAGACCCCAGAAAGAGCAAGTGCCACAAAGGAGGCTTCACTTAAGAACTAAAACCAGCAATCAGCACAAGATATAAATAAAAGTAAGAACTGAAAATAAAAAAAATACACCAGGATGATATACGACGAGATAACCATGGAACTATTCAGATAACCAGGTTACAACCCGTAAACCAAACAAGGACCGGAGTTGTAACCCTTCGTCTGAACAGAACTTGGAATTCTCACCATTTATCGGTAAAATAAATACACGCATTCTGGTCATTCAATAATCTGGAACAGGATCAGGGCAAGACTAGACTGGTTAGACTCCGTCCAATCACTTCACGGCCAAACAAGAATTACGGCTTGATACTTAGGGTTGTCACAAGCCTAATTACTAACAAGATGCAGTAAGATTATTCCACAGCCACAAGCCCTGCAGACCATCCAGGTTACCCGGGTTAAAAGATTAGAGTTGAATTCAGGTGGGTACATCGTCCAGGAAACGAATGTACCCTTAGGTAGCTTGAAGGGTGCAACACATGACAGTGTGCTGGAAATGTGTCCTACTCGACGGCAGGCTATAGATCCCAAGGCGTGCCCAGGTAACGGGATTGCCTGTAGCTGGGAAATCTCGTCATGACTAATGTATTAATCTAGTTATTAGCCTTAGTCCATTTTAGTAGGTACTCCTGATCGTGGTACTCAGGAGTCCCTGTCCTAGACATGATGCAAGACAGGACTGGTTTATTTATACAAACACAATCGCCCATGGTATCCAGATTAATTATACAGGTCATGTCATGTCAGGTAGCCGTCGCAACAGCTATTCGGGATAATCATGTCAGGTTATCATGCCAAGTGTACTTATCAGGAGTGCGCCACGACGGGCCACTATCAGGTCATGTCAGGTTATTATGTCAGGAGTGCACCACTACGGGTCACTATCACGTCTTGTTCAATTATCAATTCCAAACATATCAAGTAAATTCGTGATTATCAAGTTCAGGACAAAAGGCGTAAGGATATTAAATGGACGTTAAATATCTAATAAAATATCAATATACAGGGCTATAGATAATCCAGGGTAAGTAGGGTCAGGTCCAGTTGCGCCTAAACATCAGGTTGCGCCTGAGTCAGACTGCGCTCAAGTCAGGCTACGCTCAAGTCAAGCTACGCTCAAGTCAGGCTACGCTCAAGTCAGGCTACGCTCAAGTCAGCGTATGTAAGACATACGCTTCCAGAAGGCAGCGTATGTACTCCATATGACTCCTCTTCAAGGCAGTGTATGAGGTCCATACGACTCCTCATCAAGGCAGCGTATGAGGTCCATATGACTCCTTGCCAAGGCAGCGTATGAGGTCCATACGACTCATTGCCAAGGTAGCGTATGAGGTCCATACGACTCCTTGCCAAGGCAGCGTATGCAAGAAATACGCCTCCAAAAGGCAGCGTATGAGTCAGACTGCGTTGCGCTAAAGAGCGCGCGCAGCTCAGTGGCGTAAGCTAAAAAGCTCGCGCACTGCTCACTGTCTTCTCCAAATCAGCAAGAACTCCATGGTTGAACCCAAAGCTTCAAAGTCCATAACTTGGTCAAAATAAGTCCAAATCCAACTTTTCAAAGGTCAAAATTGGGTAGAATAAAATTCTCTACAACATGGAACCATCAAAACTTGAAAACAAAGAAGTTTGATAGATCAACACCACCAAAATCCGAAAATAACTAATTTCTAGATCTACAAAATTTAAAGCCTCAAAATGAAAAATGACAAGTTCTAATGTGTCTTAGAAACATAAGGAGAAGCTAATGGAACAATAAAAATAAGCTCTCTTGTGGAAGCAAGTTGTACTTGCCTAGACCTCTCTCTCCCTCTCTTTGGTAGGTAAGGAAGTAAATGGAAGAAGAATAAGAGATTAATGAAGAGAGAGAAGAAGAATAGGTAATAAATATGAGTGGTGGTGGTAGGTAGGGGGTTCACCCCTTGGTTCATGATGAACCAAGAGCAATCCCAAACCGAACCAAGCCTACCCAAACCAAGAATAAACCAAGCCCAGGAAAGAAATTAAGCAAGGAAATCATGCAATACAAGAATAAATACGTACACGTATTCCAGAAATACGTAATACGAACCACAGGCATTACACTACACAATTCCAGGATTGGCCTTCTTTCATTGTTAATGCAAAGGCGACAGAAGTGAGTGCCAAAAGTTTAAACAGTTAGGAGTCCAGATGACTCACCCTAACCAAGATGAACATTCTACACCTGGGGGTAGTAATCGCCAGAATAACCGTAAGAATAAAGAAACATTGGCCATCAATCTTAAAGGCAAAGAGTCTTTGGCTGTCAATGTTACTCAGACGGCATCCACCCCATCGGCACCACTGTAAAAGCCAACTCGTCCAAAAGAAGAGTATTCTTTCGACGAAGATTATACGTTAAGCTTCTTCGATTGCTTGATCAAAAGCAATAAGCTTCAACTTCCAGAGGCAAAGCGACCAGAAGAAGTTGGTAAAACTGATCACCCTAAATACTGTGTTTATCACAGATTCATAGGGCATCCAACCAGAGCATGTTATGTGCTAAAGGGCAAAATTCAGGAGTTGGTCAACTCTAGAGCAATTACTCTACAGCAGGACGAGAAAACAGTGACTGCTAATGTGGTCTCTCTCCAATTTGGTGATTTTCCACCACAACTCGTACAAAATGGAGCTGTTCCCATTCCAAGGACTACTCTATGAGAGATCATATAGATTCATCCAGATCTAGTTGCAGAATTTGAAACGCCTTCCTCTTCTAAACAAAAGAAGCATTCCAAGTCTAAATCAAAGAACTGTAACATGGTATCCTTTGAACCATTAACAGAAGAAGAAATCCTAATGGACACTAGATCTGGGAAACCCTATCTTCGGGAGTATTCCAAAAATCAAGATCCATCCCCGGATGTTCTTCCTCTATCATCTTCTCCTGCTGAAGATATACCGTCTACATCTGTGCCAGTGGTAGAGCCATCTCCTCCTAAACCAACATCAGCAGACAAGGGAAAGCAACATGTTCGCTTTGATAAAGCATTGAAGAAGTCATCATCTCTTGGACTTGAAAAGCCTTACAATTTTGACATATTAGCTCAATTGGCCAATACTCCAGCAAGAATCTCCCAGAAGATGATAAACAAGAATTAATTTACCTTATTCGTGAGTACATTGACGTCTTCGCATGGAGTTACGAAGATATGTCGGGATTAGATCCTCAAATTGTAACTCACAAGCTTAACATCTTGCCGAATGTCAAACCGGTCAAACAACAACAACGGCGATTCAAGCCTGAAATGATGGATGCAATTGATGATGAAGTCAAAAAGCTTATAGCTTGTGGCTTTATCAGAGAAGAACAACATCCTGATTGGGTGGCCAATGTCGTCCCTGTCCTGAAAAAGGCCGAAAAAGTTCGAGTTTGTATAGACTTTCGGGATCTCAATGATGCCTGCCCCAAAGACGAATTTCCTCTCCCAATTACTGATGTTATGATCGACAATACATGTGGATTCGAACGAATTTCTTTCATGGATGGGTTTTCTGGATATAATCAAATCCGGATGGATCCTGAAGATGAAAAACATACTTCGTTTCGTACTCCTCGGGGTGTGTACTGTTATACGGTCATGTCGTTTGGTCTTAAGAACGCAGGTGTGCAACTTACCAGCGGGCTATAAGTACTATCCTTCGAGATCATTTACGAAAGACTGTCGAATGCTATGTTGACGATATTGCTGTCAAAAGTCGTCTCAAAGAAGATCACATTCAAGATTTAAGAACTATCTTCAATCTAATGTGCCAACATCAACTCAAAATGAACCCCACAAGTCTTTCTTGGGTGTCTCTAGTGGTAAGTTTATCGGCTTTGTCATTACCTCTATGGGTATACACGTTGATCCCGAGAAGATCAAAGCCATTCAAGAGATGCGTCCTCCACGCAATCTAAAAGAGCTACGAGGATTCCAAGGTCGGCTTGCGTACATCAGACGGTTCATTTCGAATTTATCTGGACGTTGCAGACCATTTACTCGATTAATGAAGAAAGGTGTATCTTTCGTTTGGACGGAAGAATGTCAACGAGCATTTGATGACATAAAGTGGTATTTAATGAGTCCATCGGTTCTTGTACCACCGATCTCAGGAATACCCTTTTTAATGTATGTTCGAGCAATGGATCATTCATTGGGAGCTTTGCTGGCTCAGAAGAACAAAGAAGGTCATGAACAAGCCATCTACTATCTCAGTCGAACGATGATTGGAGCTGAACATCGTTATAGTCCAGTGGAGAAGGAATGTTTAGCCTTAATGTTTGCTGTTCAGAAGATAAGACATTACATCATAGGCCAAACTATTTATGTTATATCCCGGGTCAATCCTCTTCGAGTCTTAATGAAGAAGCCAAGCACACTCAATTCTAGACTTGCCACATGGACCATATTGCTAGCACAATATGATATGGTTTATGTTCCTCAAAAGTCTGTGAAAGGCCAAGCACTTGCTGACTTTTTAGCAGCTCATCCTGTCCCTGAGACATCTAAACTCTATGATGAGATTCCGGACGAAACATTGGAATCAAATATGATCTCAGAAGAATTTCCTACTTGGAGGTTGTTCTTTGATGGAGCTTCTAGAATTGGACCTGGAGGTACTCTTGTTGCTGGAGTAGGAATTGTTCTTGTTTCACCTGATGGGTTAACTATTCAAAGGGCCTATTCTTTAGACGAATCATGCTCCAACAATGTGGCAGAATACAATGCTTTGCTCATTGGACTTCAATTAGCCAAACAATTGAATATTGAATATCTCGAAGTATATGGTGACTCTAAGCTAATTGTTAATCAGGTTAGAGGCATATATGAAGTCCGACATCAAGATTTGGTACCATACCATGAAGCAGCAACCAGAATAGCTTCTTCATTCAAAGGATTCTTCATCGAACATGTACGTCGTGCATACAATACAGAAGCTGATGTTTTAGCTAACCTAGATGTAGTATTGGCAGTTCCAGTCAAAAGACAACAAATGGTGGTTATCTCTACTAGAGAATTATTTTGTGTTGAAAACAACCATAACATTGAATTCAACAACCTAACTGAAGTCAATGTCCTTAACGAGGATTGGAGAGTACCTTTCATTGATTTTGCAGTACATGACATATTGCCAGAAGATCCTAAGGAAGCTACAAGTATCCGTCGTCGATCACTTTGATTATATTATAATCATACTATTAAAACTCTCCATCGAAGAACTTTTGATGGATTACTCTTGAGGTGTCTTGCTGGTGATGAAGCAAAGCAGATATTACGTGAAGCTCATGATGGTGTTTGTGGAGCACATCAACCTGGTCCTAAACTACAGGATCGTATCCGATGTATTGACTACTACTGGCCCTCTATGGTATCAGATGCTATTGATTATGCAAGGAAATGTCGTGCATGTCAAATTCATATAGATTTCATTCATCAACCGTCGGAATTTCTTCATCCAACTGCAGCCTCATGGCCTTTTGAAGCTTGGGGCATGGATATAATTGGCCCTATCAATCCTCCTTCATCTAAAGGGCATCGGTTTATCTTAGCTATAACCGATTATTTTTCCAAGTGGACAGAAGCTATACCTTTTGCTGAAGTAAAAACTAGTAGTGTCATCAACTTCATCAAACATCATATGATATATAGATTTGGTGTCCCACGCCGAATCATTCATGATAATGGGCCGCAATTCATCAGCCAGAAGTTTCATAGGTTCTGTGATGACAACAGAATCAATAATGTTGCCTCAACAGCCTATAATCCTGCGGCTAACGGGTTGGCTGAAGCATTCAACAAGACCATTATCAAACTCCTCAAAAAGTTTGTCTCTATCAACAAACGTAATTGGAGTGATAAACTTGGAGAATGTCTATGGGCATATCACACTACTGTCCATAACCCTACAGGTTGCACACCTTTTTTTCTGGTATATGGATGTGAAGCTGTGCTACCTTTGGAGATTCAAATTCCATCATTGAGAATCGCCATTGCTAATGAGCTTACTACAGACAATAATGATCATCTTCGGCTTCAGGAATTGGAGGCGCTTGACGAGAAAAGGTTATTAGCTCAACAACATATCGAACTTTATCGGGCCCAGATTTTAAAAGCTTTCAATCGCAAAGTCAGAGTGCGAACATTTCAAGAAGACGAGTTGGTTCTTACAGTCAGACGTCCTATGACTATGACACATATGAGCAAAGGCAAGTTCGAGGCAAAATGGGAAGGACCGTATGTGATAAATAAAGTCTTCTCTAATGGAGCCTATCAATTAACAGATAGGGGTGACGCAGAGTTTATGATGCACCACACTCTAAAAAGAGGGGCACAAATCAATTATTGATGAAATCACAAATCAAATCGGTTCGCCCCTAATCACCTTCCATTACTGGATTAGCTATCTCTCGACGAGATGAAGGCGGCACATATTGTGGTATATGGGTAGGTGGAACACGAGTTGAAGAAGTGGCGATGGCTTTTTCCTTGTCAGCAGCTGCCCTTTTTGGGGCTATGTCGTCAAGAAGATGATCGAAGAAGAGGGTTGCAAAAGTTTTTCAGAAGATTAAAAGTGAAAGTAAAGAATCACAGTGGAGTAAATAGGGATTACTTATAGCCAAAAAATCAGAATCCTAACAGTCATCCCGAATCGTGCATAACAGATTGCATGAGACCGGCGCAACCTAACTTAGTCAAACTTTTTTATAAATTCAAAGTATTCCAAAACTTTGCAATGTCTTTAAGTTTTAAAAACTTTGAAGGGGGTCTTGTAGAGCCTAAAAATCAAGTTGCGCCTTCAATATATTGATCAGTGATCAAGTTGCACCCAAAAAATCAAGTTGCGCCACTGATATGAAGCAGACTGCGCCACCGATCAGATTGTGCCTGATATCATACTGCGCCTAATCTTTTTGCGCTAAAGCCTACGTGGCATCTGACACTCAATAGTCATCATTACCTGACCATACTGACGACTGATACAACAGAGAACGAGGAAAATCTCTTCGAATCCCGTGAATTGTGCCGCTCAAGGAAAAGTTGGTGGACAATTGTCTTGTACACTTTGTGAGTTGCGTCCAGGCGCAATCTAAACAAAATCCTTAGTTGCGCCTCGGCACAACCTGAACGACTTTTGATCAGAAGCTGCCACGTGTGTAGGCGCTGCTCAGATCAAGCGCAGTTTGGCTTGTTGACTGAAGCTCGCGCAACCTGATAAAGTTGAAACAACTTACATTCTAAAGCAGGATGATGTGGCGCACATGCCACTAATCTCTCAAGACGTGTCTACTATCCTGTACACGACCATGTACATCTCAATCATACGATGCCACGCGTCTAAATACAGTTAGTACACGATTGACAACTGAATGAAAGTTAGCACAACAGGAGGTTGGCGCAATCCAGTATGGCGCAATCCAGCCTCGCGCACATCAGAATAACTGCTAAAACAGTTATTTCCTGAACTCTATAAATAGAGTTTCCAATCATCATCAGAGGAGATCAAGAACTCTTGCAAAATTGCTGCTGCGTTCTCTAGAGGCTACAGTCTTCAAGTTCACATAGTCCAAGGGATAAAGTGATCGTCTTCTGATCAGATTCCTAAAGTTGTACTTCCCCAGAATTTATTGTACTTTGTACTCTTTTACAAGTTTGGAATAGAAACAAAATTTTATTTTATTTTTTGCAAACATGCCTGAAGCATCACAATAAACTAAAAATCCTCCAGTCCCATCTGGAAGTGTGAGAATAGGGGCCGTCATCAATCTCTGCTTCAACTTCTCAAATGAACTCTGATACTCTGTTGTCCAAGAAAACTGCACATCCTTACGGGTCAACTGCGTCATGGGCGCTGAAATCCGAGCAAAGTTTAAAATAAATTGTTGGTAATAGCCGGCCAATCCAAGGAAACTGCGAACCTCGGCGACTCTACTTAAACCGTGTCACGTCCCAGAACCATAATACTGAAGAGCGGGGGACAGACACAGCCAGCTACGTATATTGAAGTACAACCCACCTTGTAATACGGTCACGGCTGTCTAGATGCATGAGAGTTTATCTACAAGCCATCAGTCTCTTAAGGTCAAGAACAAGCCTAGTGTCTCAATCTCAAGCAAGTAAATACATGTTACAAGATGGTAGATCATCAGACATACAAAGTAAGGCGTCCCAAACATTACATATTCAGATGATCATGAAGCTAGTCATACAAAATGTGAAGACTAGCAAGAGTTTCAGTCATACATGATCAACCCTAGGATTTGTCAATCATGTTACAGCCCTTAGAAGACAAGAAATATAAGTTTTTAACACGAGCTAACACTTGCTCGGCGGCTAAATGCCTCAAAAGACTAATTTACAATGGAGTGGGAGAGCAAAATAAAATCCACTCATTGCCATGATTTCTTCTAGTGTTCACCATCTGGCAGGAGAGCTAGAAGATCCTCGGGAGCTGCTCCGAAATTTGGCCATACAAAATCAGCTGGATCAGACCCCAGAAAGAGCAAGTGCCACAAGGGAGGCTTCACTTAAGAACTAAAACCAGCATATTAGCACATGAGACATAAATGATAACATAAGACATGAGTTAGGAAAAATAATGTGATAAACGATGATACAACTAAGAGACTATTCCGGTAACCAAGTTACAACCCTTAAACCAAACAAGGACCGGGGTTGTAACCCTTCACCTGAACAGAGCTTAGTCTCCAACCAATTATCGACAAGAGTAAAGCATAAGCAAGCATGTCCTGAGATAACCATGTACTGGATCTAAACAAGACTATACAAGATTGGACTCCATCCAACATTCACGGCCAAGCAATAAGTACGGCTTGATACTTTAACTAACTAGGGTTATCACAAGCCTAGTTACTAACAAGATGTAATGAGATATTCCTACGGCCACAATCCCTGCAGACTATCCAGGTTATCCAGACGTAAGTGCAAGAGTTATAAAGAATCATTAGGTGACTTGGAGTACAAACATGACAGTGTGCATAGTACTTGTTTCATAAAGTACCCCACATGACAGTGAGCTGGAAATGTGCCCTACTCGACGGCAGGCTACAAGTCCACAAAGAAGGCGTCCAGATAACGTGATTGCTTGTAGCCAAAATATCTCTATCTATATGAGCTACTTGATTTATCTAATCATTACCCTAGCCAGATTCAGTCTAAATTTTTGACCGTGGTACTCAGGAATCCATATCCTAGACATGATACAAGATGAGACTTGTAGCTTGTACAGACATAATCAAGAGAAATCATCCACGGTGTCAAGACGAGAGTTACTTGTTACTTGTTACTTGTCAGAATTACTTGTCAGGAGTGCGTCTCGACGGGCCACTATCAAGCTTATCATGCTATGCCAGATTTACTTGTTACTTGTCAAGAGTGCGCCTCGACGGGCCACTATCAAAAATTTCTTGTCAGGTTCGTGTTGTCATGTCGTGTTCATGTATCATGTCGTGCTCATGGCTAAGTTAATACAAGATATGTCCAAGATTCACAATCATCAAATCGGGTAGTCGCAAGTTAGGCTGAGTACAAAATGAAAGCAATTTAAACATAAAATTACATACTAAAGATGAACATGCAGGGGGCTAAGGCATGTGGTCAAGACTTATGCGGCCAAGCATGCAGTCCGCATGACTTCATGCGGCAAGGGGTCATGCGGCCAAGCATGCAGTCCGCATGACTGCATGCGGCCAGGGGTCATGCGGCCAAGCATGCGGCCAGGGGTCATGCGGCCAAGCATGCAGTCCACAGGACTGCATGCGGCCAGGGGTCATGCGGCAAGCAATGAAGTCCGCAGGACTTCATGCGGCCAAAGCTTCATGTGGCAAGCAATGAAGTTCGCAGGACTTCATGCGGCTAAGATATGCGGCCCGCATGTTTTCATGCGGCCAGGGCTCATGTGGCCAAGACAGCACTGCCGCATGACTTCATGCGACAAGACTTCATACGACCAAGGCTCATGCGGCCAAGGTAACACTGCTCATCTTCTCTAAAATTCGAGAAGATGAGCCATGGAAGCCATGGCTTCCAAGCTCCATCCAACCTCCGATTTAAGTCAAA
Organism: Iris pallida; assembly: GCA_029216955.1. NCBI lineage: Eukaryota > Viridiplantae > Streptophyta > Magnoliopsida > Asparagales > Iridaceae > Iris > Iris pallida. The sequence goes on from JANAVB010008000.1 coordinate 732,214, forward strand.
AATTGGACTTCCATAGGTCAAAATGGGGTAGAACGAAATTCTCTAGAACATGGAATAACTAGATTTTGAAAACAAACAAGTTTGATAGATCAAAACCAAGGAAAATCGAAAATAACATAAACTTAGATCTACAAGAAAATATCCATCAAATCGAAAAATGCTAAGTTCTAACGTGTCTTGAAATCGTGTAAGAAAGAAAATAGAACAAATAGAAATGAGTTCCATCATGAAGCAAGCTAGCACTTGCTGTAATGCCCCGCTCCGCCCGGTGCATTACGATGAGTCGTTAACTCGAAGAGTTGCGTTGACCCGATGAAGTATCGATGCGAATCGATACAAGAGTTACGTTGGCCAAAGGTAAGCTTTGAGTCAGTTGGAATCTATGAATCGAATCGATGCAAAGGATAAGTCCCATTTGAGCAAGTGCTGACTTTAGTTGATCTGGTGTGCAGGCTATGCTTTTACGCTGGACGATAAGAGGTCGGTATTTTGCCTTATGCAATGAAGTGTCTGCAAAACCAATCGTGGCCATGCAACGGATTAGGGCATGGGCGCGATAGGCCAAATCAACCGAGTAGTTCAAAGGAATGGCTAAGTCCGGGAGTTAGCTATGCGATCGAGTTATGGAAGCAAGACGCTTCAATCTGCGAGACGACAAGGCGTATCGGCATAAGGTGGGCGGGTTCTTGACTCTCTCTCCCTATTCCTTCACGTCTGATAAAATATGTCATTATATGCATAAGATGTTATCGAGTTAGCGAGCGTGGCTCGGCGACGAAAGGTCCAAGTATTTATCGAACACTAAGATAGAATATTGAACAATCGAATAATTAAAGCGACGTGCATCAAGTGCACGGGTCGCGGTAGGGCGGTAATGGTAGAACATTGAAAGACAATATCGAGATGTGCATCACGTGCACGCCTCCGAGAACATTAAATACTAGGCGTAGAACATTTATTACGGCGTTGAGCGTGCCCTCGTGCACTTATGCTACGAAAAGACTAAGTAACTACAGAATTAGACTATGAGAATAACTTACGAATGGTACGCGCTGAATATGAGTACGAGACGACTAAGCCGTTGGGCATCGTACATCAATATGGATGTGTTAGGGCATAACGCCGACGGAGCTCCCCATATGGATGGTGGATTATGTTTATGAGACGCGAATATGGTTATGGTGCGAGACTATGTTTATGGAACGGAGGATTGGTTGGAACGATATGATTTGTATGCTATGGTACGTATTGCATGGTCAATGGACTCGGATGGCCCGTGCACGGGTACGGCTTCCCTCGGACGGTTACACCGGGGCACCGGGACCGTTCGGCCTAGGAGGGAATTATGTGTGGTATTTATGGTACACATCATTCGGACGGATTGCGACCGTTCAGTGCTGTGATAAGCTATGATATCCGTAAGTTTGGGATCCTTCGAATATTGGGCTAGCAACCCGTATCGAATTGATCATAGGCTTACACATAAGAGATGTCAAGTCCATTACGGTACAAAACATCGTGACCTTCATATAGATAGGATCGGTAGGCTGAGATGAGAGTTGGGTACAGGCGCAGGGCCTGCCACCCTTATGCATATGTTTATGGTTATGATTGGTTGGTTGCGCAAATCGTATGATTGCTTATGTCAGTTCTAACCATGGCAGGCTAGGCAAAGAGGAATGGAGATGAGCACAAAACACTATATTATGTTCATATTATGGTTAACTGTATCTGTTGCAGAAATACGGTATGGGACACATTATGATAAAGTTGCTATGCGTAAACATTGCCATGAAACTGATCCTAAGGCTAAATAGAAAGATCACCAATTAAGATGCATGTTTTACTAAATGATTAAGTGTTTGGTTTGGGTGCGAACGGGTCTTGATCAGTGCGAAGGGAGGACGAAAGCACTAATCCCCCACTAGTTTGTGTGCAGGTTCAGGATTATGATCAGTTCAGGCGGAGCTTGGCTTGGACGTGCCGAGGCATGGAGTCCTTGGCCTTCAAGAGGAGCTACCGCATAGGCGTTCGGACTTGCGACATGGAGATATTCGGCCGAAGACTACTTGGTGGCTATAAAAAGGCATAATGTATGGAACAATGTAATCCTTTGTGAGCTAGAAAGATCATGAGCGTTGTAGCCAATTGGCATATATGTTGGGCTATTCAGAGCCTTTGTAATCTTCAGTTTGTTATCAATAAAAGAGATACTTATGTTATACTTGTTTCCTTCCGCTGCTTATGTTACGAATTTGAGATAATCACTATGTAAACCATTATCTTGCCTTGCACGAATGCAACTCCAGGCTCGTGCGGCATCACGTCCCAGCGAGGACGATGATTCGGATAAAATCTAGCAAGGATGAGCGATTTTTCGGATCGAGAAGTGACAAGTTGGTATCAGAGCGGTTCCATCCTCTGGACCGTGCATGAATCTCTTTGACCCTCAGTTGCTTTGCTATCGAATTCAGTTGACTCTAAGTTATTTCCGCAACCGCATGGCTCATGGATCTGCTCGACGCTACATTGGATGTTCCATACAATAAGTCTATATTAAGTGCGTACGTTTGCCATAAGTATGTCGTGACTATCGCGCTATCTCCGGGTGCCATCGGAGAATGTTGGTTGCACGAACTGCAACGGGTTATGAGACTATGGTTTTCTGAAGTGCAAGAAAGTTGTGAGTCGTTGATTGCACGAAGTGCAACGAATATGGTGATGTTGGTTGCATGAAGTGTAATGGTATGCGTGTTGTTGATCGCATGAAGTGCGAAAAGTTATGTGTTGTTGGTCGTACGAAGTGCGAAGAGTTATGTGTTGTTGGTTGCACGAAGTGCAATGGGTCGATATGTGAGACGATACGTGTTATGATGCTATGCGAACGGTTATGTGTTGTTGGTTGCACGGAGTGCAGCAAGTCGTGGATCGTTCGTTGCATCAGTGCGACGAGTCGATATGGTATGATGCGTGTTGTATGGCTATGCGGATGGATAACGATATGTTGTACGAGATTGAGTAAAGACCTTAATTATCGAGAATGAGTTTTTGCACGAGTTGCAATGAATAACGAGTCGGGTTGAGTAGGCGAACGTGTATGTTGGTCGTACGTCGCGTTGAACTTTGAATATAAGTGAATGTTGCGTATGTGATCGAAATGATCGCTAAGGCACGGTTAGATTTGAATGAATGTCGAATTTGAGCGAATGATAGGGCATGTTGGTTCAATTGTTGGGCCAACTCGAGTAAGAAGAACGCTAGAGCTGGGATCGGAAAGATCGCCATACGGGATAGTTGATTGAGAATAGATGTCGGACCTATACGGAATATGATGCCGAGTAATGACTCAATTTCGAGTGGTATATGCAATACCAATTATGCGATCAGTATAGCGAAGTATTATATCGGTAACGATAGGCTCGATCCTGATTGGTATATGGAATACCACTTAGCGATAGCTATATTAAGCCGTTTGGTGACTTACGATAGATTTCGTCGAGACGATTATATTGTTACGATATGTTGTCCTCAATGGATGAAGTAGTACCGAGACTCGAGTGGGAATGACTTGATAGGAGTTGATGCTAGTATGCTTCGATGAATTAAGTTGAATGAGTATGTGCGGAGTCGTACCTACGGAGGATACATCGGACGAGAGTTCGTTAAGTATGAGTCGAACGGTAGACGGAGCATAGCGAAAGAAATATTGCGTCGAGGAAATAGTCGACTCGGTCGAGTTGAGTTAAGTCGATACGAAAACCATTCGGAATGAATTGAGTAGGTACGAGAAAATCGTGCGAACGAATTTGGGTTAGCACGATGAGTTGGTAGCACGATTGGAAGGGCGAGCTAGGGATATGAGAATGAATATGTGAATTGGAAATCGTGTCTCGATGATGGTAGTTTGTTACAACGAAATAGATTTTGGTACGTGAGACTTGATTCATATTCGAGTTCGGAGAATAACAATAATTGCAACGAGTTTGAGCTTATGAGAAAGGAAGATGTTCAAGTTATGCATGTCGACGTTGGTATTGAGGCGTATCAAAGACGATATGCAATAACTTGGAGATATTCTGATCGAATGAACAAAAATTATGTTGAGCATTGTTGTTGGATGAATAAGATGCAAGTTAAGTTATGGCAATTGAGATGATAATAGTAGGAGTGCTTCGGAAAATTTAAGAGTGGACTGATGTTACTTGGATGAAATAGAAAGTGTCTGGATTGATTCGTGGATAACCACTATGTTGACATTCTTGTCTTATGCGAGTGCAACTCCAGCACCGCACATGCGTCATGCCAAATTAGGGCGATCGTCCTGCGTGAGCGCTGGTATGGTGATTCATACAGCGGGAATGATCAAACTTACCTGGCATGGCAAAATCGGATTCGACTTGTGGTTTGATGCAAAAGTTGCTCGAGGATGATTTTGATGAGTATGGAATGTGTCGGACTATGATCACGAAAAGGTAAGCTCGGACTTGAGGCGAGTAGATGTCATACGACTGGCAAGGATAGTCGACGGTAGTATATGAGTGATTCGAGTAGTAACGGCGTGCAACGTGCATGAGTGATTCGAGTAGTTATCGACGCATCAGTGGCGCGGGGGGTAGATAAATTATGAATTGGTATGTCGGATTGGGTAAAGTCCTCTAGGAATTATCGAAAATTGATTTGGCTCCGCGATAGGATATAGCATGGTTCGTTGTAACTGTCTCTCGTTGATGATCTTTAATTATCGAGCGTAGTTTCGGGGCAGATGACCCTAGAAGACTTGACCGCCAAATCAAGTGAATGTTGAAGTTCCATAGGATGACCCTAAAGAAGTCGCGTAAGAAATTTTATCGAGGAGGAGGAATGATGTAGTGCATGTTGAGGATAAGTTTAAGCGAGTGAGTATCGTGTCTCGAAAGTTAGCAAATACTAGAATCGATATGTCAAGAAAAGTATGTTGGATCGAATAGATGTTGAGGAACGTGCTTAGCGTAGTGATGCGGTAAGGCGATTGTAAGAATTTTGCAATGCACGAGAGCGATGGATAGTAGAACGACCCTAAGAGTTATGTCGTTGATCGGGTTGAGTAACGATTAGGTTATATGTGTTCGAGCGCACGATTTATGTTACGAGACGAACTAGTTGGGATTGAGTCGAGAATTGTGTAAGGAATTCATATTCGATCGAGAATAGGAGATGGACGTATCGTAAGAGACCTTGGGTCGGGGAGATTGTTTCCTTTGAGCATCGTAGACTCAAGTTGACCTCTTGTGTCGGGAGAGATTAAGCACGATGTCTGGATAAGTTACCTAGCGGGGGTAGCTCCAGACGCGATGCATAGGCAGTTCGAGAACGTGGATCGTGTTGGGATAGTTATGTGCGAGACTTAGTACGGATTGTAGGCAAAGAAATGTGTGACATGTGGACGTAGTCCATGTCGTTAAGGCCAAGTGTTATGAATGATTGGATGAAAGACTTGAGTTATGTACGAGATAGGCAAACGGTTGGGCGAATAGGCGTTGCAGAGAATTGTTGTGATCGGATGCGCAATGACTCGATGTAATGCGAGTGTTAGGTGGCCGGCGAGAAACTTATGAGATCGAACTAATAGTTTCGAATTAAGTTATGCGCAAGATGTTGGAGGATGATCACATGTTATGGAATATACATACGAGGAGTATTTGGGAATAGGCGCTAAGATATGACAAAGTCGAGTACGGACTGATTTGTCACGCCCCAGAACCAGAATACTGGAGAGCGGGGATAGATATAGCCAGCTACGTATAACGGAATGGAATCCACACCGCTATACGGTCACGACTGTCTAGATATGTGAGGGTTTCACTACAATCCATCAGTCACTTAAGGTCATAAAATAGCCTATTGTCTCAATCTCAACCAACTAATAGTAGTTACAAGATATCAGACCACCAAATACACAATAGTAAGGCGTCCCATACATTATATATTCGGAATGATCATGAAGCTAGTCGTTACAAAATGTGAGGACTAGCAAGAGTTCAGTCATACATGATCAACCCCCGGGGCTAGTCAATCATGTTACAGCCCGTAGGCAGACGGTAAGTAAGTACAATCGAGCTAACACTTGCTCGTCGGCTAAACGTCTCAAAAGAATAATTTATAATATTACAGTGGGAGAACAAAAGAAACCCACTCGATGCCCTGGTTACGCCTGGTGACCACCATTGGGCTGGAAAGCAGGGAGATCCTTTGGTGCTGCTCCGATATCTGGCCATACAAAACCAGCTGGGTCAGACCCCAGAAAGAGCAAGTGCCACAAATGAGGCTTCACTTAAGAACTAAAACCAACAAATCATTAGCATTCAATATGTAAGAAAACAACAATAAGTAACACAGATTGAGGTTTGTGCACTACCAATGCACTTATCCCAATCAGAGAAAATAATTAAGTGAGGCACCATTGACATACGATAACTGGAGAATCATGCTAAATAAAATATAGCTGGACAATATATGAAGAGAAGACGAAGGTACTATTCCGGAAGCCAGGTTACAATCCTTAAACCAAACAAGGACCGAGATTGTAACCCTTCGCCTGAACAGAACTTAGTCTCTGATCATTTATTGCTAAAGGTGACAATCATTAAGGTGAAAAGGAGAGAGTACAATGATAAAAGTGACAATGAAGAGTGCAATACGCTAGAGTGACAATAGAGTACAATCGTTATAGTAACAATCTGGAGTGACCATCATTCAATCATTCTGGTACAATCTTGCAATCAATCAATTCTAGACAATACTATACTGGACTAGACTCCATCCAATCAATCACGACAAATCATTGCCTACGGCTTTCTACATTAACTAACTAGGGTTATCACAATCCTAGTTACTAGCAAGATGCAATGAGATGCTCCAAGTAGCCACAGGCCCTGCAGCTATCCAGGTTATCCAGGCAATCATTATAGTGACAATTTAGAGAGTACAATGCATTAGAGTGACAATAGAGTTCAATCATTTAAGTAACAATGGTGGGTGCCCCACATAACAGTGGGCTGGAAATGTGCCCTACTCGTCGGCAGGCTACAAGTCCAAACATTTGCGGCCGGGATAACGGGATCGCCTGTAACTGGGAAACATCTCTTCATGTCTAGTGAATTATATTAGTCATTAACCTTAGTCTATTTCAGTAGGTACTCCTGACCGTGGTACTCAGGAGTTCCCTCCTAGACATGATGCAAGACAGGACTGGATTATTTGTACAAGCACAATCGCCCACGGTGTCCAGGTTACTTATACAGGTCAGGTCATGTCAGGTAGCCGTCGCAACAGCTTATCAAGATATATCAGGTCAGGTTATCATGCCAAGTGTACTTTGTCAGGAGTGCACCACGGCGGGCCACTATCATGTCATGTCAGTTTATCATTCAATCATGTCAATCAAATTCAGGACAAAAGGCGTAAGGATATAAAATGGGTGCAAAAATCATAAAAAGGAGAATATGGGGACATAATGCGCCCAAGGGGGGAGCAAGGGGTACTATGGCCAACAAGTGGCATTAGCCAAGTTGCGCCAGGGTAACAGGTTGCGCCAAGGCAAGTAGGATCAGATCCAGTTGCGCATAAACATCAGGTTGCGCTCAAGTCAGGCTGCGCTCAAGTCAGGCTACGCTCAAGTCAGGCTGCGCTCAAGTCAGGCTACGCTCAAGTCAGGCTACGCTCAAATCAGGCTACGCTCAAGTCAGGCTGCGCTCAAGTCAGGCTGCGCTCAAGTCAGGCTGCGCTCAAGTCAGGCTCCGTTCAAGTCAGGCTGCGCTCAAGTCAGGCTGCGCTCAAGTCAGCGTATGCAAGACATACGTCTCCAAAAGGCAGTGTATGTACTCCATACGACTCCTTTTCAAGGCAGCGTATGAGGTCCATATGACTCCTCATCAAAGCAGCGTATGAGGTCCATACGACTCCTCATCAAGGCAGCGTATGCAAGACATACGCCTCCAAAAGGCAGCGTATGAGTCAGACTGCGCTGCGCTAAAGAGCGCGTGCAACTCAGTGGCGCAAGCTAAAAAGCTCGCGCACACTGCTCACTGTCTTCTCCAAATCAGCAGGAACTCCATGGTTTGAACCCAAAGCTTCAAAAGTCCATAACTTGGTCAAAACAAGTCCAAATCCAACTTTTTAAATGTTAAAATTGGATAGAATAAAATTCTCTACAACATGGAACCATCAAAACTTAAAAACAAAGAAGTTTGATAGATCAAAACCACCAAAATCTAAAAATAACTAATTTCTAGATCTATAAAAATTAAAGCCTCAAAATAGAAAATGACAAGTTCTAATGTGTCTTAGAAACATGAGGAGAAGCTAATAGAACAATAAAAATAGGCTCTCTTGTGGAAGCAAGTTGCACTTGCCTAAACCTCTCTCTTCTCTCTCTGGTAGGTGAAGGAAGTAAATGGAAGAAGAAGAAGAGATTAATGAAAAGAGAGAAGAAGAATAGGTAATAAATATGAGTGGTGGTGGTAGGTAGGGGTTCACCCCTTGGGTCATGATGAACCAAGAGCAATCCCAAACCGAACCAAGCCAACCCAAACCAAGAATAAACCAAGCCCAGGGAGGAAATTAAGCAAGAAAATCATGCAATACAAGAATAAATACGTACACGTATTCCAGAAATACGTAATACGAACCACAGGTATTACATGATTGGTGCTTGAGATTAAGTTGAGTTTGTTAGTTGTCCCGATATCCTACAACTGAGCTTGGCTGAAATGCATATATTGGTGGGACGCCTAAAATATGTGTATGATCCAAACTAAGTTGTATGATTCCAACGATAGTAGCACGAGATCGTAAAACGATCTAGCGAGGCACTTGGATTAAGTGTTGGTTTCGGTTCGAGGACGAAACTTATTTTGAGTGGTATATTATGTAATGCCCCGCTCCGCTTGGTGCATTACGATGAGTCGTTGACTCGAAGAGTTGCGTTGACCGGATGAAGTATCGATGCGAATCGATGCAAGAGTTACGTTGGCCAAAGGTAAGCTTTAAGTCGGTTGGAATCTATGAATCGAATCGATGCAAAGGATAAGTCCCGTTTGAGCAAGTGCTAACTTTAGTTGATCTGGTGTGCAGGCTATGCTTTTACGCTGGACGATAAGAGGTCGATATTTTACCTTATGCAATGAAGTGTCTGCAAAACCAATCGTGGCCTTGCAACGGATTGTGGCATGGGTGCGATAGGCCAAATCAACCGAGTAGTTCAAAGGAATGGCTAAGTCCGGGAGTTAGCTATGCGATCGAGTTATGGAAGCGAGACGCTTCAATCGGCGAGACGGCAAGGCGTATCGGCTTAAGGTGGGCGGGTTCTTGACTCTCTCTCCCTATTCCTTCACGTCTAATAAAATATGTCATTGTATGCATAAGATGTTATCGAGTTAGCGAGCGTGGCTCGGCGACGAAAGGTCCAAGTATTTGTCGAACACTAAGATAGAACATTGAACAATCGAATAATTAAAGCGACGTGCATCAAGTGCACGGGTCGCGGTAGGGCGGTGATGGTAGAACATTGAAAGACAATATCGAGATGTGCATCACGTGCACGCCTCCGAGAACATTGAATACTAGGCGTAGAATATTTATTACGGCGTTGAGTGTGCCCTCGTGCACTTATGCTACGAAAAGACTAAGTAACTACGGAATTAGACTATGAGAATAACTTACGAATGGTACGCGCTGAATATGAGTACGAGACGACTAAGCCGTTGGGCGTCGTGCATCAATATAGATGTGTTGGGGCATAACGCCGACGGAGCTCCCCATATGGATGGTGGATTATGTTTATGAGACGCGAATATGGTTATGGTGCGAGACTATGTTTATGGAACGGAGGATTGGTTGGAACGATATGATTTGTATGCTATGGTACGTATTACATGGTCAATGGACTCGGATGGCCCGTGTACGGGTGCGGCTTCCCTCGGACGGTTACGCCGGGGCACCGGGACCGTTCGACCTAGGAGGGAATTATGTGTGGTATTTATGGTGCACATCATTCGAACGGATTGCGACCGTCCAGTGCTGTGATAAGCTATGATATCCGTAAGTTTGGAATCCTTCGGATATTGGGCTAGCAACCCGTATCGAAGTGATCATAGGCTTACACATAAGGGATGCCAAGTCCATTACGGTGCAAAACACCGTGACCTTCATATAGATAGGGCCGGTGGACTGAGATGAGAGTTGGGTGCAGGCGCAGGACCTGCCACCCTTATGCATATGTTTACGGTTATGATTGGTTGGTTGCACAAATCGTATGATTGCTTATGTAAGTTCTAACCATGGCAGGCTAGGCAAAGAGGAATGAAGATGAGCACGAAATACTATGTTATGTTCATATTATGGCTAACTGTATCTGATGCAGAAACACGGTATGGGACACATTATGATAAAGTTGCTATGCGTAAACATTACCATGAAACTGGTCCTAAGGCTAAATAGAAAGATCACCAATTAAGATGCATGTTTCACTAAATGATTAAGTATTTGGTTTGGGTGTGAGCGGGTCTTGATCAGTGCGAAGCGAGGACGAAAGCACTAATCCTCCACTAGTTTGTGTACAGGTTCAGGATTATGATTAGTTCGGGCGGAGCTTGGCTTGGACGTGCCGAGGCATGGAGTCCTTGGCCTTCAAGAGGAGCTACCGCATAGGCGTTCGGACTTGCGACATGGAAATGTTCGGCCGAAGACTACTTGGTGGCTATAAAGAGGCATAATATATGGAACAATGTAATCTTTTGTGAGCTAGAGAGATCATGAGCGTTGTAGCCAATTGGCATATATGTTGGGCTATTCAGAGCCTTTGTAATCTTCAGTTTGTTATCAATAAAAGAGATTCTTATATTATACTTGTTTCCTTCCGCTGCTTATGTTACGAATTTGAGATAATCACTATGTGAACCGTTATCTTGCCTTGCACGAACGCAACTCCAGGCTCATGCGGCATTACGCCCTAGCGAGGACGATGATTCGGATAAAATCTAGCGAGGACGAGCGATTTTCCGGATCGGGGCGTGACACATGCCTAGCTCTCTAGGTTGGTGGGAGAGTAATGGAGGAAGAAGAAGAAGTAAATGAGAGTAATGAAGAGAGAGAAAGGGGTGGTTGGGTTTTAAAGGGGGAGGGTTCTCTCATAATGAACCAAGCCCAATCAAACCAAGCCAAACTAAAATAAACCAAGCCAAGTCATGACCAACCAAGACTAGGCTAGCAAGTCAAGTCCAACTACGGGTCACATGACAAACGTCAGAGATCTCGTATACGCATACGAAAATACGTATAACAGAAAACGGGAGTGACATCTTTCCTTGCTTACATGATAGTGGCCTGTCATGGCGCACTTCCTATTTTCTCTATAGTGGCTCGTCGTAGCGTACTCCTAGCTTTCAGCTTATTATATTTTCTTGTTGTGGCTTGTTATAGTGCACTTTCTTGTATTGTCTAGTCTTGTATATCATGTCTAGGATGAATTCTGCGAAATATCACACCCAGAATCCAACAAAAAAATGTTAAGGACTAAACAACTAGCTTTATTACCTAGATGCATTGGGATGGAAGAATTTTTCGGTTGCCTGCAAGCCCTTTGTCCTGGCCCCAACCTGGATGGATTTGGAGCTATCTGTCATGATGAGCACATTTCTAGCGTACCTCGAGTGTTGCACCTTTTATATATTTTAGGGTACATTTGTCTCCTGGGTGATGTACCCATTATTAGATCTTAGGATACATTTGTCTTCCGGACGATGTATCTACTATTACTTTCTTTTCCTTTTTGACCTGGACAAGTCGGGTAGTCTGCAGGACAGGTAACTGGATTGGATTTCTCAAAAGTGCATATGTTAGTAATTAGAATTGTGATATCCCTAGTTAGCTAACGTATAAAGCCGTACTCATTACTTGGCCGTGATTGTTGTATGGAGTCCAGTCTAGTCTAGTTTTGTCTAGGCAGTGTCTGTATTTGTTTAATTCAGTACATTATTGTTTAGCTTTACTTTTGTCGATAAATGATTAAAAACTAAGTTCTGTTCAGGAGAAGGGTTACAACCCCGGTCCTTATTTGGTTTATGGGTTATAACTTGGGTTCCGGAATAATTTCTTAGTCATTTTGTCATTTGTCGTCCTATTTAGTACTCCCACGCTATACGTGATTCCTATGTTGTACAATGATTAGAAACTAAGTTCTGTTCAGGAGAAGGGTTACAACTCCGGTCCTTGTTTGGTTTACGGATTGTAACTTGGGTTCCGGAATAGTTCATAAGTTATCATATCATTTGTCGTTCTATATAGTTCTCACATGCTCTCATGCCCTGGTTATCTAACATGCCCACATGTCCCAGTTATCTTACATGTTTTCATAGCCCGGTTACCTTACATGCTCACATGTCTCAGTTGTCTCCCATGCTCATATGTCCAATTATCTCACATGCTCACATGTTCAGATATCTCACATGCTCACATGTCCAGTTTGTCTTACGTATTCACATGCTTCCATTTACTTTACATGTCCACACTTTATATTATGTCACACGTTAATTACTTTATGCTCCCTGTTGCTTTACTTATTGTATTTCTATTCTCGGGATAAGTGCATTGGTAGTGCACGAGTCTCGATCTGTATTTACTTATTTATGTCTCTATCCGTTGCTATGTTAGCTATTGTTGATTTTAGTTCATAAGTTTGGCTTCCTTTATGGTACTTGCTATTGGGGGTCTGACCCCACTGGTTTTGTTTGGCCAAATCTGATAGAGAAGCCCAGAGGATCTTCCGCATCATTTACTCGACAGTGACCATCCGGAGCACCAGAGTACTATAGTGGGTTTCTTATTTTATTCTACCACTTGTTATGTAAATTATTCTTTTGTAGTGTTTAGCCTCTGAGCACATGTTTAGCTCGTATTTTGGTTCTTGATATTTAGCCTACGGGCCTAAACATGATGTGCGTATTCTATATTATAGCTAGATCTTATCATGTATGACTATTGCTTTTGTTATTTCTCTATTTTGTATGACTGGCTTCATGATCATCCATGTATATATATATGGTTTGGAACGCTTTACTATTGTATGTCTGATGATCATACTTCTTGTACTTTGTATATTTGCATGTGATTGAGATACCTAGGATCGTTTGACCTAGGATTGACTGATGGCTTGTAGTAGTAACCCCCATGTCTTGACCGCTTATATGTTATGTCAGAGTACTGAAGTACTTTGATATTAAGTAGCTGGTCTGGTCCATTTTCACTTGCCAGTATTCTGGTTCTGGGGCGTGACAAGACTTGATCGAACCACCCTCATAGAATATCTAACATTTAGATTTTCTTTGAAATTTAACTTTTTGAATTAAATAAATAAATAGCCAACAATTTGTTAATAATATATTTCCAACCGGAAAAAAAATGTAATGACTAAATCATAGAAACTTGCAAATGCACAATACCACGATCGACAACACCACGACTTTTACTTAAAACTTACTATGGAAGAAAACTATGAGACGATGTCAACAATGACTTCTACATATTTCTCACAACGATACCACGATCATAGCAACTTGTAAATACACAATACCACGATCATAGCACTTGCAAATACACAATATCACGATTGACAACACCATCACTTTTACTCAAAAAAACTTCTACTACCAGAACAAAAGAAATACAATAACTTCTACATATTTCTCTCAGCGATCAGAACACGAAACACCACAACTTCATAAGAAGGACCTCAAGATCCCAAAAATAATGAATAATGAAATCATGTACTAAGATGGTTTGAAGAAGTGGTGTGAGAGAATAGAAAACGAAAGGTTTCTGCTTCGTTCTCTTCTTCTCCTTTATGGCAATGTAGAGTTATGTAGTTTAACTATTAGGATATATATAAGAAACAATAAACTATAAAATCAACATATGGAATCAAACCACCCACCTAAAATATCTAATTCTTTAGATTTTTTTTTTTAATTCACTTGAAATTTAACTTTTTAAATTAAAATAACTATCCAATGATATCTTGTTGTAATCAATGTTCTTGATATATGATATCAGATTAATACCCAATTGAAGATGTTTTAACATGAAATGACTGTCTCCCAAACTTATTATCCCGAATCGGCCTTGAGCATGGAGACGATACCTTTCAATTGGTTGGAAGAGCCGATACAACCCTTGTGCCACATACCCAAAGGAACCCGCTAAGGTAGAGGAATTCTCATTGAAACCACTCCAACAACCGATTCGGATTGATAGACCAAAAATAATAAAAATTAGTGTAAAAGCAAGAGTGTATATCTGAAATTTTATATCTTTATAGGTTATTGATAGTTGTACGAGATTGACATGTTTTTAAATAAGTTTACGTATATTATATGCTTTGTCACTGTGGACTTCAAAACTTGACCTTAGCCCATGTTTTCATTTCTTTTGGATATTTAATAATCAATGATAAATAAATTATGATGTCATCTTCATGTAATCCTGGATGGGCCAATTTTGTGTTCATTAGGCCTGAGGTCGATGTGATTTGGGCAGAAAAGTCCTCGTATATAGAAGACTCAACCATGTCATATATGGGTTGATATACCAGACATATTGGATATCGGAAGAGATAATTTATGGTAGTAAAACAAAATAATTCATTTCATATATAAACTTATTTCAGACTATTAATATGAAATTAATTGAATTAGTCTTTCGTGTAATTTAAAACAACGTTCTATTTGTGCATGCATATGCTAAGTGACCTTCAACTCTACTCTAGCGAAACATTCTAAGTCTACACCATTATTTTTTAACTGAGTTTAAACCCGAATAATCCAATCGAATTGAACAGCAAACCAGTTTAGCTGAGATATCAGTCAACAATATTAATGGACTTTTTCATACAAACTAGCCATATCACATATGTACCCCTCAAAAAATGCTATAATTCGATATGATTGGTAAATCAAACAAAAGTTGTAATTGATTGATTTGAGTGGTGGTGCAAGAAGACTTATTATTCGAGTCCCATTTCAAGAAAGATTTTTTCTAAGGGCACCACCCTTTTTGCTAGGGACTAGCCGAAAAATATTTCAAAATATTACAAGTTTGCCATCAATTTTTTTTACTTGGGGCTAGTCCAAGCAAAGGTATAAATACCAACTTTTGTTTTCTTTTTCTCTCTCCCTCTATTCTTTTCTTTTCTCCCTCAACTCTTTTCTTCTCTCCCTCAACTTTAGGTCAAAGAATTTAACCTCAAGTTTTTTCCCAACCTACATTTTTTCCAAATTTTTCTCTCAACTCTAGGTCATTGATTTTTATCCCAAATTTTTTCCTCAACTCTAGGTCATTGACTTCTCTCATTTATTAGTAAGTCATCGAATTAATATATATTTAATATTTTAAACATGAATTTCACATATAAAAAGTTGAATTATGTGTTTAATGTAGAAAAATATTTAACATGGAACAACCGGGATCATCAAATGTTGTATACTCTCTTCCCACCACGTCCGAAGAACACTTTGATACATCGGAAGCCCTCTTGGTAACTAAATTTTAACTTTTCATCGGATGAAAAATCGGGTTGTGACACAGAGGACTGTCACCTCTCTGGCAGTCCCGATCATAGATTAGGACTGCCAGAGAGGTGGCAGTCCTTCACATATGTAGGACTGCCAGGGCCTGACAGTCCTATATATTTTTTTTTTGCGATTCTAAAATTTTGACAAAAAGTGTAAAACGGAGGTCCAAACATCATTTTTTTGCGATTCTAAAATTTTGGAAGGTCGTCTAACGATGAATCTGTTAATCTCAGGCTCCTCAAAGATACGCTCATTTTGTGACAAACCGGGCCTCGTTTCGACCTCCCAGTCAAAAGTTATGGCCCTCCAAAGTTTCAACTGACCATAAAATGCACCGGAATGACCATTCTCCGTCTTAATTTACACGGAGAATGGCTATTCCCAGTGTTAAAACGTAGGTGAATGACCATTCTTCGTGTTAATTTATACGGAGAGAATGACCATTCTCCGTGCTCCGTGCTAAATTACAAAGACTTACAAATAGCCACACCCCTGGCAGTCCTATATTAAATTACGACTGCCAGGGTGCTGGCAGTCCTAATTCAATGTAGGACTGCTAGGGGGGTGGCAGTCCTGATACTGGATCAGATAGCCTTTCTCCGTGCTAAATTACACGGAGAATGGCCATTCTTCGTGCTAAATTATACGGAGAATGGCCATTCTCCGTGCTAAATTAAGAGTTTTCAGTTGAGGAGCTCCTCACAGAGTCTGATAAGTAGGACTGCCACCCCCTGGCAGTCCTATACTGAAGTAGGACTGCTAGGGTGCTGGCAGTTCTGACTCAAACTTGCTGTTGCAGCAAGTTTCAGTCAGGACTGCCAGCACCCTGGCAGTCCTACTTTAGTGTAGGACTGCCATGGGGTTGGCAGTCCTACTTATCATACTCTGTGAAAGAGTTTTCAGTTGAGGAGCTCCTCACAGAGTTTGATAAGTAGGACTGCCACCCCCCAGGCAGTCCTATACTGAAGTAGGACTGCCAGGGTGCTGGCAGTCCTAACTCAAACTTGTTGTTGCAGCAAGTTTCAGTCAGGACTGCCAGCACCCTGGTAGTCCTACTTTAGTGTAGGACTGCCAAGTGGGTGGCAGTCCTGATACTGATACTCTATACATAAAAAATAACAATTCATCACAAGTACATAAACAACAATAATTCATCACAACTACATAAATATTCCACATCCAACTTAAGATTCATCATAATAATTCATCACAATAATCCAACTACAATAATTCATCCCAATAATTTATCACAACTACAATAATTCATCACAACTACTTAAGTTTCAAAGATTCCACATCCAAATTAAGTTTCAAACAAGTACATAACTATTCCACATCCAACTTAAGTTTGAAACAAGAAAAATATCCAGATCCAACTATATATCATGTAGGGCCTTTGAACGAGACTCCCTATTGTTCATGAAGGGGAAGTCGACCACGTCGTCGATGCGATCAAGCTTGTTGGCGACCACGACACTAGTGTCACTTTGGCAACCTCTCCGAGCTTCGGGTGCCGGTTCGAAAATTGTTATCGGACGCCCGAGAGGACGTCCCGCACGTTCCGTCCGCTTTGACGCGGTGGACCGTATTCTTTTGTTAGCGGTCGGTGGACTACATGACAACATACAGTTATTAAATAATAGAAACAGAAATAGGACATACAGTTTGTCACCCCCAGTTTTCAGAAATAGGAGTATTTCTGTCATTTTTCATTTTAGAATATTTTTAAAATTTTTTATTTATTTATAATATTATTTTGGGGTTATTTGAGTCGGGTTCGAATTTTAACTCAATCTGACTTGTATCGAAAACCCGGGGTAGTATTGACTCTAGTGGGACCCACACACTAGTTAGCCATGGCCCACATGCTAATTATTTTAGTTAGTGGTTAGGCTAATTATTATGGATAGGGTTAGTATGATTAGAGACATTAGAATGACTAATTTAGCCCCAACCAATTAGCCCTTTCCTAATACTAATAGAATAAATTAGTGGAAGCATTTTGGACCTTACCATAATAGGACACATAGCCCCAATATGGCTGGCCACTTTGGATAGGATAGACCCAAAACTTATCATCATTATCTATTCTACTTTCTCTCTCTTGTTCTTCTCCAAATTTCTAGAGAGGATTTTATATAGATTTCACCACCAAATCCCTTCATTCTTCCATCCAATCTTCTCCTTTCCTTCTCTACTCAAGCCAAGGAGGAAGCTATCCAAGTTTGGGAGGATTCGGAGCTCGTTCGTGTCCATTTGGGATTCCTACGTGTCGGGGTCGCATCGGAAGGGTTTTTCTTATATTCGATCTACCGGGAGGTATAAATCCCTTCTCCTTTTCATTTCTTCATACATATAGGATGATTTTGGACCCATAGGAATGACCCACATGGTTGTGTCTCCATTTGTGTCCATTTCGTGTCCATTTGGAGACTTCTAGGTGTGTCCTATGTGTTGTCTTGTGTCATAGTGGAAAAACCATATTTTTGGACACCAAGTGTTTGTGTCTATGTGTATATGATTTATCTAGATTTTAATCTCAGATTTCTATTTATTATTAGAGTGTTGTTTTAATGTGTTCTTCATGTATTATATTGTATCATAATTATTTATCTATATATTGTATATATATATATATTTGGTTATATATATATATTAATGTATATATATATATATATATATATATGTATATATATATTGGTGTGTTGATGGTGTCCTTGTATGTGTTTAGAGGGGGTGTGGGAATTTGGCCAAAGGGGGGGGAGGAATTTAGAGAGTGTGGGGTTGATATGTGTAGTGTGTGTGTGTTTGTGTATTAAGGGTGTTTTAGTGTTTGGATGAGAGAGTGATAGGGAGATGTTTGTGAGTGTTTTGAGAGTGAAATGGGGGAGGGGCTGCTCTGAAACAGCAGCAGGTAATAGCAGCAGTAACAGGGCAGTAGCTGTCGCATTGACAGCCCTTAAACACCCTCCTAACCACCCTTTGATAGCCCCCCAAACAGTCCACATTAGGACAGCCATTAGACCCTTTGACAGCCCCCAATACCTCTCCACATTTCACCCCAAATAGCCCCCTTTTTCACAGCCACTTAGCAGTCCATAACAGCCAAAAATGGCAGCACCTAAACTGTCACAAGCCAGTGTATGGCTGTCCCTAACCAGTCCATTTGGACAGCCTACACTTGACCCCATAGCCTTCCATTCCTGTCCCCAAACCAGTCCGAAAACTTAGCCTATACAGCCCTCTATAACTGTCCAATTCAGTCCCCATTGCTGCCCTTTATTTCAGTCCTAAACACACCCCAAAACCTGTCATGAGTTGCCCAGATTTCAGTCCAATTTCAGTCCAATAACTATCCACAAAATTCAGTCCATTAGCAAGCCTAATGGCGGTCCCTAAAACAGTCTACTAGCTGTCCAAATTCAGCCCTTGTATGCTCCATCTAATCCCCTTTGATACACCCCCATATATCAGTCCATACATTCCGAAAACCTGTCCTAATATCATCCATAAATTAGCCTAGTAACCTGTCCAAAATTAGTCCATTACACCACATAACAGCCACCCTTGGCTTAGCCTATATGGCTGTCCATAACCTGTCTAAACCTGTCCATTTCATGCTCCTAAACACCCACTAATCAGCCCCCAAAATCAGTCCCTACATGCCTCTGTGTCTGTGTGTTTATGAGCCTTATAGGTGTCCTATTTTAGTCTCTGTGTGTGTGTGTGTGTGTGTGTGTGTGTAAGCCTATAGGAGTGAACCAAATCCATATATGTGAGCCTATATATATGTGAGCTATATGAATGTGTGTGAGTTCATATATAAGGAGCCTATAGATGAGCCTAGGAGAGAGCCTATGAGTGTGGTATTATGGGAGTCAATGTTGTGAGTGAATGAGTGAGTGTGGTATGTGGGTGTTAACTAGAAGTTAGAGAATATCATGGTAAGGTAATAAGGGTAAACCAACATGTGTTCTAAGATAGGTTAGATATCTAGGAAACCTATGTATCTTGGTAGGTAACCCTTAGATAGGATAGTATCTAACTACCCTAGGGAGCCTAGGCTAGTATCCTGAGAATTAGCGGGGTTCCCTTTGTATTGGACAAGGTATCGGGATTACCTTGGTAAGGGTAATGTAGGTAATTGAGTTTAGAGTTTAAGATATGGTTAGAACTTGTTTCTCTTGGTTGGTAAAGATCAAATATAGTGATCCTAGACTAGTTTTGACTTCGATTGACCATTTTGACCAAAAGTCAACAAAAGTCAACCGGGAGTCAACTTAGCCTATAAGTGACTAGATTTGACCGAAACCAAACCAGAGTTGACCAGTTGACTGAAAGTCAACAGTTGGTCAACATTAGACTAGTTTGACCTAGGATTGACCTAGAGTTGACCAGAGTTGACCAGGGTTGACCAGTTGACCAAAAGTCAACTGTAAGTCAACCTTTGACCCCGTTTGACCTAGTTTGACTTGGATTGACTCCCAGTGACCCAGATTGATCCAGTTTGACCTAGATTGACCTAGTTTGACTTAGACTTGCATATCATGACTTAAATTAGTTTCCTTTTTAGTATAAAATCCTGTTTGACTTATAGTATCTTACTTTAGGTCTGTGATTACTCTGAGCGTCTGTTCACCTTATCAGCTCAGGACCACAGGCGAGTACATTCACTGATAGTTTTTATTGTCTTGACATCTACTATATCCGATTTAGTTGTAGTGTCTTACATGATTTTCGACACGATGGATCACGGACTAGTATACGTCGAATCCTGTCATGAGATGTTATTCTCGAATTTTATTGGTATATTGGTGTGTGATATCCATGTTTCATGTACTTATATAGACATTGATTTGGGAGTGGGCTGGCCCCCTACTTTTGAATCCTGTGTCATGACGTGCCATGTATTGATCTGTGATACTATTCGGGGATGGGGAAATTATTAGGAGTTAAGTGATCAAAGCCCCATGTCACTATTTTGCTTGCGCCACTCTCACCTCACGTAGGGTGTAGCAGATACCTCCATGTCCATGTTATCCAGGTTGGCCGGTATGACTTTTCGTTGAGGTCACTGCAGATTGCCGGACCAAGTGGATAACCCTACCATGATTCCCTAGCCGATCACATAGTGCTCTAATAATTCAAGTCATATTTTTATATTTATTTATCCTAGGAGGCTAGAGTTACAATCCCGGTCCTTGTTTGGTTTAAGGGTTGTAACTCAGCTTCCGAATAGTTTCTAAGTCATCCTATATATATATTGTCGTCCTATTCAGTACTCACATCTATTATACATTTTCTGCTGATTTTACCCTGTATTTCACATATCTTTGTCTTATATTTCATTATACTGTCTCTTATAGTATTTGTCAATTCACATGGAACTGCTGTAGGTGTTTGTACTTGCTCATTTTTCTGACAGAATACCGTTGATATATTACAGATGATTATGAGGCAGATTGTCCGACCTATTATGGGGTCGAGTCTGACGGAGTAGACCTGGACCGTGGCTTGTTAGTAGAGCCACTAGACTTTGCTAACACTGAGTAGTATAGTTTAGTTAGGTTTGCCTGGCCTGCGAGCCAGCTAGTACTTTCAGTTTGTAGCATTTTATATTATATTTCTATGACTCCGTGTAGTTGTGTATAGCTCTGGACTTGTGCGGATCTTGAACTTATTTTCTGTTTTAATCTATCATATTTCTTTTCGTGCTATCTATCCTAGTTTGTTTTTGTGATTGAGACTGTATTGCTATGTCACCTCCATTCGAAGTGTATATACTGTACAGGTACCTTTATACTGTTTAGTGTAGTTTTGTAGAAAACCTAGACAGCGTTCTATCGCCGATGCTACGGCGTAGGCTGGACGTAACCACGTACTCGTGCCCCTAATCAGGGTGCAGGTCGTGACACATTTTTGTGGTGGCCCATGCAGGTCAGTGTCGTAATTAGTACGATCTCGTAATGGTGCTCGACTTAAAGTGCTAATTACGAGCCTGCGACTAGGACGTAGGATATAGGGTATGATAGGAGTTACTCAATCACATTTTAGAAAAAAAAATTTGATCTTTTGATTACCATGACAACTCTTCTTGCATTTGAATTCAATTGTCCTCCTTTGATAATATATTGTCTTGTGCCATATTGATCTCATGGGTTCAATTCGTCTTCAGGATGACAGTGACTCGTTCTCAGGCAGCAGGGCCTAGTACAGTTCCAGAGAGGTCAGATCCGGGAGGACTTCCACCTCCGGCTGCGGGAGTAGCAGTCGAGAGAGCAGTAGCCTCAGTTCCTGCCCTTCAGGCAGGAGTAGCAGCGGCAGTTCCCGGAGGTCTTCCACCTCCAAAAGAGGGAGCTGCAGTTGAGAGAGCTGCCACCTCAGTTCCTGCCCTTCAGGCGGGAGCAGCAGTGACGGTTTCAGGAGGTCTTCCACCTCCAACAGCGAGACCGTCCATAGTCATCCCTGATATTCTTTCACAGCCGCCTCCGCTACCGACAGATACTCAGAGGATGATGGCCCTTCTGCAGCAGATGTTGCAGACCCGGAGCGCATAGGCAGAGTTGTTACGACAGAACATGGAGAACTTCCATCAGCTGGCAATGGCAGCAGTAGAGAAGGGTGTACCGGGTACAGATCAGGGAGCCCCAGTTCAGCAGCAGGGTCAGGGGAGGCCTGGCACACACCTAGACTTCCGAAAGATGAAACCGAGGGAGTTCAAGGGTACCGAGGGTATCCTATACGCGGATGACTGGTTGGAGGATGTCCAGCGGAGTCTGGAGTTGGCAGAGGTCCCGAGAGGGCTTTGGATGACGTCTATAGCGAGCCAGTTTTTCGATATAGTGCCGACTTGGTTTCGCACGGATCCGCGTGCGTCGATGAGGGGTTTGACTTGGGAGAGCTTCAGGAAGCTCTTTAAGGAGAAGTTCTACCCAGATGTGGCCTTGACAGCTTTGGAGGGACAGTTTGCCAGTTTGGTGCAGGGAAACTCGTCGGTAGACGAGTATGTAGCGGAGTTCTTCCGCCTGAGCAGGTTTGTACCCAGTCTGATCCAGGATGAGGGGTACAAGGCCCGGTAGTTCCGAAGGGGTCTTATACATGCAGTTCGTACTCGTACCTCTGGGAGACGTGACGCGACCTTCGAGCAGATCCTGATGGAGGCACAAATTGCAGAAGAGGACTTCGGCCTCAAGCCGAAGAGGGGCAGTGATGTTCTTGGAGCTAGCTCGAGTGCGGGGCCGGCGAAGCGCCCTCATTTCCAGAAGAGGCAGTTTCAGCAGCAGCAGCCTCAGTTACAGTTTCAGCAGGCACCAGCGCGTGCCCAGCAGCACCAGGGACGGGACCAGGGGCAGGCTACTCAGTGCACTTTCTGCGGGAAGCAGGGACACACTCGAGATGCCTGTAGAAAGTGGTTGGGCGTATGTCTATACTGTGGGGAGCCTGACCACCATCTGGGGGATTGTCACGCTAGTGGAATCCGAAGAGGCCAGGACGGCATGCAGCAGGCTAGAGGAGGCCAGCAGGGGCGAGCTTTCGCCATGACAGTTGAGCCCACTCAGGCAGTAGCCGAGCAGATAGCAGGTTCCAATATTTCGATCTCCTTTCCCTATTTGCCTTCTTATAAACTGTCTTAAAATTCGATTCTATCTGTTCTTTGATCGTTGGATGAAAATTGTTCTTGTGATGTGATTTCCTTCTGAGATAAGTTGTATGGGCTAGGTGGCCTCAATTATGAGATTTTAGAATACTTTAGGGTCATGCTAGCAGGCATAGTGAGGACATATAGTCGGATTATGGTCGTATTTCTCGGGTGTGGGAATTTAAGGTTTTTACTGCCAAGCATGCGGCAATACAAAAATTTTAAATAGCATAATTCTAGAGGTATGTACCATAGTTGAGGACTCCGTGATTATCGTAGCTTTGCTCACTGGCATAACAGAGATTCTGAGTATCATGATGATTGGACAGACGCATACGATTATCGATTTGCAGTATTTTTGTGGTTACTTTGTTTTAAATTTTGAGGATGAAATTTTTAAGGTGGATAGACTTATAGCACCCAGTTTCTATTTGAGAGTAATTTTAAATTTTATAATTTTAGTCATTTAATTTATGCTTTGATTTTTGAGATTTTAATCATTTTAAATTTTAAGCCATGACTTGTAATTTTGATATTTTACTATTGTTTGGCTTTAATTTCGAGGACGAAATTTTTTAAGGTGGATAGATTTATCACCCCCAATTTTCAGAAATAGGGGTATTTATGTCATTTTTCATTTAAGAATATTTTTAAATTTTTTTATTTATTTATAATATTATTTTGGGGTTATTTGAGTCGGGTTCGAATTTTAACTCAATCCGACTTGTATCGGAAACCCGGGGTAGTGTTGACTCTAGTAGGACCCACACACTAGTTAGCCATGGCCCACATGCTAATTATTTTAGTTAGTGGTTAGGCTAATTATTATGGATAGGGTTAGTGTGATTAGAGACATTAGAATGACTAATTTAGCCCCAACCAATTAGCCCTTTCCTAATACTAATAGAATAGATTAGTGGAGGCATTTTGGACCTTACCATAATAGGACACATAGCCCTAATATGGCGGGCCACTTTGGATAGGATAGACCCAAAACTTATCATCATTATCTCTTCCACTTTCTCTCTCTTGTTCTTCTCCAAATTTCTAGAGAGGGTTTTATATAGATTTCACCACCAAATCCCTTCATTCTTCCACCCAATCTTCTTCTTTCCTTTTCTACTCAAGCCAAGGAGGAAGCTATCGAAGTTTGGAAGGATTCAGAGCTCGTTCGTGTCCATTTGGGATTCCTACGTGTCGGGGTCGCATCGAAAGGGTTTTTCTTAGATTCGATCTACCGGGAGGTATAAATTCCTTCTCCTTTTCATTTCTTCATGCATATAGGATGACTTTGGACCCATAGGAATGACCCCCATGGTTGTGTCTCCATTTGTGTCCATTTCGTGTCCATTTGGAGACTTCTAGGTGTGTCATATGTGTTGTCTTGTGTCCTAGTGGGAAAACCCTATTTTTGGACACCAAGTGTTTGTGTCTATGTGTAAATGATTTATCTAGATTTTAATCTCAGATTTCTATTTATTATTAGAGTGTTGTTTTAATGTGTTCTTCATGTATTATATTGTATCATAATTATTTATCTATATATTATATATATATATATATATATATATATATATATATATATATATATATATATATATATATATATATATATATATATATATATATATATATAGACATTAATATATATATAACCAAATATATATATATATATATATATATATATATATATATATATATATATATATATATATATATATATATATATATATATATATATATATATATATATATATATATATATATATATTGGTGTGTTGATGGTGTCCTTGTATGTGTTTAGAGGGGGTGTCGGAATTCGGCCAAAGGGGGGGAGGAATTTAGAGAGTGTGGAGTTGATATGTGTAGTGTGTGTGTGTGTGTGTTTGTGTATTAAGGGTGTTTGAGTGTTTGGATGAGAGAGTGATAGGGAGATGTTTGTGAGTGTTTTGAGAGTGAAATGGGGGAGGGGCTGCTCTGAAACAGCAGGTAACAGCAGCAGTAGCTGGGCAGTAGCTGTCCCATTGACAGCCCTTAAACACCCTTCTAACCACCCTTTGATAGCCCCCCAAACAGTCCACATTAGGACAGCCATTAGACCCTTTGACAGCCCCCAATACCTGTCCCCATTTCACCCCAAACAGCCCCCTTTTTCACAGCCACTTAGCAGTCCATAATAGTCATAAATAGCAGCACCTAAACTGTCACAAGCCAGTGTATGGCTGTCCCTAACCAGTCCATTTGGACATCCTACACTTGACCCCATAGCCTCCCATTCCTGTCCCCAAACCAGTCCAAAAACTTAGCCTATACAGCCCTCTATAACTGTCCAATTCAGTCCCCATTGTTGCCCTTCATTTCTGTCCTAAACACACCGCAAAACCTGTCATTAGTTGCCCAGATTTCATTCCAATTTCAGTCCAATAACTGTCCACAAAATTCAGTCCATTAGCAAGCCTAATGGCTGTCCCTAAAATAGTCTACTAGCTGTCCAAATTCAGCCCTTGTATGCCCCATCTAATCCCCTTTGATACACCCCCATATATCAGTCCATACATTCCCAAAACCTGTCCTAATATCATCTATAAATCAGCCTAGTAACCTGTCCAAAATTAGTCCATTGTACCACATAACAGCCACCCTTGGCTTAGCCTATATGGCTGTCCATAACCTGTCTAAACCTGTCCATTTTATGCTCCTAAACACCCACTAATCAGCCCCCAAAATCAGTCCCTATATGCCTCTGTGTCTGTGTGTTTATGAGCCTTATAGGTGTCCTATTTTAATCTGTGTGTGTGTGTGTGTGTGTAAGCCTATAGGAGTGAACCAAATCCATATATGTGAGCCTATATATATGTGAGCTATATGAATGTGTGTGAGTTCATATATAAGGAGCCTATAGATGAGCCTAGGAGAGAGCCTATGAGTGTGGTATTATGGGAGTCAATGTTGTGAGTGAATGAGTGAGTGTGGTATGTGGGTGTTAACTAGATATAGAGAATATCATGGTAAGGTAATAAGGGTAAACCAACATGTGTTCTAAGATAGGTTAGATATCTAGGAAACCTATGTATCTTGGTAGGTAACCCTTAGATAGGATAGTATCTAACTACCCTAGGGAGCCTAGGCTAGTATCCTGAGAATTAGCGGGGTTTCCTTTGTATTGGACAAGGTATCGGGATTACCTTGGTAAGGATAATGTAGGTAATTGAGTTTAGAGTTTAAGATATGGTTAGAACTTGTTTCTCTTGGCTGGTAAAGATCAAATATAGTTATCCTAGACTAGTTTTGACTTCGGTTGACCATTTTGACCAAAAGTCAACAAAAGTCAACCGGGAGTCAACTTAGCCTATAAGTGACTAGATTTGACCGAAACCAAACCAGAGTTGACCAGTTGACTGAAAGTCAACAGTTGGTCAACATTAGACTAGTTTGACCTAGGATTGACCTAGAGTTGACCAGGGTTGACCAGTTGACCAAAAGTCAACTGTAAGTCAACCTTTGATCCCGTTTGACCTAGTTTGACTTGGATTGACTCCCAGTGACCCAGATTGACCCAGTTTGATCCAGTTTGACCTAGATTGTCCTAGTTTGACTTAGACTTGTATATCATGACTTAAATTAGTTTTCTTTTCAGTATAAAATCCTGTTTGACTTATAGAATCTTATTTTAGGTCTGTGATTACTCTGAGCGTCTGTTCACCTTATCAGCTCAGGACCACAGGCGAGTACATTTACTGATAGTTTTTATTGTCTTGATATCTACTATATCCGATTCAGTTGTAGTGCCTTACATGATTTCCGATACGATGGATCACGGACTAGTATACGTCGGATCCTGTCATGAGATGTTATTCCCGAATTTCATTGGTATATTGGTGTGTGATATCCATGTTTCATATACTTATATAGACATTGATTTGGGAGTGGGCTGGCCCCCTGCTTTTGAATCCCGTGTCATGACGTGCCATGTCCGAATCTGTGATACTATTCGGGGATGGGGGAATTATTAGGAGTTATGTGATCAAAGCCCCATGTCATTATTTTGCTTGCGCCACTCTCACCTCACGTAGGGTATAGCAGATACCTCCATGTCCATGTTATCCAGGTTGGCCAGCATAACTTTCCGTTGAGGTCACCGCGGATTGTCGGGCCAAGTGGATAACCCTACCATGATTCCCTAGCCGATCACATAGCGCTCTAATAATTCAATTCATATTTTTATATTTATTTATCCTAGGAGGCTAAGTTCTGTTCGGGAGAAGAGTTACAACCCCGGTCCTTGTTTGGTTTAAGGGTTGTAACTTGGCTTCCGAATAGTCCCTAAGTCATCATATATATATATTGTCGTCCTATTCAGTACTCACATCTATTATACATTTCAAGCTGATTTTACCCTGTATTTCACATATCTTTGTCTTGTATTTCATTATACTGTCTCTTATAGTATTTTTTAATTCATATGGAACTGCTGTTGGTGTTTGTACTTGCTCATTTTCCTGACAGGATACCGTTGATATATTACAGATAATTCTGAGGCAGATTATCCGACCTATTATGGGGTCGAGTCTGACGGAGTAGACCTGGACCGTGGCTTGTTAGTAGAGCCACTAGACTTTGCTCATCCTGAGTAGTGTAGTTTAGTTAGGTTTGCCTGGCCTGCGAGCCAGCTAGTACTTTCAGTTTGTAGTATTTTATATTATATTTCTATGACTCTGTGTAGTTGTGTATAGCTCTGGACTTGTATGGATCTTGAACTTATTTCCTGTTTTCATCTATCATATTTTCTTTCGTGCTATCTGTCCTAGTTTGTTTTTGTGATTGAGACTGTATAGCTATGTCACCTCCATTCGGAGTGTATATATTGTACAGGTACCTTTATACTATTTAGTGTAGTTTTGTAGACAACCTAGACAGCGTTCTACTGCCGATGCTGCGGCGTAGGCTGGACGTAACCACGTACTCGTGCCCCTAATCAGGGTGCGGGTCGTGACACATTTTTATGGTGGCCCATGTAGGTCAGTGTCGTAATTAGTGCGATCTCGTAATGGTGCTCGACTTATAGTGCTAATTACGAGCCTGCGACTAGGACGTAGGATCTAGGGTATGATAGGAGTTACTCAATCACATTTTAGAAAAAAAATTCTGATCTTTTGATTACCATGACAACTCTTCTTGCATTTGAATTCAATTGTCCTCCTTTGATAATATCTTGTCTTGTGCTATATTGATCTCTTGGGTTCAATTCGTCTTCAGGATGACAGTGACTCGTTCTCAGGCAGCAGGGCCTAGTACAGTTCCAGAGAGGTCAGATCCGGGAGGACTTCCACCTCCGGCTGCGGGAGTAGCAGTCGAGAGAGCAGTAGCCTCAGTTCCTACCCTTCAGGCAGGAGTAGCAGCGGCAGTTCCCGGAGGTCTTCCACCTCCAGAAGAGGGAGCTGCAGTTGAGGGAGCTGCCACCTCAGTCCCTGCCCTTCAGGCGGGAGCAGCAGCGACGGTTTCAGGAGGTCTTCCAGCTCCAGCAGCGAGACCGTCCATAGTCATCCCTGATATTCTTTCACAGCCGCCTCCTCTACCGACAGATACTCAGGGGATGATGGCCCTTCTGCACCAGATGTTACAGACCCAGAGCGCACAGGCAGAGTTGTTACGACGGAGCATGGAGAACTCCCATCAGCTGGCGATGGCAGCAGTAGAGAGGGGTGTACCGGGTTCAGATCAGGGACAGGACCAGAGGCAGGGGCAAGGACAGGGCCAGGGGCAGGCTACTCAGTGTACTTTCTGCAGGAAGTAAGGGACACACTCGAGATGCCTGTAGAAAGAGATTGGGCGTATGTCTATACTGTGGGGTGCCTGACCACCAGCTGAGGGATTGCCACGCTAGTGTAATCTGAAGAGGCCAGGACGGCGTGCAGCAGGCTAGAGGAGGCCAGCAGGGGCGAGCTTTCGCCATGACAGTTGAACCCACTCAGGCAGTAGTAGAGCAGATAGCAGGTTCCAATATTTCAATCTTCTTTCCGCATTTGCCTTCTTATAAACTGTCTTAAAATTCGATTCTATCTGTTCTTTGATCGTTGGATGAAAATTGTTCTTGTGATGTGATTTCCTTCTGAGATAAGTCGTATGGGCTAGGTCGCCTCAATTATGAGATTTTAGAATACTCTAGGGTCATGCTAGCAGGCATAGTGAGGACATATAGTCGGATTATGGTCGTATTTCTCGGGTGTAGGAATTTAAGGTTTTCACTGCCAAGCATGCGACAATGCAAAAATTTTAAATACCATAATTCTAGAGGTATGTACCATAGTTGAGGACTCTGTGATTATCGTAGCCTTGCTCACTGGCATGACAGAGATTCTGAGTATCATGATGAATGGACAGACGCATACGATTATTGATTTGCATAATTTTTCTGTGGTTACTTTGTTTTAAATTTTGAGGATAAAATTTTTAAGGTGGATAGACTTATAGCACCCAGTTTCTATTTGAGAGTAATTTTAAATTTTATAATTTTAGTCATTTAATTCATGCTTTGATTTTTGAGATTTTAATCATTTTAAATTTTAAGCCATGACTTGTGATTTTGATATTTTACTATTGTTTGGTTTTAATTTCGAGGACGAAATTTTTTAAGGTGGATAGATTTATCACCCCCAGTTTTCAGAAATAGGGTTATTTCTGTCATTTTTTATTTTAGAATATTTTTAAAAAAATTTATTTATTTATAATATTATTTTGGGGTTATTTGAGTCGGGTTCGAATTTTAACTCAATTCGACTTGTATCGGGAACCCGGGGTAGTGTTGACTCTAGTGGGACCCACACACTAGTTAGCCATGGCCCACATGCTAATTATTTTAGTTAGTGGTTTGGCTAATTATTATGGATAGGGTTAGTGTGATTAGAGACATTAGAATGACTAATTTAGCCCCAACCAATTAGCCCTTTCCTAATACTAATAGAATAGATTAGTGGGGGCATTTTGGACCTTACCATAATAGGACACATAGTCCCAATATGGCTGGCCACTTTGGATAGGATAGACCCAAACTTATCATCATTATCTCTTCCACTTTCTCTCTCTTGTTCTTCCCCAAATTTCTAGAGAGGGTTTTATATAGATTTCACCACCAAATCCCTTCATTCTTTAACCCAATCTTCTCATTTCCTTCTCTACTCAAGCCAAGGAGAAAGCTATCCAAGTTTGGGAGGATTCGGAGCTCGTTCGTGTCTATTTGGGATTCTTACGTGTCGGGGTCGCATCGGAAGGGTTTTTCTTAGATTCGATCTACCGGGAGGTATAAATCCCTTCTCCTTTTCATTTCTTCATGCATATAAGATGACTTTGGACCCATAGGAATGACCCCCATGGTTGTGTCTCCATTTGTGTCCATTTTGTATCCATTTGGAGACTTCTAGGTGTGTCCTATGTGTTGTCTTGTGTCATAGTGGGAAAACCCTATTTTTGGACACCAAGTGTTTGTGTCTATGTGTAAATGATTTATCTAGATTTTAATCTCAGATTTCTATTTATTATTAGAGTGTTGTTTTAATGTGTTCTTCATGTATTATATTGTATCATAATTATTTATCTATATATTGTATATATATATATATATATATATATATATATATATATATATATATATATATATATTTGGTTATATATATATTAATGTCTATATATATATATATGTATATATATATATATATATTGGTGTGTTGATGGTGTCCTTGTATGTGTTTAGAGGGGGTGTGGGAATTCGGCCAAAGGGGGGAGGAATTTAGAGAGAGTGATAGGGAGATGTTTGTGAGTGTTTTGAGAGTGAAATGGGGGAGGGGCTGCTCTGAAACAGCAGCAGGTAACAGCAGCAGTAGCAGGGCAGTAGCTGTCCCATTGACAGCCCTTAAACACCCTCCTAACCACCCTTTGATAGCCCCCCCAAACAGTCCACATTAGGACAGCCATTAGACCCTTTGACAGCCGCCAATACCTGTCCCCATTTTACCCCAAACAGCCTCCTTTTTCACAGCCACTTAGCAGTCCATAACAGCCATAAATAGCAGCACCTAAACTGTCACAAGCCAGTGTATGGCTGTCCATAACCAGTCCATTTGGACAGCCTACACTTGACCCCATAGCCTCCCATTCCTGTCCCCAAACCAGTCCCAAAACTTAGCCTATACAACCCTCTATAATTGTCCAATTCAGTCCCCATTGCTGCCCTTCATTTCATTCCTAAACACACCCCAAAACCTGTCATTAGTTGCCCAGATTTCAGTCCAATTCAGTCCAATAACTGTCCACAAAATTCAGTCCATTAGCAAGCCTAATGGCTGTCCCTAAAACAGTCTACTAGTTGGCCAAATTCAGCCCTTGTATGCCCCATCTAATCCCCTTTGATACACCCCCATATATCAGTCCATACATTCCCAAAACCTGTCCTAATATCATCCATAAATTAGCCTAGTAACCTGTCTAAAATCAGTCTATTGTACCACATAACAGCCACCCTTGGCTTAGCCTATATGGCTGTCCATAACCTGTCTAAACCTGTCCATTTTATGCTCCTAAACACCCACTAATCAGCCCCCAAAATCAGTCCCTACATGCCTTTGTGTGTGTGTGTTTATGAGCCTTATAGGTGTCCTATTTTAGTCTCTGTGTGTGTGTGTAAGCCTTTAGGAGTGAACCAAATCCATATATGTGAGCGTATATTTATGTGAGCTATATGAATGTGTGTGAGTTCATATATAAGGAGCCTATAGATGAGCCTAGGAGAGAGCCTATGAGTGTGGTATTATGGGAGTCAATGTTGTGAGTGAATGAGTGAGTGTGGTATGTGGGTGTTAACTAGAAGTTAGAGAATATCATGGTAAGGTAATAAGGGTAAACCAACATGTGTTCTAAGATAGGTTAGATATCTAGGAAACCTATGTATCTTGGTAGGTAACCCTTAGATAGGATAGTATCTAACTACCCTAGGGAGCCTAGGCTAGTATCCTAAAAATTAACGGGGTTCCCTTTATATTGGACAAGGTATCGGGATTATCTTGGTAAGGGTAATATAGGTAATTGAGTTTAGAGTTTAAGATATGGTTAGAACTTGTATCTCTTGGTTGGTAAGGATCAAATATAGTGCTCCTAGACTAGTTTTGACTTCGGTTGACCATTTTGACCAAAAGTTAACGAAAGTCAACCGGGAGTCAACTTAGCCTATAAGTGACTAGATATGACCGAAACTAAACCAGAGTTGACCAGTTGACTGAAAGTCAACAGTTGGTCAACATTAGACTAGTTTGACCTAGGATTGACCTAGAGTTGACCAGGGTTGACCAGTTGACCAAAAGTCAACTGTAAGTCAACCTTTGACCCTGTTTGACCTAGTTTGACTTGGATTGACTCCCAGTGACCCAGATTGACCCAGTTTGATCCAGTTTGACCTAGATTGACCTAGTTTGACTTAGACTTGAATATCATGACTTAAATTAGTTTCTTTTTCAGTATAAAACCCTGTTTGACTTGTAGTATCTTATTTTAGGTCTGTTATTACTCTGAGCGTCTGTTCACCTTATCAGCTTAGGACCACAGGCGAGTACATTCACTGATAGTTTTTATTATCTTGATATCTACTATATCTGATTCAGTTGTAGTGTCGTACATGATTTTCGACACGATGGATCACGGACTAGTATACATCGGGTCCTGTCATGAGATGTTATTCCCGAATTTCATTGGTATATTGGTGTGTGATATCCATGTTTCATGTACTTATATAGACATTGATTTGGGAGTGGGCTGGCCCCCTACTTTTTAATCCCGTGTCATGACGTGCCATGTCCGAATCTATGAAACTATTCGGGAATGGGGGAATTATTAGGAGTTATGTGATCAAAGCCCCATGTTACTATTTTGCTTGCGCCACTCTCACCTCACGTAGGGTGTAGCAGATACCTCCATGTCCATGTTATCCAGGTTGGCCGGCATGACTTTTCGTTGAGGTCACCGCGGATTGCCGGGCCAAGTGGATAACCCTACCATGATTCCCTAGCCGATCATATAGCGCTCTAATAATTCAAGTCACATTTTTATATTTATTTATCCTAGGAGGCTAAGTTCTGTTCGGGAGAAGAGTTACAACCCCGGTCCTTGTTTGGTTTAAGGGTTGTAACTCGGCTTCCGAATAGTTCCTAAGTCATCCTATATATATATTGTCGTCCTATTCAGTACTCACATCTATTATACATTTCCTGCTAATTTTATCCTGTATTTCACATATCTTTGTCTTGTATTTCATTATACTGTCTCTTATAGTATTTGTCAATTCACATGGAACTGCTGTTGGTGTTTGTACTTGCTCATTTTCCTGACAGGATACCGTTGATATATTACAGATGATTCTGAGGCAGATTATCCCACCTATTATGGGGTCGAGTCTGACGGAGTAGACCTGGACCATGGCTTGTTAGTAGAACCACTAGACTTTGCTCACCCTGAGTAGTATAGTTTAGTTAGGTTTGCCTGGCCTACGAGCCAGCTAGTACTTTCAGTTTGTAGCATTTTATTTTATATTTCTATGACTCTGTGTAGTTGTGTATAGCTCTGGACTTGTGTGGATCATGAACTTATTTCCTGTTTTCATCTATCATATTTCCTTTCGTGCTTGTAGAAGCATAGAAAAGAATAAAGAAAGGCCTATGCGGCTCCGACAGAAAGATCCTCATGCGGCTTAGGATCCCCATGCGACTCAGAAGTCCATGCGGCTCAAGGGTCCATGCGGCTTGGATAGTTCAATGTGGCCCAGAAAGAAGCCACGTGGCCTTCAATAGTTCTTCTCTACATTCGGCTGTATTTAATGCCTTGACGACTGCTCTGACAAATGACTGCTACGACAGCTCTGACATAAAGACGCAATAATGACTGACATGATGGCGTGTCCCTAGGAAAGAGAAAAAAAATCTCCTTACAGCTGGCAAAATCCAACAAGTCCCGAGGCCACTCCATGCGGTTGCTGCAGTTATGCGGCCGCCCACTTCATGTGGTTGTCCATCCTCATGCGGCTGCCCATCCCCATGCGGCTGTCCATCCCCATGCGGCTGTCCATCACCATGCGGCTGCCTATCCCCATGCGGCTGCCCATCCCCATGCGGCTGCCCATCCTCATGCGGCTGCATGCTTCATACGGCTGAGAAGACCACCCATATGCGGCTCTGCCATGATGGTCCAGCTGAGACACATGGCGTTCTTTGCGACAATTGAGACCGGTGGCAGTCTTATCTTCCCTGATCAGATTTATTGCAATCGTCATAATTGCCCTGATCAAATCAAATCAAGCAAATTGGACACGTGGCAGGCTATCACAAATCACAAATATTCATGGCAATCAATATTTATTGCCGACAGAGATTTGATGCAATCCACATTAATTACCTAGATTTGCTACAATCAGAATTAATGGCCCAGATTAATTGATCCTTAGCCGCCGACTTCTCAAGGAGGCAATCGTTGCAAATCCTAATGATCACACCCTCACTTCTATAAATAGCAAGGTGCCATTCCCTTGCAAACGGGGGAGAATTCAGGAGACAAGAGCAAAAAGAGAGAGTACTACAGAGACATCCATGGATCTAGCAACCGAAGGTGCAAGGGAGTCTCCCCACACATCCAAGAGCATTTCTTTACCAGAGCCAAGGCTGCGTCCGATCGTCCAAGGAGTAAGGCAGAGCTGCCATCGCTTTCCCGAGCCTCTACCGTCACCCCCCAGAAAAAACTAAACAATTGTACTTAGATTGATGTACCTAGGTTTTCGACCCTAGGCTTTCTTTGTACAAGCGAGTTTGTATTGTAAAGAAAAAGTCCAGTCCTCCGATATAATAGTTTTGTTCTTTTATAATCAATGGCAAACACGATGGCGACTCTGCTGGGGATAAACTTCTCTACGGCTGAGAAGTTGGTGATGCAATCGGATGCAGCCAAACATGGCTCCACACAACAGAAAATAGTCGTCCTCTTCGACCAACAGGCGTTTGAAGAAATGCTATCCGACGGGAGCGCTGGCCCGGTCCAGAAGCGAACCCGCACAAAGAAAGCTCGCAGGGAGTGGAGGCCAAAATCATCTGCTCCTCCCCAAGCTCTGGACGGAGTACTCTCTGCTGCCCAAGACGGCGAAGGCGACTCTTATGCGGCCCCACTTCAAGCCATAGAGGACTCTGCTGTCCCCAAGTCCGGCAGAGAAAAGCACTACGATGCTGGACTTGTAGGAGCAAAGAGTGATTCTATGTGCTCCAGGAAGAAGCCGAACAAAGGCACTAACCGCAGGCTGAACATTCATGCGGCCAAGATTGCCAGCCGCATGCATGATGTCCATGCGGCCGAAACTGCCAGCCGGATGCAGAATACCCATGCGGCCAAGATTTTCAGCCGCATGGAGAAGGCTTATGCGGCCGAGACTTCCAGCCGCATGAAGAAAGCCCATGCGGCTACGATTGCCAGCCGCATGAAGACTGTTGATTCCATTCGCATGTTGTCTGCCCCACGCGGCTCAGGCTCAGTCTTCGATCGTCTCTCCTATGGTCCTGATCTCTCATGCTCCCGAGAAAATATGTCTGACTCTCTGCAGCACCACTTAGACTCTTCCTACTATGTGCCCTCACGCACTAGAGTGAAGAAGTCTAGGGCAGCACGAGCTTGGCGAGCTCAGTCCGCTGTCCGACCTCTGACCATCCGAGCGTCCCATATACTGTTATGCGGGCCTCTGACGGGAAGTTGTACAGAACCACTCGAGTCCAGCCCCCGGCGACAAACGGACAGAGTGGTTCCCAAAAGTCTCCTAAAACCCAGGCAGCAAACATGGTCGTTCCAGACCCATCTGACTTGCGTGAGGTTATCCTCCACAAGCGCAAGGAAAGAGAAGAGGCCTCGGTGTGTAAAGAGTCCCCCCACGGACATCACTGCACCCAAGTTATTGTCAACTGCTGTTGCAACAACGCGACGGTACGAGAAGACCGGCAGTCCGTCTTCCAAAGATTACAACAGCCGAGCTCAGAGGATGAGGTGCCTCCCGTCGTCTCCTGCAACTCTACTCAGAAAATCTCCGCCGATGGGAGAGGGAAGAAGATAAATGTTTCCAGCCCGAAGATTTTAACCACTATGACTAAGAAACTGTCGTCTAAACGGTTGTCCACCACCGGAGTTTTCTAAGGTACCCGTTCAAAGACAAAATCTGCTACAGTAGAAAATTTATCATCCACATCACTGGGGGTTGTTGGCACTGGGGGTAGCATTCCTCCGAACATCCACGACAATCCGATATTCCAAGGAGACGAGCCCGGGGAAACAACTCTCTCATTAAATATAGCAGGTGCCGACGTCTCCGAGGACATCCGTGACTCTCAAGATGAAGCAAGCTCTGAAGCTGGGGGTACTATCCCTTCTGAATCCGAACCAGAGGAGAACATTCCCATATACCCGGACGACTTCTATGTACAAGAGTATGACTCGGAGGGCACGTCATCCACCGTCCCTTCCACTTCTACTCATGTAAGGACGGCATTCATGACAAACGACGAACAAGATAGTCCCAGTGATCGCCAACGCATCGACACTCTGGAGGCCATACTGCGCACTTTGGTCAAATCGGTGGGCGAGATCAAAGCAGCCCTTCCTACTCTGCAAGGAGGGACGCCTGGCCAAACAAGCTTGGGTCCCGCGGTCAATGCGGACTCGAACTCAACGGCACCAAACCTGGGCAATAATCCTCCTAAAATGTCGGCTCCTACTGCTGCAGACGAGGCCAGGGAGGCAAGAAAAGAGGTCCAGGAGCTCCGGGCCATGTTCCATGCCCGAGAAAATTGCCAAAACCTCAGGATACGACAACCGTATCCCGCTGCGTGGAGAGATGTTCCCTTCCCACCAAAATATAAACCATTCCACATCAATCCATATGATGGGAAGACATCTGCAAGCAGGTACATCACCTACTTCGAAGTCACAACCGACCATCTGCCTCAAGGCGACGCTGTCACGCCCCAGAACCAAAATACCGGAGAGCGGGGGCAGACATAGCCAGCTACGCAATCCCAAAGTACGTTAATACTCTGAAATCACGTATAAGCTGTCGAGACATGGGGGTTACTCTACATGCCATCAATCAATCCTATGGTTTAACAATCCTAGGTATCTCAATCACAGGCAATTATACAAGAGCAAGAGTACGATCATCATACATACAATAGTAAGGCATCCCGAACCATATATACATGACTGATCATGAAGCCAGTACCACAGAACTGATGACTAGCTAGAATATTAGTCGTACATGATAAGGACTAGCTATAGTCTAGAATACACATATCATGTTTATGTCCGTAGGCTACAATATCAAGGAAAATACCAAAACACGAGCTAAACACGTTCTCGGGGCTAAACGTTACAAGAGAAGAATTTACATATCAGTGGAAAAATGAAGAAGAAACCCACTGAGGCACTCTGGTGCTCCGGCTGGTCACCGTCGAGTAGATGGTACGGTAGATCCTTCGGGCTCTTCTATTAGAACCTGGCCATACAAAACCAGTGGGGTCAGACCCCAAATAGTAAGTACCACAAAGGAGGCCGAACTATGAACTTAAAACCAGCAATCATTAGCAAACAAAGCAAGCAATAAGTAAGAGAGGATCGAGAATTTGTGCAGTACCAATGTACTTATCACGAACATAGGAAGACAGTAAATAAATCATAATTGACATAAAGTAAACTGGAGAACATGTTAAATAAATAAACTGGAATAGTTAGGAACTGGATCTGGACAAGACTTAGACTGGAAAGGTGATATACGATGAGATAACCATGGGACTATTCAGATAACCAGGTTATAACCCGTAAACCAAACAAGGACCGGGGTTGTAACCCTTCGTCTGAACGGAACTTGGTTTCTTCCACCATTTATCGGCAAGATAAAATAAGAAATCAGGACATGTAACAATCATGTACAAGACAGGACGAATATGAACAATCAGGTCATGTGATAATCTTGTGCAGGATCAAGTCAAGACTAGACTGAGTTAGACTCCATTCAATCAATCACGGCCAAGCAATAAGTACGGCTTGATACTTTAACTAACTAGGGTTATCACAGGCCTAGTTACTAGCAAGATGCAGCGAGATTCTTCCAAGTCCGGTTACCCGCCTGCTGCTACCTGAGTGACCCCAGCAAAGAAAAAGAAAAGATAGCATGATATAGCAGACACACTGTAGTAAGATACATGTGTCCTAAGGTACCACACTCGACGGCGGGCTGGAAGTGCGCTCATCTCGACGGATAGCAACAAATCCCATGTATATATATATATATATAAGGCCGGGATCAAAGGGGCAACAGGTAACTGGGAAAGTCTCTCCATGAACTACTGGATTATTCTAGTAATTAGCCTTAGTCCATTTCAGTATGAATCCCTGACCGTGGAAAACCAGGGATTCATGTCCTAGACATGATGCAAGACGAAACGGGTTCATTTGTACAAGCACAATCGTCCACGGTGTCCAAGTTATTCAATCTTATCAAGTCATGCTAGCCGTCGCAACAGCCTTTCGAGAAATATATCATGTCAGGTTTATCATGTCAAGAGTGCGCCACGACGGGCCACTATCAAGAATTATCATGTCAAGTTATCACTGTCAATTATCAAGGCAAGTTTATCATGTCAAGTTCATTTCAAGAGTGCACCACTACGGGTAATTGTCGTGTCATACCATTTATCAAAGAAGGAAGAAACTTGCACAATTAAATAATAATATAATAATAATATATACATTCCTGAAGCCAAGGAGAAACTCTACAACTTTTATGTTGGGAGTGGGAAGAAATTCTGACCACAATTTAGACAAATAAAATATTTAAACAATCAAAGTGGGACCCATGCGATCCAAAAGTGGGAGAACAAACATGCGGTCGAAGAGAGTGGGAAGCCACCCATGCGGCTTCGAAATTGTTTAAATGAAATCAGTCAAGCATTTAAGGCCAGCAAGCCATATGCGGCTAGCATACAATTGTGCATGCGGCCAAGAGTGGGAGGGACCCCATGCGGCCAGAAAACAATAAATAGGCCATAAAATTAAATAAGGCAAAAGACAGTGGGACCCTCATTAAATGCAAAATCCCACTTCAGCAAGCAAGTCAACTAAAGGAAGCTATGTGGGACCCCCCACAATTAATGCAATAAGAAAAGGTTCACGTGAGCTACCTAATTTATGGTTCACGTGGTCAAAATATTAAATAGTGGAAGAAGGGAGCCTATGCGACTCACCTTAGATTCCATGCAAATAATAATATTATTAAATGACCAAAGGCCATACGGCCACCCTCACATTGGCTTGCATGAAAGTACAAATAATTAATAAAGAAATAATGGCCATGCGGCTTGCTAGAGAAATTGCAGTAAGAGAGAAAGGCATTACATGCATTATGGACTCAAATGCATAAAAGGTATTAAAGACATTCTCAAGGACTTAAGTGCATTTAATGCATTCTAGGGACTTAAAAGTATTACATGCATTAAAAGGGCTTAATTGCAAAAATACATTCAACCATCAGAGCCTTATGCGGCTTACTTACCAAGAAAGTGGATTAAAGCAAATAAAATACAACTATTAAGGCCCTAAGTGCATAAAAGCACACAATATATATATAATGTTAAGGCTTAATGCATAAAGCATTAAGTAAAATTATGAGGTCTTAAATGCAAAAAAGTCTTAAGCCTACAAAAGCTTATGCGGTTGCTCAGGAATGTGCCTATTAGAAAATGCATGAAAATGCATTTAAGAAGTAAGGAATGCTTTAAAGGCTCTCTTAATTTCCTATGCGGCTAGCTCACTTGAGCATGCTTGGGAAAATGCATAACAATGCATTTTAAAATGAATGCTTTAAACAATGCATTAGAATGCGTGCACTAAAGAAAGCCAAAAAAAACTAACTCAATGCATTATCCTGTAGTGCATTCACACATGCATAGCCCTTGAACGTATGCTAACATCTTACTAATAATGCATTAAATACCACCTTGATGCCTTCATGCGGCTCACTGTGGATTTATCCATGCGGCTATGCAAGCTTCTGCTTGTAAACTGATGCCTTGCTAACGCATGCAAAAGTAAATGCATGCATTAAATGCTAGTGCTGATGCATGCAAAACCATAGCCATGCGGCTCACTATTTATTTAATAAAAAAATGCAAGCATGCATTTAATGCAGATGCCAAAGCCCTGTAGCTCCTTTCCATGCGGCTCAAATGGAAATGGAGAGCAAGTATTAATACTAAAGAAATGCTGAGGACAAATATTAATGCAAGTGGCAAGCAAAATGCAAGCCTACATTTAATGCTATTGCCACAGCCTATGCGGCTCACTATTTCCAGGACAACAAATTAATCCGAGGAGATGGCCATGGAATCCATGACTCAAGCTCCTACCACTAACACTGAGAGCCCTAAATCCATATTGCAGAGAGCAAACTACATGAAAGCACTTGCTAACCAAGAACATGCAGTCAAAATAGATCAAGACCCATAAAAACCAAAATTTCTTCAAAGGTAGATCTACAACAATCTAGCCATCAAATTGGAAAACTCCAAGTTCTAAATATACTTAGAATGTAACCATAAAGAGAATGGAACAAACGAAATTGAAATCGTCCAACATTCGGCAAGGTGTACTTGCCTCTCTCTCCAATGGCTAGGGTTTGGTGGAAAAGAAATGAATGAGGGTGAATGAGAAGGGAGAGAGAAAAAGTGGCTTATATAACAAGCTCGAGTGATCTCCACCATTCATTCCTCTCCACTCAATCTAAACCATACACCTCATCTCATAAAGAACCAAACTAAACCAAACCAAACCAAGTCAAAGTGGAACCGAACCAAATAAAACCAAATCCAAGTTAAACCAAGTCATGAAAATCCTATATTTAGGAAAATTTTAAAATATCACGCGAACCGAGAAATACGAAATACGGCTCGAATAAACACGTATCCGTATAAAATACCGATACAGTGAGACGGGTCTCACAACTCTCCACACCTTAGAAAAATTCCGTCCTCGGAATTTCCTGAGGCTAGTCGAACAAGAAAACAAAAGCTCCAGGAAACTGAACAATCTCAATAAATCAAGCATGGCATATAAGTAAGTAAAACAATCAGTAATGTAAATAAATACGTAAGCGGTAAATAAATGTACAAGAACAAATACAATCATGATCAAGAAGGGCTGGAGGCATATGGATCAATATGTCTCCTGAGACAGTTGTGTAGAAACCAACGTCCTCGCTGGCCTAAACTGATTCCAAAAATGGATAAAAGTCAAGCCTCAAGGTAAGTCGGTACCAATGACTTAGTTCAAGACATGACTCTACCCAGGACGTGTCATCGTAGTTGAAACAGATACTTGAACTTTATCACCTGTCTCAAGATACGAAGACAGAAGCGACTGGCTGATCGGGATGGACTGATATCTCTGTCTGCATGCTGAGACTGATCCTCCATAACTGG
Organism: Iris pallida; assembly: GCA_029216955.1. NCBI lineage: Eukaryota > Viridiplantae > Streptophyta > Magnoliopsida > Asparagales > Iridaceae > Iris > Iris pallida. The sequence goes on from JANAVB010008000.1 coordinate 773,988, forward strand.
CCTGGCTGAAGAATGCTGAGCTGCCATTGGCAAAACACGAACAAGATAATCAGAAGGATCAAGAACAGTGCCCTTGAAAGTTGAAGGACACAAGATCAAATCATGGGAACAGGAATGATCAATGATCAAAATAGATATCAAGTCAAGTATCAGAGATAGAGAATATTCCGAAGGAGATCAATAAGGATAATCGTGATTGAGATATCTAAACATGGTAACCCCCACAAATCTGAAAATCGAGATTCAGACCTGCATGGCGCCACCACTAAAACCATGTCACGCCCTAGAACCGGAATACCGAAGAGCGGGGGCAGACATAGCCAGCTACGTAATCCCAAAGTACGTTAATACTCTGAAATCACGTATAAGCTGTCAAGACATGGGGGTTACTCTACATGCCATCAATCAATCCTATGGTTTAACAATCCTAGGTATCTCAATCACAGGCAATTATACAAGAGCAAGAGTACGATCATCATACATACAATAGTAAGGTGTCCCGAACCATATATACATGACTGATCATGAGGCCAGTACCACAGAACTGATGACTAGCTAGAATATTAGTCGTACATGATAAGGACTAGCTATAGTCTAGAATACACATATCATGTTTATGCCCGTAGGCTACAATATCAAGGAAAATACCAAAACACGAGCTAAACACGTGCTCGGGGCTAAACGTTACAAGAGAAGAATTTACATATCAGTGGGAGAATGAAGAAGAAACCCACTGAGGCACTCTGGTGCTCCGGCTGGTCACCGTCGAGTAGATGGTGCGGTAGATCCTTCGGGCTCTTCTATTAGAACCTGGCCATACAAAAACAGTGGGGTCAGACCCCAAATAGCAAGTACCACAAAGGAGGCCGAACTATGAACTTAAAACCAGCAATCATTAGCAAACAAAGCAAGCAATAAGTAATAGAGGATCGAGAATTTGTGCAGTACTAATGCACTTATCACGAACATAGGAAGACAGTAAATAAATCATTATTGACATAAAGTAAACTGGAGAACATGTTAAATAAATAAACTGGAACAGTTAGGAACTGGATCTGGATAAGACTTAGACTGGAAAGGTGATATACGATGAGATAACCATAGGACTATTCAGATAACCAGGTTATAACCCGTAAACCAAACAAGGACCGGGGTTGTAACCCTTCGTCTGAACGGAACTTGGTTTCTCCCACCATTTATCGGCAAGATAAAATAAGAAATCAGGACATGTAACAATCATGTACAAGACAGGACGAATATGAACAATCAGGTCATGTGATAATCTTGTGCAGGATCAAGTCAAGACTAGACTGAGTTAGACTCCATTCAATCAATCACGGCCAAACAATAAGTACGGCTTGATACTTTAACTAACTAGGGTTATCACAGGCCTAGTTACTAGCAAGATGCAGCGAGATTCTTCCAAGTCCGGTTACCCGCCTGCTGCTACCTGAGTGACCCCAGCAAAGAAAAGGAAAAGATAGCATGATATAGCAGACACACTGTAGTAAGATACATGTGTCCTAAGGTACCACACTCGACGGCGGGCTGGAAGTGCGCTCAACTCGACGGATAGCAACAAATCCCATGTATATATATATAAGGCCGGGATCAAAGGGGCAACAGGTAACTGGAAAAGTCTCTCCATGAACTACTGGATTATTCTAGTAATTAGCCTTAGTACATTTCAGTATGAATCCCTGACCGTGGGAAACCAGGGATTCTTGTCCTAGACATGATGCAAGACGAGACGGGTTCATTTGTACAAGCACAATCGTCCACGGTGTCCAAGTTATTCAATCTTATCAAGTCATGCTAGCCGTCGCAACAGCCTTTCGAGAAATATATTATGTCAGGTTTATCATGTCAAGAGTGCGCCACGACGGGCCACTATCAAGAATTATCATGTCAAGTTATCACTGTCAATTATCAAGGCAAGTTTATCATGTCAAGTTTATTTCAAGAGTGCACCACTACGGGTCATTGTCGTATCATGCCATTTATCAAAGAAGGAAGAAACTTGCACAATTAAATAATAATATAATAATAATATATATATTCCTGAAGCTAAGAAGAAACTCTACAACTTTCATGTTGGGAGTGGGAAGAAATTCTGACCACAATTTAGACAAATAAAACATTTAAACAATCAAAGTGGGACCCATGCGGTCCAAAAGTGGGAGAACAAACATGCGGTCGAAGAGAGTGGGAAGCCACCCATGCGGCTCCGAAATTGTTTAAATGACATCAGTCAAGCATTTAAGGCCAGCAAGCCATATGCGGCTAGCATACAATTATGCATGCGGCCAAGAGTGGGAGGGACCCCATGCGGCCAGGAAACAATAAATAGGCCATAAAATTAAATAAGGCAAAAGACAGTAGGACCCTCATTAAATGCAAAATTCTACTTCAGCAAGCAAGTCAACTAAAGGAAGCTATGTGGGACCCCCCACAATTAATGCAATAAGAAAAGGTTCACGTGAGCTACCTAATTTATGGTTCACGAGGTCAAAATATTAAATAGTGGGAGAAGGGAGCCTATGCGGCTCACCTTAGATTCCATGCAAATAATAATATTATTAATTGACCAAAGGCCATGCGGCCACCCTCACATTGGCTTGCATGAAAGTACAAATAATTAATAAAGAAATAATGGCCATGCGGCTTGCTAGAGAAATTGCAGTAAGAGAGAAAGGCATTACATGCATTATGGACTCAAATGCATAAAAGGTATTAAAGACATTCTCAAGGACTTAAGTGCATTTAATGCATTCTAGGGACTTAAAAGTATTACATGCATTAAAAGGGCTTAATTGCAAAAATACATTCAACCATCAGAGCCTTATGCGGCTTACTTACCAAGAAAGTGGATTAAAGCAAATAAAATACAACTATTAAGGCCCTAAGTGCATAAAAGCACACAATATATATATAATGTTAAGGCTTAATGCATAAAGCATTAAGTAAAATTATGAGGTCTTAAATGCAAAAAAGTCTTAAGCCTACAAAAGCTTATGCGGTTGCTCAGGAATGTGCCTATTAGAAAATGCATGAAAATGCATTTAAGAAGTAAGGAATGCTTTAAAGGCTCTCTTAATTTCCTATGCGGCTAGCTCACTTGAGCATGCTTGGGAAAATGCATAACAATGCATTTTAAAATGAATGCTTTAAACAATGCATTAGAATGTGTGCACTAAAGAAAGCCAAAAAAAACTAACTCAATGCATTATCCTGTAGTGCATTCACACATGCATAGCCCTTGAACGTATGCTAACATCTTACTAATAATGCATTAAATACCACCTTGATGCCTTCATGCGGCTCACTGTTGGAGTGACCTATGCGGCTCACTGTGGATTTATCCATGCGGCTATGCAAGCTTCTGCTTGTAAACTGATGCCTTGCTAACGCATGCAAAAGTAAATGCATGCATTAAATGCTAGTGCTGATGCATGCAAAACCATAGCCATGCGTCTCACTATTTATTTAATAAAAAAATGCAAGCATGCATTTAATGCAGATGCCAAAGCCCTGTAGCTCCTTTCCATGCGGCTCAAATGGAAATGGAGAGCAAGTATTAATACTAAAGAAATGCTGAGGACAAATATTAATGCAAATGGCAAGCAAAATGCAAGCCTACATTTAATGCTATTGCCACAGCCTATGCGGCTCACTATTTCCAGGACAACAAATTAATCCGAGGAGATGGCCATGGAATCCATGACTCAAGCTCCTACCACTAACACTGAGAGCCCTAAATCCATATTGCAGAGAGCAAACTACATGAAAGCACTTTCTAACCAAGAACATGCAGTCAAAATAGATCAAGACCCATAAAAACCAAAATTTCTTCAAAGTTAGATCTACAACAATCTAGCCATCAAATTGGAAAACTCCAAGTTCTAAATATGCTTAGAATGTAACCATAAATAGAATAGAACAAACGAATTTGAAATCGTCCAACATTCGACAAGGTGTACTTGCCTCTCTCTCCAATGGCTAGGGTTTGGTGGAAAAGAAATGAATGAGGGTGAATGAGAAGGGAGAGAGAAAAAGTGGCTTATATAACAAGCTCGAGTGATCTCCACCATTCATTCCTCTCCACTCAATCTAAACCATACACCTCATCTCATAAAGAACCAAACTAAACCAAACCAAACCAAGTCAAAGTGGAACCGAACCAAATAAAACCAAATCCAAGTTAAACCAAGTCATGAAAATCCTACATTTAGGAAAATTTTAAAATATCATGCGAACCGAAAAATACGAAATACGGCTCGAATAAACACGTATCCGTATAAAATACCGATACAGTGAGACGGGTCTCACAGACGCTATCCTTACACGATTATTCATCGGGGCATTGGAAGGGGTCGCCTTCGACTGGTACCGCAACCTGCCAGATAACTGCATTCACCCCTTCGCCAGCTTCAAACGTATGTTCTTGGAGAGATTCTATGAAGTAGGACAGGACGTCACAATGTCCACCCTCATGGACATCGTTCAAGGGGAGAAAGAGATGACAAGGAACTATATTGAGCGATTTCGCCAAACCGCAATGAAGTTGCCTTCCGGCAACCCTGATTCCTCCTTGATTGAAATTTGCCAAAAGAGACTGCTTCCAACAATCAGCCTCTGGATGGGTGAAAGTCAATTCAAGGACTGGAAGACGTTCATCATCAGTGCCACTAGCGCCAAAGACAGGTTGAAGAAGGCTCGCCAACTGGGATTGCACATCTCGGAGGAAGAGGACAAGGGTAAGCGCCCTAATACCAACAAAAACAATACGGGTAACTCCTCCAACAATCGGGACAACAAGGGCAAGCAGGCTATGGTGGCTGACACAGCCTAGAAACCTGAGTCAAAATCGGCAGACAAGCAATGGCCGCAAATGACCTACTCCTTCGAAAACGGCCATGTCAAGCCCATCTTGGACATGCTCATACAAGGAGATAGAATTCAGCTCCCTCCACCAAGACGGGAACCTCGGCCGACAGAAATAGAGAGCCCAAAGTACTGCCATTACCACTGCTACGTCCACCATGCTACACACGACTGCTACCAACTAAAGCGATACATCCAGCATCTCATCGATTCAAAGGCTCTAGCCATTGACTTCGAAGAGGTAACCGTGGCAGCCCATATGGTGTCTGTACAGTTTGGCAGCTTCCCTCCGACAGAGACTCAAGACGGCGTGGTACCCATCCCTCGGGCGACAATGGAGATTGCTAATCTTCTACCTCCTCGAGATCAGGCTACTGGTCTGGTACCCCTCACCACGTCACGAGGTGAGGTCATGTGGATCCATCCAGACTTGGTACCTGAAGTGACTCAGCCCGCACCACTCCCCATTAGCAAGAAGAAGAGTAGAAAGGTCAGATCTTGCCGCACAATTTCGACAGATATCGAAGAAGCCACAACTGTCGTCACTCGGTCTGGTGCTCAATCCCAACCTATGCCAGATAACTCGGCTGAAGATCATCAACCGGTTACTGCTGACGCTCCAGGACCTTCTCAAACTCCGACGACCGACAAGCCTAGGCCGAAGGAGACTCGCTTTGACAAATTCCTCCGAAAAGAGACATCTCATGGGCTAGAGAGGCCCTACAACTTTGACATCTTGGCACAATTGGCCAATACACCGGCTAAATTGTCATTATATGAGCTCCTGAGACTCTCCAAGGATGTTCGCGGGGCTTTGAGCGATGCACTCCAGAATGCCGACGCATATCTGGCTCAGGTCAACCTCACAGGAGAGAGCCCGCCTGCAGATCTCCAAGACAACGTTTGCACAGGAGCTGTGAAACCCGTAATTTTCGATTTAGTTATTTTAATTTTTTTGAATGTTTACTTGCTAATTTATTATTATTATTGTTGTTATTAAATTATGATTTGCTAATTAGAATTTTTGCTAAACTAGTATAATTATTATTAATATTAGTTAATAGAAAAAAAAATTTCAAAATTTTTTTTTCTGAAATTTTGAGTTGGACCAGACCTGTTCCCGAACCCGTTCCCGAGTCCCGGACCTGTTTCTGAACCCATGTTTGAAATCTGAGCCAATCTTGATTTTCGAAATCATTATTTAAAATATTAATTGATTTATAATTTTGCATAAAGAAAAGAATATTTAAATTTCTTTTAAATCTTTCATTAAACTCTCTCTCATTCTCTCATTTATTAACTCTCTTTTTTTCTCTCAATTGTCAGTAACTCTCTGAAAGGGAAAACCTTTCCTTTTCCTTCACGACCAAACCGCATGGCCGATCCTTTCCCCTTCCTAAACGTTTGGCCGCCCCTTCACTTCCGTAACCCCAAATTCCCCTATATATTCACCCCTCTTCCCTTCCTTCACCATCTCCACTCTTATTTCTTCTCTAACCCGTGCCCTAGCGAGCCGAGCTCCACCCAAACCCGGCACCCCGAGCTTCCCGAGCGGCAACCTCCTCTGTCCGGAGTGCCCCTCGCCGTCGGTCCTGACTCCGGCGCTGAGCCACCCGCGGCCCGGCCGACCGTCCCCTGTGCGACGCCACCTCGCCCAGACCGAGCGGCCTCCCGCCGCTGCTGTTCCCGAGCCCGCGAGTTCTCGGCCCCCTCTGCCAGATCCGCGCCCCTGCCCTAACTCCGGCGCGGTTTCCCCTCCGGCCGGACCTTTCCGCGGCGGTGCCCTAGCCGCTGTCCTGCCGGCGCCGCTTCCCGCGACCCCTCTCGTCGGTTTCCCTTCCAACGGCTCTGTCGCCGCTCCTCTTCGAGCCGCAGCATCCCGAGTCCCGATTCGGTCGCCCTTCGAGCGCCGTTCCCAGTCCAGCGCTTTTACGTGCCCTGGCTTGCTGTCTCGATCTGATTTTTCGTGTTCGATCTGCTGTCCGTGGATTTCCTGTCACGCCCCAGAACCAGAATACTGGAGAGCGGGGGCAGACATAGCTAGCTACGTAATCCCAAAGTACGTTAATACTCTGAAATCACGTATAAGCTGTCAAGATATAGGGGTTACTCTACAAGCCATCGGTCAATCCTATGGTTTAACAATCCTAGGTATCTCAATCACAGGCAATTATACAAGAGCAAAGAGTACGATCATCATACATACAATAGTAAGGCGTTTCGAACCATATATACATGAATGATCATGGAGCCAGTACCACAGAACTGAGGTCTAGCCAGAATATTAGTCGTACATGATAAGGACTAGCTATAGTCTAGAATACACATATCATGTTTATGCCCGTAGGCTACAATATCAAGGAAAATACCAAAACACGAGCTAAATACGTGCTCGGGGCTAAACGTTACAAGAAGAGAATTTACATATCAGTGGGAGAATGAAGAAGAAACCCACTGAGGAACTCTGGTGCTCCGGCTGGTCACCGTCGAGTAGATGGTGCGGTAGATCCTTCGGGCTCTTCTATCAGAACCTGGCCATGCAAAACCAGTGGGGTCAGACCCCAAATAGCAAGTACCACAAAGGAGGCCGAACTATGAACTAAAACCCGCAATCATTAGCAATCAACAAGCAAATAAGTAAAGGAGGATCGAGATTCGTGTAGTACCAATGCACTTATCCCGATTATAGGAAGACAGTAAATAAATCATCATTTGACATAAAGTAAACTGGAGAATATGTTAAATAAATAGAACTGGAAAGGTGATATACGATAAGATAACCATAGGACTATTCAGATAACCAGGTTACAACCCGTAAACCAAACAAGGACCGGGGTTGTAACCCTTCGTCTGAACGAAACTTGGTTTCTCCCACCATTTATCGGCAAGATAAATATAAGAAATCTGGACATTTAATATTCAGGTACAGGATCAAGACAAGACTAGACAGACTGAACTCCATCCAACATTCACGGCCAAGCAATAAGTACGGCTTGATACTTTAACTAACTAGGGTTATCACAGGCCTAGTTACTAGCAAGATGCAGCGAGATTCTTCCAAGTCCGGTTATCCGTTTGTTACTACCTGAATGACCCCAGCAAAGAAAAGGAAAAGATAGCATGATATAGCAGACACACTGTAGTAAGATACATGTGTCCTAAGGTACCACGCTCGACGGCGGACTGGAAGTGCGCTCATCTCGACGGATAGCAACAAATCCCATGTATATATTTATATATAAGGCCGGGATCAAAGGGGCAACAGGTAACTGGGAAAGTCTCTCCATGAACTACTTGATTATTCTAGTAATTAGCCTTAGTCCATTTCAGTATGAATCCCTGACCGTGGGAAACCAGAGATTCATGTCCTAGACATGATGCAAGACGAGACGGGTTCATTTGTACAAACACAATCACCCACGGTGTCAGGATACTAATTAATTCTTGTCAGGAGTGCGCCACGACGGGCCACTATCATTATCATTATTACTTATCAAGAGTGCGCCACGACGGGCCACTATCATTATCATTATTACTTATCAAGAGTGCGCCACGACGGGCCACTATCAAAAATTATCATTATTACTTATCATTTCAAGTTATCATGTCAAGAATATCATGTCAAGTTCATCTCAAGAGTGCACCACTACGGGTCATTGTCGTGTCATGTTATTTATCAAAGAAGGAAGAAACTTGCACAATTAAATAATAATATATATATATATATATAATATATATATTCTTGAAGCCAAGGAGAAACTCTACAACTTTCATGTTTGGAGTGGGAAGAAATTCTGACCACAATTCAGGCAAATAAAACATTTAAACAATCAAAGTGGGACCCATGCGGTCCAAAAGTGGAAGAACAAATATGCGGTCAAAGTGAGTGGGAAGCCACCCATGCGGCTCCGAAATTATTTAAATGAAATCAATCAAGCATTTAAGGCTAGCAAGCCATATACGGCTAGCATACAATTGTGCATGCGGCCAAGAGTGGGATGCCATCCATGCGGCCAAGAAACAATAAATAGGCCATGAAATCAAATAAGACAAAAGATAGTGGGACTCTCATTAAATGCAAACTCCCACTTCAGCAAGCAAGTCAACTAAAGGAAGCTATGTAGGACCCCCCACAATTAATGCAATAAGAAAAGGATCACGTGAACCATTTAAATATTGGTTCACGTGGCCAAGCAATGATGACATATAATAAAATATATCATGCAAGTACATGCGGCTCAATAAAAGCCATGCGGCCAATATTAAATGCAAGTCCAAAGTACAATGTCCATGCGGCCAAAAATAGTACATGCGGCCAAAATATTTTTCTTATGCGGCCAGCAAATATTTAAGACATATGCGGCTAAAGAATGCTCCATGGGGCCAATTATTTAATACATACGGCTTATATATAAGCATGCAAGCTGATGCTTGCATGCATGCAATTTAAATACAATGCATTGAAGATATGCATTAAAATATAGATTATAATGCATTAAATATAGATTAGAATATATATATACATTGGATATGGGCTATAATGCAAAAGTGCATTTATTAAGGGTTATAATGCATAAAGTGCATTTAAGAATGCACAAGTGCCTTCCTGGAGTACTTATGCGGCTGACTCATTTTAATAATGCATTGGAATGCATTAAAGGCAAAAATATAAAGTATAAGGACTTAAATGCGATAAAGCATTAAGTCATAAAGGTAAAGACTTAATTGCATTAAGTAATAAAGACAAGGACTTATTTGCAATAAAATATTAAGTCTTTAGAAACCTTATGCGGCTCCAAAAGCATTAATTAATGCTTATAATGCATTAAAGAATGCAACCCATTGCATTCCCTAAAGGCTATGCGGCTCCAAATGCATTAAATGCAAGCATCCTAATGCAAATGCATTAAATGCAATTTTTGTTGTGCCATGCGGCTAATGCATGGACAATGCCTAAAATACATTAATGTCATTCTATGCATTCTTTAATGCACTCTAGAATGCTATGCGGCTGGCCTTCAATATAGCATGCCAGCTTACATGCGGCTCACTAATGCATGAATGCATGCAACTTACCTTTTTAAAGCATGCAATAAATAATAAAAGAAAGAAAAGGGCCATGCACATGAATGCTAAGGCTATGCATTAAAATATACATGGCATTGGCCTATGCGGCTAGCCAATGCAAGACAATTAATTAAATGGCCATACAATTAACGCATGCCAACAAATGATAAAAAAATGGCCATGCGGCCAAGGCAATAAATAAATGCTCATGCGGCTGGATTTATCCATACGGCAAGGAAGAACTCTTGCCGCATGAAATAGTCATGCGGTCAAGTACTGTTCTTCTCCTCCAATTTCGAGAAGAAAAACACCATGAAGTTATACTTCCAAGTTCCATAATTCCATCATCCAGAGTCCTAATCTAAACTTTCATAGGTCAAAATGGGGTAGAACGAAATTCTCTACAACATGGAACCATCAACAAGCAAAAATACGCAAGTCTAACAGATCAAAACCCATGAAAACCGAAAATACCACAAAGCTAGATCTACAACAATCCACTCGGTAAAACCGAAAACTCCAAGTTCTAAACATGCTTAGAATTTAACAAGGAAGAGAATGGAACAAACAAAATTGAAATAGTCCAACATTCGGCAAGGTGTACTTGCCTCTCTCCAATGGCTAGGGTTTGGTGGAAAAAAAATGAATGAGGGTGAACGAGGAGGGAGAGAGAAAAGTGGCTTATATAACAAGCTCAAGTGATCTCCACCATTCATTCCTCACCACTCAATCTAAGCCCTACACCTTATAAGGAACCAATAAACCAAACCAAGTCTAAGTGGAACCGAACCAAATAAAACCAAGTCCAAGTTAAACCAAGTCATGAAAATCCAACATTTCGGAAAATATTAAAACATCACAAAAATCAAAAAATATGAAATACCACTCAATAAATATGTATCCGTATAAAATACCTATACAGTGAGGCGGGTCTCACATTTCCGTGGCCCGTCCCGCTGTTCAGCGTTGTTCCTGTGGCGTTTCGATTCCCGTGGCAACCTCTGTTCTGGTAGGAGTGCTCGTTTCTGCGCTGTTCCGCGCAATTTTTTGTTGTCTACGTGTTTTAGGTTTTCCCGAGTCCGCGGGAATTGGGCTTTTCTCTATAATTGCATCTGAGAGCTCTAGCCGAGCACCTGCGGTATAATTCCTTTGACCTATTCCATTTTTTTCGTTATTGTCAATGATGATTCTTGGTCCCCGATCCCATTGCGGGATTCGGTTAGACGTTTTAAATTCGGAATTTTCGAAATTCGTTGGATATTTCTGTGGATAGTTTTGTTTTGAGAATGATAGGTTCTGTGATTTTCTGGATAGCTTTGCTTCGGATTTTGGTTCTGTTGGATTGGTTTTGAGAGTTTAATCTTTATGTTGGTTTGTTTCTATAAATTCTCGGGTTTCCGAGTAATTTCGGGTTTTCCTAGTATTTTTTGGAAATATATTTTGTGAGTTATTAATCCTTGTGGTGGAATTTAAATTATGGGTTTTCCCTGATTTGGGATATATATATATATATATATATATATATATATATATATATATATATATATATATATATATATATATATATATTGTTATCATGGCACATTTTCCCAGTTTTGGGTTATCCCAAAAATAGAGGGAATGCTGCCAAAATTTTTATAAAATTAAATTATGGATTTCAAATCGGTTTTTCGAAATTATAAAATAGATTTTTGGGCGACGACCATACCGGTCCATGGGCCCTTAGCGAAATGCAAACGAAAACCGGGGTTTCCGGACGTTGAGGCATTAGCTCAATTATGACGATTGGACCAAGTCTGAGACTCTTAATAATATTTATTTTAATTTATTTTATTAATTTTTGTTTTAGTAATTAAAGTGCAGGATATTAATTAGAGCTGACTAACCTTTTCTCTTATTTCAATTTATGTAAAATGGTCTGTAAAGGGCATAAGCCTAGTTTTATTATTTTCTGTTGCTTTGTAATAAATTAGTGTAGTTTTTATTATTTTTCTGATCTGTGGTTGGCGTAAATACGTAAAATAGTAAATTAATTATTTTATAGAAAATTAATATTATTTTCTCACATTAAATAAATTAGAAAAGACTACAAGTTATTATTTAAACAAATTTCACGTTTTTCCTCATTTAAAGAAAAATATTATTTTTAAATATAATATAATGAAATACAAAGTTTTATTAAATAAATTGGAAAATACGATTTTTTCCAATACAAAGTTAAATTAACTTTTCTTCTTAAGTTAGAAACTCACCTCGATAAGCGTTCTAAAATAGAGTTGTAAATAACCTAAAATTTGATTAGGTCAAATACTAGAGATTGTAACTAGCACACCTAGATATGGATTGAATATTGGTGCTAAGTCAGGAATTCTCAATTGTAGGGTTTTTGAGGACTGTACTAGCATCACCCCGGAATCAACATCTCAAACCAGTCAATAAAACCAAGGCAAGTATATTTTGTGTTAGTTTATAATTGTTTAGTAATCGTTTTATTGCAAGTTTAAACCACGATGCAACACGGAACTCTCTCTGAGAGCACTGACTGTAACTACTGTAACTATTGGGGACTGGAGGAATAGTATAATGAGTATGACCATATCCTTTACTGCAAATTTCATATCCTTTACTGTAACAAACCCAAGCCGGTCATATTTTATTGCCTATTCACATCACAGAACTGTAACTGTTTTAAAACTGTAACTGCTTAAATTATTGATTTCAAAATTGTTTAAAAGTGCATGATTCTATTATTATTTCAATTGTCAAATTAGCATGAATTGTACTTTGCTCCCTCCTGACTGGAGATAACATTTTTAGGTGATTTGAGTCATTGAAGATCTGATGCCTGTTCCGCAGAACCTGGAACCCAAGAACAGTAGAGCTGGATAGTAATTTATTTAGTAACCAATGTATCAAATGTAGTTGTTGTAATTAATAGTTGTTGTATTTCAAAAATTTTAAATTGAATAAAAGATTTTATATTCGTTAGAATTTTATCTGCATGTGTTTCACTGCTTGATACAGCTTACTGTCGCCGTCTCAACAACGGTGCAGGCTGGGCATGATCCGATTCGACCCAAGAAATTGGGACCGGGTCGTGACATATTTTTAGTGGTGGCCCATGCAGGTCAGATCTGTAAATTGGTCTAGTCAACTTAGTCTAGACCATCGCGCAGTTCTGAAACTTGACCTAGGGATAGTTGAGACTTTAGGAAAACAGATTTTAGAAACAACTAGAATACTTAGATGATATACACCATATTATAGGGCCGAAAATTATTTACTTAAATATCTATTTTTGCCTGCTTATAGATTCGTAGGATACCTTGTTTGTGTTTGTACCTAAACCTTATCTAGATTAGGCTGATTGTACCTTTGAGTGTCCCATGACTTTCGAGATTATCTTCTTGCCATAATTTCCAGATTCTATTATACCCTAGGATTCATATTCTTTTGGAATAAGATTAAATTCTTTGGTCTTCTTCTTCTTTATCAAACCTAAATTTCGAATTCTTCATTACTTCTCTACCTTTAATTGAAAATCTAGATTCATTCGCTATGTAGAATTTTGAATTCTCTTAGCAACCCTGATAAATTCTTATCTACCCAATATATATATCTACAACCATTATATCCAATCTTATTTCCAATTGATTGACTTTCTCGAAATCAATTCTGAACTAAATTCTGGGACCATAAAGCCTAAAGGTCAATTATTACCAGAAGAATTAGTTCAGTTCGTGATTTTCCTAAAGGAGTTATTTTCAATTTCAATATTGTTTTCTCCTATGTTTTTCCAAAAACCGAGAATATTTTCATATGTTGATTTCCTTCACTCATCTTAAAACCCTACTCTCTCTATGCAATTTCTTGATCAAATCAAGGCCTAGAAAACTTCTATGACCATGAAGCAGGAACGGTCAGAAAATTGATCACATTTTGTATCCATTCTATTATTGAATTTCCTTTAGTCATGGAAATTTTGAGCTGTCCCAAAGCTATTTAATTTCTTCGCGTTACTAGACAATTTCAATTTGATTTCCTTGAATCAATGAAACTTACCTTCTCTCAAATTTCCAACTTTCCTTAGTTATGGAATTATTCTTCTCAAAATAATTTTCTGTATTTCCTGAGTAATTTATCAGAAATATTTTTATTGGTTTTTCTTACTTAATCCGAATCTGTGATGCTTCTATCTAGTGTTTGACTCAATTATTCAAATCAAGGTTGATCGTTTCATCTTTGGAAAAAAAAAATCGGAGAACAGATACTCCTTTTGATTTTAGCCCCAGTATCTTTAATCTCAAACACATATTTTGATAAATCCCTTGATCTCAGAAGAACAGTCATCTACATTTTCCATCCTGTTTAGAACTTTAAACTCGTTTGAATTTTTGAAATTCTTCTGAAATTCACATGGACAAAGCTGAGGAAATATTTAGCAACCTGACATGACTCCGCACATTTACGTGATAGTCATTTATCTGAATTATGGAAAACTGTAAGTTTACTGCAGCTAGTTGTGCACTGGCGAGGCATAAACTCTAAGTTGAAATAATGACAGGTAATCGTTAGGTTTCCAAATATTATTGAGACTTTGTTCTATGTTTGCTTAGCCATAAAATGGATAAAGTTGGAAGATTACTCGGTAAACTAAATTATTCAAGTTATGGAGTCAAAAATTCATTGCAGTTAGGTGTACACTGGCGAGGCATGAATTTGAAACAAAGTGACTTGAAAATAGTGGTTTTCGAATATTAATAAGACTATATTCATATCATGGTTATCTTTAATCATTCTAAGGATTTGTATCCTGGCACTTACTCCCACCTACAAAAAATGATCTATCGAATTATATTCTTGTCATGACTATTTTTAATCACCCTCACCATCTTAAAAATTGTACAACTTGAGTCACAAACTCCTATACCTCATACCAGTTTTAATTTTAAAAAAAATTCCCTCATTTCGGAAAATTACATTATCATTTTGTTTCTCAAATAAATTGATGTCATATTTTATGATCTTTCTATTTTTATGATCTCATTTAAAATTTTCTATCTTATGATTATATAAATTATATATCGATTTTACTCGTGTCTAAAATGATTTTTGATCACAACAAATATTCTAACTCTATCACAGATGATTTTAAAACATGCTGATATTTATCTTTATATCTAGCAATCACGCCTCGAATCTGATTCTGTCTAATGATGTAAACCTAGAATAGTTTATAGCATGGAATTACGAATGAATATGAATATATGAGATTAAGAAAGAGATAATTAATGATGTTATTATCAAAGCAAATTGATATAGAGGTAGTTAAATAATAAGCATGAGGATACATTTTAGGAAGACACATGATAAATCAGATTTTTTTTAAAAGGTATAACTAAGCAAGGATGATAATTGTATGAATGCCAGGATTACAATGGAAAGATTGGTTGAAATATGTAATAAGATATTTTGGCAGTTGAAGTGATACAATAAAAGCAAAATGAAGGATTTGAGCTTAATCATGATAAATAAAATTTTATAATAGTTCAGGATCAAATATATAAATAAATAATTGAAATCAGGATATATACAAGAGTGATCACTCATGAGAAATGATAAAATTTTATAGATTGTGACAAATCAGAATATTGAAACGTGGTGTAGGATTTTAGATATGATATTGGGCACCAAGTCTTGACATTGAAGTATTAAAGACTAGGAGTATCAAATCATAGAATTAATTTGAATATATTAGCAAACTGGAAGAAATACATATTGCATGAATATGAGATGTGTTCAAGATTGAAAATATAGAAGACAAAATTTTAAGGTGATTGGCAATTTAGGAATGGAATCGGAAATTTAGTAATCATGGAGAATAACATTATTTCTAAGGAGGGAAGAATGTAAATTAAATAGTGTATAAAATTGATGAATATATAGCATTAGAAGAGTTTTGGAATTGTTAACCTATTTGGGCATGAGACTATTAAGGAAGATATCTAAACTGATTTCAGGCATGATTGCATGATTAAAATCCTGACCCTGTCCTTTAATTTCGAGGACGAAATTTTCTAAGGAGGGAAGGTTGTGAAACCCGTAATTTTGATTTAGTTATTTTAATTTATTTGAATGTTTGCTTGCTAATTTATTATTATTATTATTGTTATTAAATTATGATTTGCTAATTAGAATTTTTGCTAAACTAGTATAATTATTATTAATATTAGTTAATAGAAAAATTCTTTTCAAAAATTCTTTTTCTGAAATTTTGAGTTGGACCAGACCCGTTCCCGAACCCGTTCCCGAGTCCCGAACCTGTTTCTGAACCCATGTTCGAAATTCGAGCCAATCTTGATTATCGAAATCATTATTTAAAATATTAATTGATTTATAATTCTGCATAAAGAAAAGAATATTTAAATTTCTTTTAAATCTTTCATTAAACTCTCTCTCTCTCATTCCCTCATTTATTAACTCTTATTTTTTTTCTCTCAATTCTCAGTAACTCTCTGAAAGGGAAAACCTTTCCTTTTCCTTCACGACCAAATCGCATGGCCGATCCTTTCCCCTTCCCAAACGTTTGGCCGCCCCTTCACTTCCGTAACCCCAAATTCCCCTATATATTCACCCCTCTTTCCTTCCTTCACCATCTCCACTCTCATTTCTTCTCTAACCCGTGCCCTAGCGAGCCGAGCTCCACCCAAACCTGGTGCCCCGAGCTTTCCGAGCGGCAACCTCCTCTGTCCGGAGCGCCCCTCGCCGTCGGTCCTGACTCCGGCGCTGAGCCACCCGCGGCCCGGCCGACCGCCCCCTGTGCGGCGCCACCTCGCCAAGACCGAGCGGCCACCCGCCGCTGGTGTTCCCGAGCCCGCGAGTTCTCGGCCCCCTCTGCCAGATCCGCGCCCCTGCCCTAACTCCGGCGCGGTTTCTCCTCCGGCAGGACCTTTCCGCGGCGGTGCCCTAGCTGTTGTCCCGCCGGCGCAGCTCCCCGCGACCCCTCTCGCCGGTTTCCCTTCCAACGGCTATGTCGCCGCTCCTCTTCGAGCCGCAGCATCCCGAGTCCCGATTCGGTCGCCCTTCGAGCGCCGTTCCCAGTCCAGCGCTTTTACGTGCCCTGGCTTGCTGTCTCGATCTGATTTTTCGTGTTCGATCTGCTGTCCGTGGATTTTCGTGGCCCGTTCCGCTATTCCGCGCTGTTCCTGTGGCGTTTCAATTCCCGTGGCAACCTCTGTTCTGGTAGGAGTGCTCGTTTCTGCGCTGTTCCGCGCAATTTGTTGCTGTCCATGTGTTTTGGGTTTTCCCGAGTCCGCGGGAATTGGGCTTTTCTCTATAATTGCATCTGAGAGCTCTAGCCGAGCACCTGCAGTATAATTCCTTTGACCCATTCCATTTTTTTCGTTATTGTCAATGATGATTCTTGGTCCCCGATCCCATTGCGGGATTCGGTTAGACGTTTCGAATTCGGAAATTTCGAAATTCGTTGGATATTTCTGTGGATAGTTTCGTTTTGAGAATGATAGGTTCTGTGATTTTCTGGATAGCTTTGCTTCGGATTTAGGTTCTGTTGGATTGGTTTTGAGAGTTTAATCTTTATGTTGGTTTGTTTCTGTAAATTCTCGGGTTTCCGAGTAATTTCGGGTTTTCCGAGTATTTTTCGGAAATATATTTTATGAGTTATTAATCCTTGTGGTGGAATTTAAATTATGGGTTTTTCCTAGTTTGGGATATATATATATATATTGGTATCATGGCACATTTTTCCAGTTTTGGGTTATCCCGAAAATAGAGGGAATGCTGCCAAAATTTTTATAAAATTAAATTATGGATTTCAAATCGGTTTTTCGAAATTATAAAATGGATTTTTGGGCGACGACCATACCGGTCCATGGGCCCTTAGCAAAATGCAAACGAAACCGAGATTTCCGAACGTTGAGGCATTAGCTCAATTATGACGATTGGACCAAGTCTGAGACTCTTAATAATATTTATTTTAATTTATTTTATTAATTTTTTTTTAGTAATTAAAGTGCGGGATATTAATTAGAGCTGACTAACCTTTTCTCTTATTTCAATTTATGTAAAATTGTCACTCCCCATTCCCAGAAAACGTATTTTTATACATGTACTACTCGAATGTATTTATTTAATATTTATCATGTATTATCCTGTATTTAAATTCCTTTAATTCATGTTAATTAATATTTCTGTAATTTTATTCCTGCATTTTATTTCCTACTTTTATTCTCTACTTTAGTCTTACTTTGGGTTCGGCTTGGTTTGGTTTAGTTTAGTTGGCTCAACATGAACCCAACACCCAACACCTACCACCACCCCTTCCATTTAAAGCCCCCATCCCCTTTCTCTCTCTTCATAAACTCTCCTTCACCATTACTTCTTCTTCCTCCTCATCACTCTCTCCACCTACCAAACCGTAGGCAAGTACAACTTGCTTCACATGAGAACCTATGTTTTATAGTTTATTTATCTTCCTCTCATGATCCTAAGAGAGTTTAGAACTTGGCATTTTTCATTTCGAAGTCTTAATTTTTGTAGATCTAGAAATTAGTTATTTTCGGATTTTGGTGGTTTTGATCTATCAAACTTCTTTGTTTGCAAGTTTTGATGGTTCCATGTTGTAGAGAATTTTATTCTACCCAATTTTGACCTTTGAAAAGTTGGAATTGGACTTGTTTTGACCAAGTTATGGACTTTTGAAGCTTTGGGGTGCAACCATGGAGTCCTTGCTGTTTGGAGAAGACAGTGAGCAGTGTACGCTAGCTTTTTAGCTTGCGTCACGGAGTTGCGCGCGCTCTTTAGCGCATCACAGTTTAGTTCATACGCTGCCTTTTGGGAGCGTATGTCTTGCGTACGCTGCCTTTTGGGAGCGTATGACTTGCGTACGCTGGCTTGGATGGTAAGGAGTCGTATGGAGTTCATACGCTGCCTTTTGGGAGCGTATGACTTGCGTACGCTGGCTTGGATGGTAAGGAGTCGTATGGAGTTCATACGCTACCTTTTGGGAGCGAATGACTTGCGTACGCTGGCTTGGATGGTAAGGAGTCGTATGGAGTTCATACGCTGCCTTTTGGAAGCGTATGTCTTGCATACGCTGGCTTGGATAGTAAGGAGCGTACGCTGACTTGAGCGTAGCTTGACTTGAGCATAGCTTGACCTGAGCGTAGCCTGACTTGAGCGTAGCTTGACCTGAGCGTAGCCTGACTTGAGCGTAGCCTGACCTGAGCGTACGCTGACTTGAGCGTAGCATGACTTGAGCATAGTCTGACTTGAGTGTTTAGGCGCAACTGGACCTGACCCTACTTACCCTGGATCTTCTATAGCCCTGTATATTGATATTTTATTAGATATGTAACGTCCATTTTATATCCTTACGCCTTTTGGCATAAACTTGATATAATCATGATATGTTAATATTTCTGTTAAATATAGATTGTTACGTGGGATGTACCATGTGTCGTAAATTGAGTATAGATACCCCGATTGACTGGAATTAAATCCTGAGAGTTGTAGACTCGACCCCACTGAATATTAGTTGACTTTTATGCCTTGTCACCATTGATAATGATTGTGACCTTGACTAATAATTGATCATGCGTTCCTAGTTGGAACTAAGAGACTGGCTAGTCGTCTTTTTGAATTGAATGAATGAGACACATTCATATTAATTATGAACTATGGAAATCGACTGGCTAATCTCGAATGTTGGCATGCAGGCACGTGCAGGCTTCAATTCATTTATTATTTATTTATCTTACCAAAGAAGCATGTGTACTTTATGGTCAAGGCATGATTACTCTGTGGTTAGTTTTGATTGTTGCATTATGCTATGTAAGACCTACAACCTGACCGCACTGGTATCATTGTAGAGTTGTGCATATCGTATCCCGTACGAAAGTACTCATTCTGAATGACCATGATCCACGGCATGGTACTTCACTCAACGTAGAGACTATTAAGTTAAATAAAATAATGATTGCATGGAGAGAATGGATTCCCAAGTTCTTACATGGCAGCCCTCTTGGGACTAGTAGTGCCCGACAGGCCGGTTGGTCCCCACAGATACTGTAAATCTGCCACACGGGCAGGGAGCGGTATCTGGTTTTATTATCTATTAAATATTGTATATTAATGACGGACGTCCCGCTGGGACTCGTCTAATTCATGATTGGCGCAATTGATTGACTGGGTAAACTAGCCTTGCTTGAGCATAGTAAGAACTGATGAATCTTTATTGCATAATTCCAGGATAACTTGGGACTCACAATAGCAAGCCGTAGTAGTTGCCTGGCCGTTTAAATTGATTTGTTTGTGTACTGTACCTACTCTGTTACTTAACTGAGATGATCAGAATGTCAGGACATAACGGGCCAACTTCTGTCCTTGTTTGGTTGGGAGGTTGGTTCGAAGTGTCGTGATGTTATGTGAATCCTAGTAGCAAGCAGAGATCTATTTATCATATTTTCTCATTACTGGTTTTAGTTCTCATGTCGTGCTTCCTTGTGGTACTTGCTATTAGAGGTCTAACCTCTATGGTTTTGCATGGCCAGATTTAGAGCCGGTCCCCGAGGATCCAGCTTACTTCTACCTCCAAGATGGTCAACACTAGAGGGATGATCGCAGGAGGACTCGAGTGGGTTTCTTACTTCCCCGCTCGTTTTGTTATCTACTTTATACCTTGCCGTTTGGCACCGACATGTTAGTCGGATCGTCTTGTACTTACTTTTACAAAATTGTAACTAAGTCAGACTGCAGCTGATAACAATTGTGTATATGTTGCTATATCATCTAGCTACGTTTTGTAAAGCCAGATCTCAAGAACATTTTGACTAAGCGTTTGGGACGCCTTATTGTTTTATCTTAAATGTTCTCTGTTATTGCTTCTTGTTTGAATGATTGAGACAATAGATGTGAAGTGACCATAGCGAGACTTTCATGTAGTATGCACCCCCTTGTCTTTTAGACAGCATTGATCGTATTATACGGTATTCATCTACCCGTAATACGTAGCTGGCTGAGTCATTCCCTCGCTCTCTAGTATTCTGGTTCTGGGGCGTGACAAAAATGGTCTGTAAAGGGCATAAGCCTAGTTTTATTATTTTCTGTTGCTTTGTAATAAATTAGTGTAGTTTTTATTATTTTTCTGATCTGTGGTTGGCGTAAATACGTAAAATAGTAAAATAATTATTTTATAGAAAATTAATATTATTTTCTCACATTAAATAAATTAGGAAAGACTACAAGTTATTATTTAAACAAATTTCACGTTTTTCCTCATTTAAAGAAAAATATTATTTTTAAATATAATATAATGAAATACAAAGTTTTATTAAATAAATTGGAAAATACGATTTTTTCCAATACAAAGAGATTGTAACTAGAGTTGTAAATAAGAAACTCACCTCGATAAGCGTTCTAAAATAGAGTTGTAAATAACCTAAAATTTGATTAGGTCAAATACTAGAGATTGTAACTAGCACACCTAGATATGGATTGAATATTGGTGCTAAGTCAGGAATTCTCAATTGTAGGATTTTTGAGGACTGTACTAGCATCACCCCGGAATCAACATCTCAAACCAGTCAATAAAACCAAGACAAGTATATTTTGTGTTAGTTTACAATTATTTAGTAATCGTTTTATTACAAGTTTAAACCATGATACAACACGGAACTCTCTCTGAGAGCACTGACTGTAACTACTGTAACTATTGGGGACTGGGGGAATAGTGTAATGAGTATGACCATATCCTTTACTGTAACAAACCTCATATCCTTTACTGTAATAAATTCCATATCCTTTACTATAACAAACCCAAGCCGGTCATATTTTATTGCCTATTCACATCACAGAACTGTAACTGTTTTAAAACTGTAACTGCTTAAATTGTTGATTTCAAAATTGTTTAAAAGTGCATGATTCTATTATTATTTCAATTGTCAAATTAGCATGAATTGTACTTTGCTCCCTCCTGACTGGAGATAACATTTTTAGGTGATTTGAGTCGTTGAAGATCTGATGCCTGTTCCGCAGAACCTGGAACCCAAGAACAGTAGAGCTGGATAGTAATTTATTTAGTAACCAATGTATCAAATGTAGTTGTTGTAATTAATAGTTGTTGTATTTCAGAAATTTTAAATTGAATAAAAGATTTTATATTCGTTAGAATTTTATCTGCATGTGTTTCACTACTTGATACAGCTTACTGCCGCCGTCTCAACAACGGTGCAGGCTGGGCATGATCCGATTCGACCCAAGAAATTGGGACCGGGTCGTGACAGGAGCGATGTCCAATATTGTCTTCACTCCACAGGACATGCTCATCAAAACCAACCTGCACGATCGTCCGTTATATTACACTGGATACATCGGCGACGTAAAGGTGGATCGGATGCACATTGATCCTGGTTCTTCTATAAGCATCATCCCGAAGGGTCTATTACACCATCTTCGCATTCCTATGCATCGCCTGACGCCAATAAGCACCGCCATCAGCGGTTTCAATTCGGACAGGAGCTACCCGATTGGGAAGATTCGCTTGAAGTGCCAAATCGACGATCTTCAGTCAGAAGTGACCTGTTACGTCATAGATGCGGACACTTCCTACAATATCCTCTTGGGGCGTCCCTGGATACACGATTATATGATCGTGCCTTCCACACTACACCAGTGCTTCAAGTATGTTGACAAGCAGGGCTTCGTGAGTGTAACACCCAATTTTTCAGAAGCGGGTAATTTTGAAATTTTGTAATTTTAGTCTTTTAATAATGATATTTAAATCATGATATAATTTTTGGTGATTTTTAATCATTTAAAACTATTTTAAATCATGACTTATGATTTTGGTGTTTTGATAGTGTAACCTTGGAGACTGGTTGACCTAGAGCCTAGCCATGTGATTAGGGTATTTTGTTTATCATTTCTAGTTTGAGGGTATTTTTGTTATTTTTGGGGTTATTTAAATTTATTAGAATTTATTTGAATTTATGAAAATTTTTAGAATTTATTTTGGAATTGTTTGAATGAAGGTTGACTAGGTTGACTTTGACTAGTTTTGACTTGGTAACCTAACCCTAGTTGAGTTGGACTTGGTTAGAATATGAGACCCTAGGTTAAGTTAAGTTAACCATACTCTAGTTATTAGAATCAATTAGGAATATAGAGATTAGAATAGAAAGCTTTTGATCACAAGTCATGACTTGTGATTTTTAAAAACATTGATTAATGACTAAGCCCAACCCACTAGCAACCCTAACCCAAGCCCATACCTGGCCGGCCACATAAACCTAGTCCTAGGGATTCCCCCCCTATAAGTATTCTCCTAGAAATTAGGACTAGCCTCTAAGGAAGAACAAGTTTTGGAAAGAGGTGAGTTCCATCTTCACAAATCCCTATAAAATCCATTTTAACTCCTTTTTAATCCAAACAAATTGCAATAGGTTCTAATTGATGTTTTCTTGCTGTTGGAACTTGTCAATCTCAGTTTCCTATCAATTTGAAGGAGTTTGGTGGCTTTTGGGGATCCTCATTGAAGGAGCTTTTGTGTTGAAGAACACACCTAGGTATTTTCCAATCCACCCATTAAAATTAGGTTTTAATTGCATGAATACCTAGCCCTAAGTGTCCTGGTCCTGTAGGTATGCCTAGACCTAGGTTTCGTGTCCATTTTGTGTCCAAAATGGACATGTATCAGTGTTAGTGTTATGGTGTCTGATGAAATGCCCCAATGGGCATTTCGATTGATTTTTAGGATTCTAATTGAATAGGAAATTAGGTTTTTATGTCGCTTATGTGTTTCTTGTGTCCTGATGTGGATTTGGTGTTGTGTCGTGTCGAATCGGACACGTGCACATGCGGGTGCACACGCGCGCGCACTGACAGTGTATTCCCCTGCTGCTCGTGGCCTCGTGCTCGATGCACAGGCCACGTGGCGAGCTGGGATTTGACGAGGGGGTGGGGGCAGTATCTGACACGAGGGCCCCCAAGCCTCGAGTCGTCTTGTGTCGTGTCGGACACGCACGAGGCTCTGCACTGGGTTGTCTGACTGTTCAGTCGGGTTTTTATTGACACTGATACGCAGTTATAACTCGGACACGGGGACACTTTGTAGCCCCCCTTCCCGTAAATTGTAAAATGTTTTATTATAAAGTCATTTTTATTTGAATGGTGATTTTATTGATTGTACAAAAAAAAGGGTACTTGCACCATTAGAGATTTATTGCTTTTGATTATTGGTATTTATTAATAAGTTATTGAAGAGATTATTATATAATATTAGTATTATTGATTACAGTATTTTAGTCAAAAAAAAGGTTATTGAGGTTTATTGAGTTATAGTGATTTTATATAAGTGTAGATATATATAATGTATATAAATATATTCATATGTAGGGCTATTTTCTAATTGATTATACAATTTCATTATTCATTAGAGAAATTAGTAAAAATAGATATCTTATATAAATAATATTTCTGTGTATAGGAATATTTTATTATGTGTATATAAATAAATGCTCTATCTATGTAATTATTCTAATTATTATTATTTATAATATTTGTACTAAATTATTATTAGACCTTGTGTTTATTTAAATATTATACTATATTTATTATTAATTATGGATTCATTCATACTTATATATATATATATACATATATATATATATATATATATAAGAAATCAAATAATAAAAGAAAAAAGAATAAAAAAAGAAAGAAAGAGGAAACGCAATAGCAGCTAAGCCAGGCCCAGTCAATAGGGCCAGGTCACATGGCCGAGCTCATCAGAGCTTCCCCCAATCCCAGCCAAACTAGGCAAACTCGAGCCCGGACTGAAGAGCAGCCCAAGCTCTTCCAAAGAGCCAGACCCGACCCTCTGTTCGAACCCAAACAATATATATATATATATATACTTAAGCTACAGAGATCGGAAAGGGAGATCGGCGCAAACTCTAAACCCTAAGCCGCCGACGCCATCACCTTGAGTGCGCGCGCCCCCAGGCAACCTGCGCGCGCGCTCCGCCACCGCGCGCGCCGCCCGACACGCCGGAGCGGCAGGAGGCCGCACGCGCGCGCGCCCTCTGACAGAGGAACGCAGTGACAGCCAGTCCCTGGATGACCGACTTCGACGTAAGTTCTCTCCTTCAATTCTTCGTCTTTTTCTAAACCAATATATTCGTTGGAAAGACAACCTATAGGGCTAGATATCCCTTCAAGTAGTTTTTATTAGAAAGCCCTAGGTTGCCCGATAATTCGACACGAAGTTGTCGAAAAACAGTCCGAGACAGGACAGAAAACCCAGTCCTTGAACCCATGTTGGAGGATCAATCCCGATCAATCCAGCAACCATCTAGAAATTCCATTTGAACACTTTTTTTGACAACATGTAGGGCTTCGATTCCCTTTTTACGGAATTTAATTTCGTCGACTACATGAAGAGAAATCGGATTGTAAAGTTACCGAAAAACCTGTTTTAAAAATCAAGAAAATCATCCACACGACGTCCGTCCCGCCATTCCGGGCGACGTGGTCGCGCACCGAAGGCATCGAAAGCTGCGTAACAGCTTCATGGTCATGTGGGCTTTGACGGAATTCAAATTGATCACGTGTGCGCGACGAATTCGACGCGTATCCGTCGAAATCGCCCCGTATCCGTCCAATGCAAATTCAGTCATAACTTTGTGCACGCTCGTCAGATCGAGATGAAACCTGCGCCATCAGGACCGTATCATTTTTCTGGTCCTGCATGCCAAGTTTGGTCCGATTCTGAGACCATTGATAAAATCACCGTTTTGTGGGCCCCCGGTCCCACTCAACGGGCGATTTTGTGCACGGCCTGCCGGAATCCAACTCTGGACATACGGTTGGGTTCGTATCGAAAAACTGGATCCGTAGACATGTAGTTTGACGACTTTAGAGACCGTTGACCCCAGCACGCTTTTCGGTGCAAAGCGGGTCCAACGGCAGACATCGTTTTTGTTCGAAATTACCGTTTTGCCCCGTGTCCAGAATTGGACGTAAGGACAGACAATTCTAGCTAATTGGACTATTCTGAGATCATTGGTATTGTTTATTTCAGCTTTCGGGGACTGTTGTACGGGTTTGACTATAGTGGCACATTGAGTAGTTCAGATTGTCGGTTTCACCAGCAAAGGACCACAGGCGAGTACAGTTTATTGTTTGCATTTCGATATTGATCTTTACTATATTTCATTGATTGGTCATTAGTTATGTGATATTTTTATACTCTATTATAAATTATTGAGTCGGGAATGAGAAGTACCAAGGATGTGTGATCCGACCGTAGACCTTGTAGATCTTGTAGACCTTGTATACTTTCATGCAGTAGATCTTGTAGACCTTGTTTACTTTCATGCAGTAGATCTTGTAGACCTTGTTTACTTTCATGCAGTAGATCTTGTAGACCTTGTTTACTTTTATGCAGTAGATCTTGTAGACCTTGTTTAATTTCATGCAAGTAGATCTCGTAGACCTTGTTTAAATTCTGCAAGTAGATCTCGTAGACCGTGCGGTGTAGCACCCCAGACCGATCACATGTCAAAGGTACTTCTAACGGTGGAAAGTATATTGGTCTATTTATTACTATTGATTTTCTTACGGCTTTACTGTTATTTTCAAAACTCATGATTGATGTCTAACCTTTGTCTTATAGTCATTTTCTTTATTTGAAATTACATTCGGTGAATTGTGCTCGTTCCATTCCTGACTGGAAACCAACATTTTCAGGTTAGCCGAGGATCACTTAGTTTGAGGAGTGATGGTATACTTGCAGACGGAAAGCCTAGAGATTAGCTAGCTAGTGGAGTTGTAGCCATTCAAATATTTGTACAAGTTTATATTTTTCAGCAAAAGTAAAACTTGTGATCTTTGTAAATTAAATTAATCTTGTGAATGAGTATTATTTGTGACTTGATCTTCATGGCCGTGACAGCGTTCTACCGCCGACACTGCGGCGTAGGCTGGCTTGAACACGTCTCGTATCCGTTTAAAAAAAAATGGGTGCGGATCGTGACAAGTTTTTGTGGTGGCCCATGCAGGTCAGTCTTCGCAAATCACGCGAACTCGTGATAGTACTTAAGGTAGTCGTACTATTGCGAGCCTGCGACAAGGAAAATGCTCGTTCACGAATTAGGATTAATTTAATTTAAGAGAGTGACTAGGACTAGGAGTCCCTTATACAAATTGACCGATGGGTAGTCTAGGCCATGCAGTTAGATGAGGAGTTATTAAGGTTGATTGTTTGTCAGATCCCCATAGGTACACTATTACCTCTTGATAGGACGATATGATCCAATATGGATAGATTATTCACTTGGAGTGGCAGAGCTTCCTAGAAGTAATGATCTAACCTGGATAGATTATTCAATTCCTTCTCTAGCCTCTTTAGATATCGTCATCATATCTTAGTCCGAATTGCCTATTCACTTTCCATTTTGCCCAAGAATTATTATTTTATATAATTTCTGATTAGGTTAACCATATGCGAACCTCAAGTTAGTTTCGATTCAAGTTTGTCCCTCAGAGGCTTGAATACACATGGAAGAGTTAGAATGTCTGTATTTCTTTTTTTTGTCCTCAGTTAATTTCCCCTGTGCAATCTTTTATCTTAAGGCTTGTGACTGATAGGACAAATGCTTACGCTCTAGTTCATGGTCAACTTGTTCGATCTCTAGAAGCTCATGAAATATTTTTTTGAATATAGTTAAGGAAATGTTAGTCAGCTCATAATGGCATGACAGTAGCGCGCTGTCGCCATTTATTTGAATTATGAAGACACTGGATTTCCTGCAGCCAGCAGCGCACTGGCAAGGCACAACCCCTATAGGTGAAATTAGTTTAAGAAAATATATAAGTTATAGAACAATTCCTGAAACTATGGCTAGTAGCTCACTCCTTATCGTAGTTATACTTGAGCCAATATTGGATAGAGTTAAGTAATGTTCGATTTGTGTCATATTTGAGTTACGAAACCAAGGGTTTACCACAGCCCGATTTTACGGGCGAGGCGCAGTCCTCGGTGAAATGATTTCAGACATGATTACAAGTTAAGGATACTATAGAGGATAGGACAGTACCATGTGTGTTCCATAAGATCTGAAGCCAATATTGGTGGAAGTTTGTAAGTTGGATAGTACGTCTCCCGATCTAGCATTCCGTGGTCCTTGTGACCTATTGACGAGGACATCGACTGACACTAATAGGTTTACCTAGAATATGGAATTTAGAATGTCCATAACCCATTAGTCGACCAAGTCCTTGTGGATCAGAAGATAGTAGGATTGATTGTATAAGCAAGAACACCAGGTAAGTTGTGGTTCTCTCCAAACTCGAGCTACTTGTGCCTCTTTTCAAAAATCTTGCGTACTTGTATTTTGACTATCTTAACCAATACTGCTATTACAGCCTAGTTTTGCAAGCTCACTCTGTTCTCGAGCTTGATTCAAGACATGTGTTTAGTGGGGACGCCTGCTAACATATTGTCTAATCAGAATCAGTGTATTATGGTCTGATCAACCATGATGCATTTGGTTCGCTCTTCGTTTAATTACACTACGTGGAGGGAGATATATAGATGTCTCTAGGATCTCATCCGCGACTGCTTTGACAATTCCTCTTGAATTATATGTTCGTCTTTGAATCACGAAATTGTATTCAGTAACATCTCCATTGAACTCTTTATTGTTTTTGTCTTTCAACGATTTGGAAAGACGAAAGCTCTCTGATGGTAGAGAGATACAGAGTATCCCCATGGCTATGGTAGTAGTATACACAAGTGTAGCTACCATCGGCCAGCCATGTGGTTGAGTTATTCGTTCTCCTCTTGACCCTCAAACTACTATTGGAACCCTCTAGTCATCTGAATTTAAGAATGATTAGGGTTTTACCCTTAGTCGTAATGCCAACCCAGGAGACTATCTACTCTCGAGAAACAATTCATTGTCTCTAAATATTTTCTTGAATATTACCTTTACTTTCAACCCTTAAGCCTTGAACCCACCCTTCATCGACCGAAGCCCACAGTTAGACATGAGATGAGTGGACAATAGGGTAATCATTTACCGGGACACTCATCCCGAGATTAGTTTCCAACAAATATTACTCTAGTTAGGTAAATTTTATTATTAAGACCTAACTAGTGTTGGAACACCACAGTCACTAGCTTAGCCAATACCATAGCTTTAATACCCTGTCTACCAGTTGTCAACAGCAATACACGATCACTACGACTTTTGTGACGATAGTCTGGCAGATTGACACAAATGAAAATTCACGACTCAGTCGTAGAAATCTTGTGCCTTAGAGTTGGTTACCCTGTCAATAACTCTTGTATACTATGGATGTGTAAGTTTATCTATTTCGTTGACCATGTGTCATTGTACACACTCGTTTTCCACTGGTTAAGGAACGATCCTTGACTTGACTTATAGCTACCATATTCCATTACGTCGTACCTTGTTCCTTATTACCGAGAGTCGAGGTACAATACCCGGACCTTGGAATTCTCCTAACCTCATTAGTCCTAAGACCATGACTTAACTTCTAAGGTGGGTAGACTGTATGCCTTCTAAAATTTTAAGATATACCAGGATTACCGAGTGATTAGAACAACTTCCATTAGGATGATAATTAGAGCCATGGACTCCCACTTTTCATTTAGATCATTTTGTATCCCGGCCGTGTCATTAAAATTCGGAGCACGAGACCAGCTGTTACCTTCCAACAAATTTTATATGTAAGATCTAGACGAGTTTACTTTCACCTAGGTATATCATGTCCCACTCAAACCCGTCCCCTTGTACTCTATTTTTGGGGTACGACTTTCAGGTTAGAAGGACTAGTTATAACCTTTACCATAGTACCGGTATACTTTCCAACCTCCATTAGAGCCTTAACCATGACCCTATTCCTTTGACCCAATATATGGTTGTGATCTACTTGAAACCCACTACGCACATGTCACTAATGCGCCACTAAATTGTGTCTTCTCGTGCTACTTAAACACAAAAGTCATTGAAGGCACATTTTTGGGCTTTAAGGATCTAGAAAATCAATCTGACAGGCAACTAGCACAACCATTTGGGTGGAAACCTATTCTAGGTTATCCCAGCCTAGTAGAGATAGGTTATCATTGGGATATTGTCCAGTCGATATAGAGTTGAAATCCTAGGTTCATCCCACCAACGATGGATGCCAATCAGGAAAATCCATTAAGACCCAGTAAATCCATCCAGGCATACCACCCTATTTGGATTAAAATCGAACTAAGTGAAATAGGTTCCTATACATATTATGTAGTCTCCCCCTCTTAGAATGAGAGGACATTCGTAACCCCTGTTCCATCTACCTAGGAGTCACGATACGATTTTATATTGTATTTATATTCCTTGCTCGTGTGTTTAAATAACCACGAAAAATCAAAATTTTTGATTTCCTCAATTTCCGTTCTATTATGGAAACTGTCTAGAATTTCGAGAACGGAACTTCTGCATAGCACGGGTTGCAAGACCCTCTAGGAAATGAAGGGTCCTTAGTATTAGCAAGTGACTGGACCGGAGTAGCCCAATCTAGCCAAATAGGTTAATGGCTCATAAACTTTCTTTTCTATCAGTAACATTGGACACTCTCTACTGCTCTTGAAATTTCACAGTGCTCCCGGTTATTCTGCCTTATCTCCCTGTCCTCCCTATTTCGGAGCGACGAATGGTCATACTATTTAGAGCTTATCAATATATTTCTTAACTACTGGTGTAAATTTATGCTTGTTAAATTTTGGGTTGCTTGATAGATACGAGAGGATTATAGATACCGTATGTCCTAGATACTTTTGGAAGAGTTATTAGCCACTAGTTAGAAGGTTATGATATTTTAGTGACCTGTGTTTCAAGGGAGTAGTGTGACTAAAGGTGGGTAGAAGTCCTCGAGATTTCGTAAATACCAAATGACTAGAGAAGGATACAAACGATTTTTTGAAATTGAACTTAAGGAGATTGAGGTTAAGGCAGATTTCTTTTAGAGGTTTACAGAATAACTACGAATTAGAATTTCGAGGACGAAATTATTTTTAAGGTGGGTAGATTTGTAGCCCCCCTTCCCGTAAATTGTAAAATGTTTTATTATAAAGTCATTTTTATTTGAATGGTGATTTTATTGATTGTACAAAAAAAAGGGTACTTGCACCATTAGAGATTTATTGCTTTTGATTATTGGTATTTATTAATAAGTTATTGAAGAGATTATTATATAATATTAGTATTATTGATTACAGTATTTTAGTCAAAAAAAAGGTTATTGAGGTTTATTGAGTTATAGTGATTTTATATAAGTGTAGATATATATAATGTATATAAATATATTCATATGTAGGGCTATTTTCTAATTGATTATACAATTTCATTATTCATTAGAGAAATTAGTAAAAATAGATATCTTATATAAATAATATTTCTGTGTATAGGAATATTTTATTATGTGTATATAAATAAATGCTCTATCTATGTAATTATTCTAATTATTATTATTTATAATATTTGTACTAAATTATTATTAGACCTTGTGTTTATTTAAATATTATACTATATTTATTATTAATTATGGATTCATTCATACTTATATATATATATATACATATATATATATATATATATATAAGAAATCAAATAATAAAAGAAAAAAGAATAAAAAAAGAAAGAAAGAGGAAACGCAATAGCAGCTAAGCCAGGCCCAGTCAATAGGGCCAGGTCACATGGCCGAGCTCATCAGAGCTTCCCCCAATCCCAGCCAAACTAGGCAAACTCGAGCCCGGACTGAAGAGCAGCCCAAGCTCTTCCAAAGAGCCAGACCCGACCCTCTGTTCGAACCCAAACAATATATATATATATATATATACT
The DNA here is from genome assembly GCA_029216955.1 of Iris pallida. Lineage (NCBI taxonomy): Eukaryota > Viridiplantae > Streptophyta > Magnoliopsida > Asparagales > Iridaceae > Iris > Iris pallida. The sequence goes on from JANAVB010008000.1 coordinate 805,868, forward strand.
TAAGCTACAGAGATCGGAAAGGGAGATCGGCGCAAACTCTAAACCCTAAGCCGCCGACGCCATCACCTTGAGTGCGCGCGCCCCCAGGCAACCTGCGCGCGCGCTCCGCCACCGCGCGCGCCGCCCGACACGCCGGAGCGGCAGGAGGCCGCACGCGCGCGCGCCCTCTGACAGAGGAACGCAGTGACAGCCAGTCCCTGGATGACCGACTTCGACGTAAGTTCTCTCCTTCAATTCTTCGTCTTTTTCTAAACCAATATATTCGTTGGAAAGACAACCTATAGGGCTAGATATCCCTTCAAGTAGTTTTTATTAGAAAGCCCTAGGTTGCCCGATAATTCGACACGAAGTTGTCGAAAAACAGTCCGAGACAGGACAGAAAACCCAGTCCTTGAACCCATGTTGGAGGATCAATCCCGATCAATCCAGCAACCATCTAGAAATTCCATTTGAACACTTTTTTTGACAACATGTAGGGCTTCGATTCCCTTTTTACGGAATTTAATTTCGTCGACTACATGAAGAGAAATCGGATTGTAAAGTTACCGAAAAACCTGTTTTAAAAATCAAGAAAATCATCCACACGACGTCCGTCCCGCCATTCCGGGCGACGTGGTCGCGCACCGAAGGCATCGAAAGCTGCGTAACAGCTTCATGGTCATGTGGGCTTTGACGGAATTCAAATTGATCACGTGTGCGCGACGAATTCGACGCGTATCCGTCGAAATCGCCCCGTATCCGTCCAATGCAAATTCAGTCATAACTTTGTGCACGCTCGTCAGATCGAGATGAAACCTGCGCCATCAGGACCGTATCATTTTTCTGGTCCTGCATGCCAAGTTTGGTCCGATTCTGAGACCATTGATAAAATCACCGTTTTGTGGGCCCCCGGTCCCACTCAACGGGCGATTTTGTGCACGGCCTGCCGGAATCCAACTCTGGACATACGGTTGGGTTCGTATCGAAAAACTGGATCCGTAGACATGTAGTTTGACGACTTTAGAGACCGTTGACCCCAGCACGCTTTTCGGTGCAAAGCGGGTCCAACGGCAGACATCGTTTTTGTTCGAAATTACCGTTTTGCCCCGTGTCCAGAATTGGACGTAAGGACAGACAATCCTAGCTAATTGGACTATTCTGAGATCATTGGTATTGTTTATTTCAGCTTTCGGGGACTGTTGTACGGGTTTGACTATAGTGGCACATTGAGTAGTTCAGATTGTCGGTTTCACCAGCAAAGGACCACAGGCGAGTACAGTTTATTGTTTGCATTTCGATATTGATCTTTACTATATTTCATTGATTGGTCATTAGTTATGTGATATTTTTATACTCTATTATAAATTATTGAGTCGGGAATGAGAAGTACCAAGGATGTGTGATCCGACCGTAGACCTTGTAGATCTTGTAGACCTTGTATACTTTCATGCAGTAGATCTTGTAGACCTTGTTTACTTTCATGCAGTAGATCTTGTAGACCTTGTTTACTTTCATGCAGTAGATCTTGTAGACCTTGTTTACTTTTATGCAGTAGATCTTGTAGACCTTGTTTAATTTCATGCAAGTAGATCTCGTAGACCTTGTTTAAATTCTGCAAGTAGATCTCGTAGACCGTGCGGTGTAGCACCCCAGACCGATCACATGTCAAAGGTACTTCTAACGGTGGAAAGTATATTGGTCTATTTATTACTATTGATTTTCTTACGGCTTTACTGTTATTTTCAAAACTCATGATTGATGTCTAACCTTTGTCTTATAGTCATTTTCTTTATTTGAAATTACATTCGGTGAATTGTGCTCGTTCCATTCCTGACTGGAAACCAACATTTTCAGGTTAGCCGAGGATCACTTAGTTTGAGGAGTGATGGTATACTTGCAGACGGAAAGCCTAGAGATTAGCTAGCTAGTGGAGTTGTAGCCATTCAAATATTTGTACAAGTTTATATTTTTCAGCAAAAGTAAAACTTGTGATCTTTGTAAATTAAATTAATCTTGTGAATGAGTATTATTTGTGACTTGATCTTCATGGCCGTGACAGCGTTCTACCGCCGACACTGCGGCGTAGGCTGGCTTGAACACGTCTCGTATCCGTTTAAAAAAAAATGGGTGCGGATCGTGACACACTTTGACTCAGTGCAGGCACCTAGACACGAGGACCTATCCTAGGCGAACCTACGTTGGTGACCACGAGACACGAAGTGTCCTGTGTCGAGTGCACGACACGCGTGTACTTGTGCACGAGACAGTGCACTGCTGTGCAGTGTCTGTGCACTGTTTTGGGTTTTCTTGCGTGGACACGCCGTGTCCGGCTATGGTGGATACGAGACACTTGCAAGGACACATGTACACCCTATATTTTAATTACCAACCTTTTAATTTGCATTTTAGTGTGTTTTCAATAGGTATTTGACATTACCTAAATTTCTGAAAACTGTGAACCATTCCTGTATTTTTCCAGATTTGAATGTGAGTTTTGACAGTTAAATTAACCTATTTAAATGATGTTAATTAGTGGTTTTATACCCTAAATTGATTCTCCTATGTTTTATCTAACTGTAGTTAAATTTTTGGGTTGTTTGGTGAATATTTGATTTCAAAATGTGGCTTTTGAGTATGACTGAAAACTGGGTTCAGTTTTCATTTAACTGTTGAGTATGGTTCCTTATTTCTAAACCTGGAATCTGATTTGCAATGAATTGGTTTTCCTTTCTTTCCCCTGATTAACTGAACTGACAGTACCTCTCTCACTCACTGGTTTATGACACTCTTCACATTTTCCCCCTCACCCACTTCACTGATACACACTAGTGTATCACTCCCTAACACAGCCACACATGTGTCTCCCTCTCCCACACCCAGCAACACACACACACACTTGACACTCACACACACAAGTTCACATAATTCCTGAACACATACACAAATTCACATATTTTCCTTTTCACACACACACATGCTCTCTCTCTCTATATATATTTATGTATGTATATTCTATATATGTAATATGTATAAATATGTAAATAATGTATTGTGAATATATATATTATACATGAATATCTATTTATATATATGTAAATCATATATGTATGAAATGTATACATGTAATGGATATTATATGTATATATCCATCTATGTAGTGTACCTATATATGGATAATGTATATATAGTGTATTGAGCCTATATATATATATATATATATATATATATATATATATATATATATATATATATATATATATATATATATCGCCAACTCCTTCGGGACGTACGTGGCATCGGCGCCCGAGACAAGCAACCTCTCCAAAGCCCACTACGCCAAAATCTGTGTCGAACTTGACCTCGCTGCCGAGCTACCTAACTTCATAACTATCGAGCTTGGCAACCAAACCCACATCCAACGTGTCCTCTACGACAACCACATATTGTACTGCAACCACTGCCACCTCAGAGGGCATCTTCCCAAGCACTGCCACCGTTTGCATCCGGAGCTCAAGAAGAAGTCTCCCAGACATGAAAGCGCCCTATCGGAGGGGCAGAACCCCAAGCCACCCCTTCTCCCCCTCCCAAATTCCCACATTAGATTCAACTCCAGCATCGACGACCCCGCCCCTAGCGAACCTCCGAGCAGAGCCCTGGTTCCCTTTACCTCCCAACCCATTGAGATCTCCAACAAATTCGCCATCCTTGATTCTGAGGACACGGCATCCGTAACCTCACCAGAAGGCTTCAGCACCCACGGATCTCCGCCCCCATCCTCCATCCCCTCGTGCGCGGAGGATGAGTCCGCCACAGGCCTTACAGACCACCAACTCCTCACCACCAGCCAGGGGGGCGACCCTCCAGCTCAACCCCCCTCCCCCGGCTCCCACCAATCCTCCAGCTCTATCCAGGTGGAAGTCGCCCTCGCCGTCCTCGGACCCGACCAAGTCAGGAGAGGTCTTCAGGTCTTAGCCGCAGGAGTTCCCCTTCAACAGCAGATGATCGAGAGCATGCACGACTACCTAACTATTCCCTCGGAGGACACAGCTATCGACTCAGCCGGCAACCAGATAGGTACCTCGGACCTAGGCGAGACCCACAAGTCCCCGTCGCAGGTTCCCACCTTGGACTCGGTCAACCACCACCGGAGCCAACCGAGCAGCGACAAAAAAGTTACCATACTTACCAGATCCGCCGCAAGGCGGAACAAAAAACTCCCCAAAAACTCCCCAAATGCTTAACATCTTATCTTGGAACGTTCGAGGACTGGCTAACAAACCGACATTACGGAGAATTGCCAGTCTCCGGAAAATTCACAAGATCGACATCTTCATCATCATCGAACCTAAAATCCCCTCCAAACGGCTTAAAGCCACCCAGTTGGCTCTGGGTCTACCAACGGCTATTGCTGGCAGACACGACATCTGGATTCTCGGATCGCAGGACGTCAAACTCGACATCATCCAGGACACCCAGCAAGCTCTCTCTTGCTGGATCGCTCACCCCACCCTTCCGGAGCGGGCCATTCTATCTGCGGTTCACGGTAGCTGCGTCATCGCAGAACGGAAAAACCTCTGGAAAGATCTTCTCGATACCTATCTCCACAACCCCAACATCCCCTGGCTTTGCTTAGGGGACTTCAACGCCATCACCTGCAGAGAAGAGAAGATCGGAGGCCGCCCCCCGCCTCTCTCAGCCATGCAAGACTTCAACAACTTCATATTCAACGCTCATCTCACTCCTCTCCAGTTCAAAGACAGCGAATTTACTTGGTGCAACATGCAGGATGGTGATCGCCGCCAATACTCCCGGTTAGACAGAGCCCTCACCAACGCCAGCTGGCACAACATGAGGATCTGCTCCAACCTGTCCCACCTCAACTCTACCGAATCCGACCACGCCCCCATCCTGATAGAAATTAATAAGAAATCCCAACCTTCCAAAAAGAACTTCCAATTCCTCGACTTTTGGATCTACCACCCGCAATTCCTGAGCATCGTGGCCGAAGCGTGGAACAGCAACGACTCCCCCAATCCCCTATCGCGGGTCAGCAACAAGCTCAAAGCCACTAGAAAAGCCCTTTCTAAGTGGAGCAAGCAGGCGTTTGGGGACATTTTCCAAGCCATCCGCGTCGCTGAGGACGACGTCACCAGAGCAGAAACCTTATTCCTTTCAGACCGTTCCCCGGCAGCCAGGAGAGCCTTGAATCTCACCAAAGCCATGCTCAAATTCAGGCTCAAAGTTGAGACCGAGTTTTGGAAGCAGAAAGCCAGACTGAAGTGGGACAGCGACGGGGACAAAAACTCCAAGTACTTCCACGCCTGCGTCAACGGAAAAAGAAATAAACTCTCGATACACCACATTACGGATGAGCGGGGCAACTCCAGAACCGACCAGAAAGGGATCCAAGAGGCGGCCACAGATTTCTACACCAAACTATTCTCCAAGGAGATGGTCCACAAAGACACTTCTTTCCTTGAACAAATCCCCACCATCATCACCGATCCTGACAATGCTCTGCTGGAACGCCTGATATCCGAACAAGAAGTGAAAGAAGCGGTGTGGGCCTTGAACGCGCACAGTGCTCCAGGTCCTGATGGATTCTCCGGCACCTTCTTCCGCTCATGCTGGGACATCATCAAGCAAGACATCACCGAAGCGGCTACCGCCTTCCTTGAAGGAGCTCCCCTCCCCAAAGCCATATCCAGCGCCAACCTCATCCTCATTCCGAAAAAAGACAACCCCAATTCCTTCCGTGATTTCCGTCCCATCAGTCTCTGCACATTCACCAACAAAATTATTTCCAAGATTATCGCAACCAGAATGACAGAGACTCTCCCCAAAATTGTCTCGGAGGAGCAAAGCGGATTCGTTCGTGGTAGAAACATCCAAGACAACATTATGCTGGCCCAAGAACTTATCACCTGTATGAAATTTCCAGCGAGAGGCGGCAATATTGCCATCAAAATCGACATGGAAAAAGCATACGACAGACTGGACTGGCAATTCATGATCTGGGTCTTCAGAGCCTTCGGTTTCTCCGAGAACTGGACCAACATCGTCTGGAGATCCATCAGCAACTCTTGGTTCTCCACCGTTATTAACGGCCAGGCCGACGACTTTTTCAAATCTAGCCGCGGTGTCAGACAAGGCGACCCGCTTTCGTCCACGGTCTTCATCATTGTGGCCGACGCCCTGAGCAGAAACCTCAATAACATGGTCAATACCCCTAACTTCCAGCTTTACCACACGGCCAGCGGATGCCCCACAATCACCCACCTAGCCTTTGCAGACGATTTACTTATCTTCTCTTCCGGGGACATTGGGTCGATGGAGGTGGTTCACAACACCCTGCAACGGTACTCCAGATGCTCTGGCCAGAAGATCAACCTCTCCAAGAGCGTGATCTACGCCCACCACAGCATCAAAATCGAGAACGCAACCAGACTCACCAACCTTACTTCCATAGCGGTGGCCCATCCCCCCTTCAACTATCTAGGCTGCCCTCTGGTGTACGGAAGATCTAACGCCAGCATCTTCGAGAACTTGATCTCCAAAATCAGGAACAAAATCGAGGGTTGGCACAACGCCACCCTATCCCCAGGAGGGAAAATTATCCTCATCAATCATGTTCTCAACTCCATTCCCATTCACACCCTCGCGGCCTGCTCTCCGCCCCAGAAGGTTATTGCGTCGATTGAGAAGGTCTTTTGCAACTTTTTCTGGGGACACAATAAGGGACAAGACAAACATCACTGGGCCAGCTGGGACACTATGGCTATCCCCACCGAGATGGGCGGGCTTGGCTTCTCCAAACTGGACCACATTGTCAAAGCATTCTCGATGAAACTGTGGTGGAAATTACGCACCGGCAATAACCTTTGGACCAAGTTCATGAAGGCCAGGTATTTCAAACACTATCATCCAGCGTCGGCCTCCGCCAACAGCAGATCTTCTGCGGCTTGGCGCCGCATTCTCCACGGTCGCGAGCTGGCAGAGCCAGCAATCAGACTCCAGCTAGGCTCTGGCGAGGCCAACCCCTTCCTGGAAAGGTGGACTGGCGACAACTTCATCCCGAACATCACCTTTGTCCCCAGAAACAGCATGATCAAAGATCTTTGGAACCCCACCAATAACGATTGGAATTGGAACAAGATTCGTGAGTGGTCAGGCGACGACACTGTGACCAGCATTCGTCAGCTCGGCCTGACCATTGGGCCCGATGACGACAAGCTGAAGTGGTCTCCGGCAGCCTCCGGTGCTTTCTCCGTAAGGTCGGCGAGAACCACGATCCAAGAGATCGGACCTTTCCCTTTCATTTCACGGTATTGGCATTCCTGCATCCCTAAGAAATGGTCTTTCCTCGTGTGGAAAGTCATGAAAAACAAATTGCCTACCGACGACAACCTCACCTCTATCGGCTTTAGCTTGGCGTCAGCTTGTAATTGCTGCACTGAGCGCCAGATAGAATCTATAGATCACATCTTCCAGGAGGGAAGCCTCCCTGACCGAATCTGGAGCACCCTCAACCGCAACTACAACACCCTTCCCGGAGACGGGCTCTTTATCGATCTCCTGGCCCACTGGGGTGCCCTCTCCCACGGCCACCAGATCGTTGCAGCGGCCGCCACCTGGGCAATCTGGAAAAATCGTAACAAAGCGAGATACGAGGGCCACCAATACTCCGCCGACCAGCTAACCCGGGAAATTTACAGGCAATGTCGCAAACGTAGCTATCTTTGCCCCCACCAATCGACAGCTCTCGGGCACCTCCCTTAGTGTCGGCAGAAGTCTTCGTCTCTCCCCTCCGCCCTCTATTCTGCGACCTACATTTCTTGGTATTCGGGTCGGGAGGCGGCTGCGTCCGCCCTCCCACCCCAGCTTTACTTTTGTGGTATACTTTTTCCTTGTATTCGCGTCAGGCTTCCGTATTTTGAGCCTCTATCAATTAAATGAGGGGTTTCCTTAAAAAATATATATATATATATATATATATATATATATATATATATATATATATATATGTATGTGATGTTTCCTAATAAATTGTACTATAACCTATGTAATGTACATATATAGGTAATGTATAGGAATGCAATATAAATATATATGTATATATATATCCTTGTGATGCATACATTAGGTAGCCTATAGCCTACAGCTATGGCTCATTGCCTAAGGGTATGTTTGAATGCCAACTAACATGTGGAGTTGGTTTGGATAGCTTTGTAGTGTTGTGTACTAGCTAGTGTAGGTTGAGTGACCTAGTATAGACTAATGTAGACTTGTATAGGCTAGTTTGACCTAATTTAGACTTGTTAGACCTAGTTTGACCATAGTTGACCTAGTTTGACTTTTAGGGTTGACCAGAGTTGACCAAGAGTTGACTTTGGCATAGATTGACCTAGACTCATGTAGAGTGCATAGTAGAACTTCATTTTACCATTTTAGACTTATTGTGACTTGTGCTGTTCTGATTAGGAGCCAGACACCTCACATCGGACAGTACATTTCATCCGGACCCTCAGATACAGGCGAGTACATTCTCTGATCATTTCATATCCTGCTTAGAATTATTTTCCTGTATTAAATTACTTTACTTGATACTGTCACGTTGGTCACACGGATTAGTACTATATGGATCCCTTCTTGAGATGTTATCCCTTCAGGGAGCATCGGGTACTACATGTTCTGTGCATTTCACTTACATGGCGTATCACTATGCTTTTTTGGTTCTTTGATCACTTGTGACATATACTCTTATGATCACAGAGTTTTCCTTGAATCCTTATCCCATTTATTGGGTTTCCCAGAATTCCCATTTATGGGACTACTATGTACCACCCTTCGGGGGCCGTTACATAGAATCATAACATAACATGGTTGGATCCTTGTGTATTAATTGGGGGTACGGAGGAGTAGAAGTGGACATGTGAATAATACCCAAGTAGTGTAGCATCAGAATCCTTCCATAGTGTAGCATCAGAATCATCCTATGCCATTTACATGTCTATATTATACTCTGACTCACTAGCCACTGTTAGTTCTTTACTTATAGTAGATATTTCTATTACAACTCTCTCTCTCTCTCTCTGTTTATATACTGCATTTCTTCAGTATCTATATCTTACTTTACTGCATGATTATATTTTCTAACCTGCTATGGACTGTTGAGATGTATTGTGCTCGCTCATGTCCTGACTGGACCTGTTGAAAATATTACAGAGGACGAGGAGGAGGCCTGTGTGGATACCTTCTGCAGGACATGTCACGCCCCAGACCCGAAACACCGGGGGACGGGGACGGGGACGGACTTGGCCAGCTACGTATTACGGGTAGAAGAAATACCGAATAATACGATTAATGCTGTAAATTAGACAAGGGGGTGCATACTACATACAAGTCTCGCTAGGGTCATATGACATCTATTGTCTCAATCAATGAATCAAGTAGCAGTAAATAAAGAGCATATATGATAAAGCAGTAAGGCATCCCAAACGCTCAGTCAAAATGTTCTTGAGATCTGGCTTTACAAAACATAGCCAGATGATATGATAAGGTATACACAATCGCTATCAGCTGCAGTCTGAATTAATTACAATTATGTAAAAGCAAGTGCTAGACAGTCCGACTAACAGGTCGGTGCCAAAACGGCAAAAGTAAAGTAAAGAACAAGACGAGTAGGGAGTCAAGGAACCCACTCGTGGCCTCCTGCGGTCATCCTTCTAGTATTGACCATCTTGAGGGTAGAAGTAAGCTGAGTCCTCGAGAGCTGGCTCTAGATCTGGCCATGCAAAACCAGAGAGGTTAGACCTCCAATAGCAAGCACCACAAAGGAAGCACGACATGAAGAATTAAAACCAGTAGTAAGGGTTAAGGATATAAATAAGATAAATAGATCTTTGCCTCTTACTAAGGTACGCCTAGCGTCTTGACACTCCGAACCAACTCCCCAACCAAACAAGGACAGAAGTTGGCCCGTCATGTCAGGACGTTCAGCTTACCTCAATAGTTGGCAAAGTAGGATACAACCCACAATCAAATCAGTTTAAGCGGCTAGGCAATTATTACGGCTTACTACTAGTGAGCTCCAAGTTACCCTGGAACCATGCATTAGAGAATTTCTCAGTTCTTACTATAGACAAACAAGGCTGGTCGATCCAATAATCAGTTGAGCCATGCGGGGAAACGAGTCCCAGCGGGACGCTCGTCGATCGGGAAAAGTAAACCGGATACCACTCCCTGCCCGTGTGGTAGATATGCAGTATCCGTGGGAACCAGCCGGCGTGTCGGGACACTATTTGTCCTAAGGACGGCCGTCATGTAAGAACTCGGAAATCCATTCTCTCCATGCAGTAATTATTTTATTTAACTTAGTTGGCCCTATGTTAATTGAAATCTCATGCCGTGGATCATGAGTATTTCGCATGAGTACTTTCGTACAAGGTACGATATGCGTAACTCTACAACGATGCCAGTGCGGTTGGGTTGTAGGTCCTACATAGCGTAATACAACAATCAAACCTATCCACGGGATAATCATGCCTTGACAGTAGGATACACATGCTGCTTTTGTAATACGAAATTAATTATCGGTGCCATAGCACCTACTCAAATTCATGTACATAATTATAAGTTGGAGATCAGCACGGTTACATTGTCAATGATCGGGATCAGCCAGTCGTTCTCAATGGTTCATACATGAACGTGACACATTAAGTACAATAAGACGACTAGCCAGTCTCTTAGTTCCAGACATAGGAACGCATGATCAATATTAAGTCAGGATAACAATTATTGTCAATTCGTGACAAGGCATGGTAGTCAAAAGTTCTATATCAAGAGTAAGAGAAACTTGCATAAAATAGTTGATAACATATTCTAGAAGCTAAGAAAAAGATCTACAACTTTCATATTGGAAGCTAGGAGAAATTCGGGCCAGAAAATAGTCAAAAAGAGCATCAAACAATCAAAATCAGCCAAAAATCAGCCTCATGCGGCCAGAAATTCTTATGCGGCTCAAAAATTCTTATGCGGCTCAAAAATGCTCATGCGGCCAGAAATTCTTATGCGGCTCAAAAATTCTTATGCAGCTCAAAATTGCTCATGCGGCCAGAAATGGTCATGCGGCTCAAAAATTCTTATGCGGCTCAAAATTTCTTATGCGGCTCAAAAATTCTCATGCGGCCAGAAATGGTCATGCGGCCAGAAATTCTTATGCGGCTCAAAAATTCTTATGCGGCTCAAAAATGCTCATGCGGCCAGAAATGGTCATGCGGCTCAAAAATTCTTATGCGGCCAGACACTATTCATCGTCCCTGCCAGAATCAGGACAGATGAACATAGAAGCTTGACCAAAATTATTTTGGCCATAACTTCCTCAAATCAAGTCGGAATCTAACTTTTCAAAAGCCAAAATTGGGTAGAATTGAATTCTCTACAACATAGAACAATCAAAACATAGAAATGATAAAGTTTGATAGATCGAAACCCAAGAAAACCAAAAGGGGGAAAAAAACTTAGATCTACACAAAGCTAACCATGGAAAACAAGAACTACAAGACCTAAACATGTAGAGAAAGAAGAGACAAACACAATAGACTAAAAATAAATGGAGATGCATGAAATCCTCCATGATGTGCAAGATGTACTTGTCTCTCACAAGTGGGTTAGGGTTTGGTGGAGGAGTAAATGTGAATGAATGAAGAGAGAGAATAAAAGAAGAAGTTTTATATCAAGGTCAAGTGGATCTCCACCATTCATTCTCTTCACCAAATCCAAGCCATCCATTCCTTTCCATGTTGAACCAAACCAAACCAAGTTGGTTTACCATGAACCGAAATGAACCAAGAGCCAAGAAAAAGTAGAAAATAAAATACAGAAAAATAATTAGCATAAAATTAAAAGAATTAAATACAAAATAAATGCATGACAGATACTAAATAAATTCAGGCAAGCGGTATACGTATAAAAATACGCATTCCGGGAACGGGGAGTGACATCTCTACCCACCTTAGATAAATTCCGTCCTCGGAATTTCAAATCCAAGCAGGTTAGAAATATCAGAGCCAGGCACAAGCAATACAGCAAGCAATCAATCACCCTATGATACCCATCAGTCACTAATATGCAACTATACTATCAATCCATGAAACCAAGCTACTAATCATACGGGAATATGCATGTGGAATCAAGAGAATCAAGGCATATGGAAATGAAATATACCTTATGAGTCAAACAAGTGCGGGTACCGCGATCGGATATCATCCTCCCGCTCCCACGTTGACTCTCCTAAGGAGTGATTGTCCCAAGCAACACGAACAAGGTTAATTGTTCGGTTCTTGAGTATCTTCTCCCTTCGGTCCAAAATGGACACAGGCTGCTCCTCATAAGACAGGTTGGTACCCACAACCGGCTCAGAATGATCGAGGATATGACTTGGGTCCGATACATACCTACGTAACTGAGATACGTAAAATACATCATGCACCTCTCTTAACGAAGGCGGAAGGGATAAACGATAAGCAACATCGCCTACCCTATCAAGGATAACAAATGGGCCCACGTATCGCGGACTCAACTTCCCATGAACACCAAATCTAATGACTCCCCGGGTAGGCAAAATCCGCAAGAACACGTGGTCCCCAACAGAAAATTCCAACGACCTACGATGTTGGTCTGCCCAATGATGATGCCGATCCTGTGCAACTCGAAGTCGCTCTCTAATTCCCTTAACAACCTCAACTGTCTGGACAATCATCTCTGGTCCCAACATCTTCCTTTCCCCAATATCATTCCATGCCAACGGCGATCTACACTTCTTACCATACAGTGCCTCGAACGGAGCCATTTGAATACTGGCCTGGTAACTATTATTATATGAAAATTCTACTAAATGCAGGTGACTCTCCCAGGATCCTCCAAAATCTAAAGTGCAGGCTCGTAACATATTTTCTAAGGTCTGAATGGTTCTTTCTGATTGTCCGTCCGTCTGCGGGTGGTAAGCCGTACTGAATCTTAACTTGGTACCTAGGCTCTGATGTAAACTCTTCCAGAAATGCGACATAAAACGGGTATCTCTATCCGACACAATACTGACAGGAACTCCATGTTGCCTGACGATCTGCTGCATGTACATCTCTGCTAGCTTTTCAGTAGTCTGCCCTACTCTAAAGCGAAGGAAATGTGCTACCTTTGTAAGTCGATCTACTATAACCCAGATGGCATCCTTACCACTAGGTGACCTCGGTAATCCAGTCACAAAGTCCATTGTGATGTGCTCCCACTTCTATTTCGGGATAGAAAGTGGCTGTAATAATCCTGCTGGCCTCTGCTGCCCTGCCTTCACTTGCTGACATATCAAGCAACGGGAGACGAATCTAGCTATCTCCCTCTTTATTCTGTTCCACCAGAAATGTTGTTTAATATCCCTGTACATTTTGGTACCGCCCGGGTGAATAGAATACTGAGAACTATGGGCCTCTGCCATAACCTCCTGTCTGATATCTCCACTAGGCACACATAGACATGATCCAAACCTAAGTGTTCCATCCTCATAAATTCTCATCTCCTTCCGGAGTCCTGACTCACATTCTGCTCTGAGCTTCTGAATCCTTGGGTCCTGTGTCTGAGCTGCCTTGATCCTGTCTACCAAGTCAGATTGAACTTGTAGACTAGCCAAGATCCCTACATCTCCAGGAAGTATAACCTCAATGTCCATCTCTCGAAGATCCTCTAAAATTTGCTTCTGTGATGTCAACATGAATGTACTGCCCCTTCTACTGAGGGCATCCGCTACTACATTAGCCTTGCCTGGGTGATACTGAAGCTCTACTTCGTAATCCTTGATCAATTCCAACCATCTCCTCTGTCTCATATTCAGCTCCTTCTGAGTAAAAATATACTTTAAGCTCTTGTGGTCGGTGAATATATCTACTCGATCGCCGTACAGGTAATGCCTCCAAAGCTTCAAAAAAAATACTACGGCCGCCAACTCCAAATCATGAGTCGGATAATTCTTCTCGTGGTCCCGAAGTTGTCTAGATGCATACGCTATCACCTTCCCATGTTGCATGAGGACACATCCAAGTCCCTTACCTGACGCATCACAATATACAGTAAAACCTCCGGGTCCAACGGGCAATGTAAGTATAGGTGCCGAGATTAATTTCTGCTTCAAACTCTCAAAGGATGTCTGGCACTCTGTCGACCAGACAAATGGCGCATCCTTGCGTGTCAAACGGGTCATGGATACTAAAATTTTTGCAAAATCTGACACGAACCTTCGGTAATATCCTGCCAATCCCAAGAAACTCTGCACATCTGCTACTGTCTTAGGTACTGGCCAACCTTCCACGGCCTCCACTTTCTTAGGATCCACTGATACTCCGGCCCCTGATATGATATGCCCCAGGAATAAAATTCGATCCGACCAAAACTCACATTTACTGAGCTTGGCGTACAACTGGTTTTCTCTCAAAACTTGCAATACCTTCCTGAGGTGACCTTCATGCTCTTCTTCGCTGGCTGAGTAAACGAGAATGTCGTCGAGGAACACAACGACAAATTGATCCAAGTATGGCTTAAAGATGCGGTTCATCAAATCCATTTATTGGTCAATCCAAATGGCATAACTAAAAATTCGTAATGCCCGTACTTCGACCTAAATGCTGTCTTGGGAATATCCTTCTCCCGGACTCTAACTTGATGATATCCTGACTGAAGATCTATCTTAGAAAATACTCTGGCTCTGCTCAACTGATCAAACAAGTCGTCGATCCTCGGTAGTGGGTACTTGTTCTTTACTGTTGCCGCATTGAGTTTTCTATAGTCAATGCACAATCGGGATGACCCATCCTTCTTCCCTACAAGTACCACTGGTGCTCCCCATGGTGATTCACTGTCCCGAATGAACTTCTTTGCCTTCAATTCTTTTATATGCTGGTACATATTGGCCTGCTCTGAATCTGGCATTCTGTAAACTCGATCCGACACCGGTTCGGTCCCTGGCACCAATTCTATACTGAACTTGACATCTCTCTTCGGTGGTAAACCTGGTAGTTCTTCTGGAAATACATCAAGAAACTCTCACACTACCCTCGGGACTTGAACTCCTTCCAATGCTGCTACGACTCCGCCTGCCAACTGTTCTGTTCCCGGCCTGACCAAAGCGAACTGTCCTATGCCTGGAATATCAAAAGATATGCTCCCTCTATGGCAATCTATTGTAGCATGACTGTCTTTCAGCCAGTCTATGCCCAAGATAACATCAAAATTTCTCATAGGAAATTCTATCAACCTAGCGGGTAAGGAACGCCCGTACACTACGACTCTACATGCTGGAATAATCCTACTAACTCCTACAAGCCCATTACCAGTGAGTATATTCAACCTCTCTGGCAATGCCTCAAATTCCAATCCTAGTCGTATTGCAAATCGTGTAGATACAAATGAATGTGATGCTCCTGAATCAAACAATGCTACTGCGGGAGATGAGAAGACGAGAACGTTACCTGCCACAACGTTCCCCGATGCCAATGCCTCCTCCAAGGACAGATTGAACGCCTGCCCTTGGCCTCCATGCTGATTTCCCTGCTGCGGCCCTGCCCGGTGTTGCTGCTGGCCCTTGCCTCGATGATGCTGGGGTGGTCTCTGGTGTTGCTGCTGTATCGGCGGTTCCTGCTGCCGAAACATCTGAGCTTGTGTCAATAACGGGTGTTGAGCCAATGGTTTTACTGCTACCGCTGGCCCTCGATACTGGCCTGCCCCTGGTGCTGGCAGGACAGGAAATGGTTGCACTGGCCCTCCTGGCCTCGAACTCATAGGGCAAGTGGAAACCCGGTGATCCGGACTCCCACATACCAAGCATAACCCATTAAATGCCCGGCCTATATTCTTAGTGTGCCCTGCCTTCCCACAATAAGTGCAACCCGCGGGTGGCTGCTGATTCTTCCTCTGCTGCTGTTGCTGTCTGGCTGGTGGTGCTGGCCCTCGCACCGCCACATCATGAATGCGGACGCCAGGGGACGGTGCTGTCGATCGGGGTGCTGCTCCCCCTCCTCCTTCCATCTGGTTGTGAGACCTCTTCTGGCCCCCAGCCCTAGTCGCCATCCTCTGGATAGTGATCTCATGCCTCTGGGCCGCCGTCAGTACCTCATCAAAAGTCTGGTAGTTATGTCCCTCTACCAGTTGCAGGAGTTCAAGATGAAACCCTTGTTGAAACCTCATGGCCCTCTGGCTCTCCGTGGCTACCAACTCTGGGGCAAACCTACTCAATCTGCAGAACTCCGCTGCATAAGCATCCACGGTCTTCCCAGCCTGCTTGAGGCTGATGAACTTCTGCTGTAGCTCGAATTGAGCTACCACTCCATAGTACTTGGTCTTGAATCTGGTAGAAAAATCGTCCCATGCAATAGGACGCCTGGCACCTACTTCCTCTGATTCCCACCAATCACGGGCGAGATCCTGGAGTAACAACTTTACTTGGTCCACTTGCTCCTCCACTGGAACTTTGGCTGCCTTCAAAATGGCCTCAATATCCTTGAGCCACGTATCTGTTGTGATAGCATCTTCTGTACCTTCGAAACGTCGGGGGTTGTACTTGCAGAATCGGGTCGACGCTCCTGAATCAGTCCTCACTCCTCTTCTTAATGCCGTCTGCAAGCATTGATTAAGTAACACATTCTGCTCTTGTTGTTAAGCATGCATCTGTTACTGGACCAACATCTGATGTTGCTGTGTGGCCATCATCCCTCTGATGATCTCTAGGAGAGCTGGGGTATCTACTGCCCCCGGAGTGGGCGGAATCATTGGTGAGATCGGAACCTCCGGATATTGCGGCCCAACGGCTGGCTCTACTATCACCTCTGCTTGGACGTGCTCTTGGGGAAGCACTGGCCCTTGCTGCTGACCAACATGGTCCTGCTGCTCTGGTTGTTGCTGCTCTGACGCGGACGAGGAGCCCCTAATACAAGGGACAAGAGAACAATCAAACGATCGGACAGGAAAGATCAACGAAGTCAAGGGATACTGGGGTGCCAAGATGGGATCGAGAGCAACGAATCATGAGATCAAAGGGAGAACATGTGGGATTGAGACCTCCTATAAAATAAAAACACCCCACAAGTCTGAAAACAGACCTACATGGGCCACCACTAAAACCTTGTCACGCCCCAGACCCGAAACACCGAGGGACGGGGACGGACTTGGCCAGCTACGTATTACGGGTAGAAGAAATACCAAATAATACGATCAATGCTGTAAATTAGACAAGGGGGTACATACTATATACAAGTCTCGCTAGGGTCACATGACATCTATTGTCTCAATCAATGAATCAAGTAGCAGTAAATAAAGAGCATATATGATAAAGCAGTAAGGCGTCCCAAACGCTCAGTCAAAATGTTCTTGAGATCTGGCTTTACAAAACATAGCCAGATGATATGATAAGGTATATACAATCGCTATCAGCTGCAGTCTGAATTAATTATAATTATGTAAAAACAAGTGCTAGACAGTCCGACTAACAGGTCGGTGCCAAAACGGCAAAAGTAAAGTAAAGAACAAGACAAGTAGGGAGTCAAGGAACCCACTCGTGGCCTCCTGCGGTCATCCTTCTAGTATTGACCATCTTGAGGGTAGAAGTAAGCTGAGTCCTCGAGAGCTGGCTCTAGATCTGGCCATGCAAAACCAGAGAGGTTAGACCTCCAATAGCAAGCACCACAAAGGAAGCACGACATGAAGAATTAAAACCAGTAATAAGGATTAAGGATATAAATAAGATAAATAGATCTTTGCCTCTTACTAAGGTACGCCTAGCGTCTTGACACTCCGAACCAACTCCCCAACCAAACAAGGACAGAAGTTGGCCCGTCATGTCAGGACGTTCAGCTTACCTCAATAGTTGGCAAAGTAGGATACAACCCACAATCAAATCAGTTTAAGCGGCTAGGCAATTATTACGGCTTACTACTAGTGAGCTCCAAGTTACCCTGGAACCATGCATTAGGGAATTTCTCAGTTCTTACTATAGACAAACAAGGCTGGTCGATCCAATAATCAGTTGCGCCATATAGGGAAACGAGTCCCAGCAGGACGCTCGTCGATCGGGAAAAGTAAACCGGATACCACTCCCTGCCCGTATGGTAGATATGCAGTATCCGTGGAAACCAGCCGGCGTATGGGATACTATTTGTCCCAAGGACGGCCGTCATGTAAGAACTCGGAAATCCATTCTCTCCATGCAGTAATTATTTTATTTAACTTAGTTGGCCCTATGTTAATTGAAATCTCATGCCGTGGATCATGAGTATTTTGCATGAGTACTTTCGTACAAGGTACGATATGCGTAACTCTACAACGATGCCAGTGCGGTTGGGTTGTAGGTCCTACATAGCGTAATGCAACAATCAAACCTATCTACGGAATAATCATGCCTTGACAGTAGGATATACGTGCTGCTTTTGTAATACGAAATTAATTATCGGTGCCATAGCACCTACTCAAATTCATGTACATAATTATAAGTTGGAGATCAGTACGGTTACATTGTCAATGATCGGGATCAGCCAGTCGTTCTCAATGGTTCATACATGAACGTGTCCCATTCAGTATAATAAGACGACTAGCCAGTCTCTTAGTTCCAGACATAGGAACGCATGATCAATATTAAGTCAGGATAACAATCATTGTCAATTCGTGACAAGGCATGGTAGTCAAAAGTTCTATATCAAGAGTAAGAGAAACTTGCATAAAATAGTTGGTAACATATTCTAGAAGCCAAGGAAAAGATCTACAACTTTCATGTTGGAAGCTAGGAGAAATTCGGGCCAGAAAACAGTCAAAAAGAGCATCAAACAATCAAAATCAGCCAAAAATCAGCCTCATGCGGCCAGAAATTCTTATGCGGCTCAAAAATTCTTATGCGGCTCAAAAATGCTCATGCGGCCAGAAATGGTCATGCGGCTCAAAAATTCTTATGCGGCTCAAAATTTCTTATGCGGCTCAAAAATTCTCATGCGGCCAGAAATGGTCATGCGGCCAGAAATTCTTATGCGGCTCAAAAATTCTTATGCGGCTCAAAAATGCTCATGCGGCCAGAAATGGTCATGCAGCTCAAAAATTCTTATGCGGCCAGACACTATTCATCGTCCTTGCTAGAATCAGGACAGATGAACATAGAAGCTTGACCAAAATTGTTTTGGCCATAACTTCCTCAAATCAAGTCGGAATCTAACTGTTCAAAAGCCAAAATTGGATAGAATTAAATTCTCTACAACATAGAACAATCAAAACATAGAAATGATAAAGTTTGATAGATCGAAACCCAAGAAAACCAAAAAAGGAAAAAAAACTTAGATCTACACAAAGCTAACCATGGAAAACAAAAACTACAAGACCTAAACATGTAGAGAAAGAAGAGACAAACACAATGGACTAAAAATAAATGGAGATACATGAAATCCTCCATGATGTGCAAGATGTACTTGCCTCTCACAAGTGGGTTAGGGTTTGGTGGAGGAGTAAATGTGAATGAATGAAGAGAGAATAAAAGAAGAAATTTTATATCAAGGTCAAGTGGATCTCCACCATTCATTCTCTCTACCAAATCCAAGCCATCCATTCCTTTCCATGTTGAACCAAACCAAACCAAGTTGGTTTACCATGAACCGAAATGAACCAAGAGCCAAGAAAAAGTAGAAAATAAAATACAGAAAAATAATTAGCATGAAATTAAAAGAATTAAATATAAAATAAATACATGACAGATACTAAATAAATTCAGGCAAGCGGTATACGTATAAAAATACGCATTCCGGAAACGGGGAGTGACAGGACAGCTATAGCTGACGACCTTACCCTACTGCCTAGACTAGCTTAGTTAGGCTTATCTTACTTATGTTGTCTTGATACTAGTAGTTAGACTTTATTTCTGTCTTTGAGATTTGGGCTGTATATATTCTTTCATATTCAGTAGCTGAGACCTTGTACTCTGGATATCTGCTGAGATGTTATCTTAGACTATTTGATCATCTGTATTTTTCTTGAGTTCTATATCATATCGTGCTTCTTCTTTCTTGGTGTGATTGAGTTTATTTTCTGCCATGTCACCCCCATTCGGGGAGTATAAACTGCTTAGCTTTATATTGTTAGATATTGTGACCTAGGACAGCGTTCTACCGTCGATACTGCGGCGTAGGCTGGGCGTTGTTGCGTTCTCGTACCCTCACAGTGGGTGCGGATCGTAACACATTTTTAGTGGTGGCCCATGCAGGTCGAGTTTATGTAGTGGTATTCGAACTAGAGTATCACTACAGCCTGCAGTAGGATTAGGATATATTTTTGAAGGTACTCAATCACAGTTAGGATTCCTTGAGAGATTCCTGGAACGATCCTTGAGAATCTTATTTAAACTTTAATTTGAAATCATTTTCCTTGTTTTGTTGCTCTCACTCCTTGATTACTGAATTTGATTTTGATTGGATCGTTGTTGATTTTGATTTTCCTATCGAGATAAATTTTAAGGCCTGAGTTACGATATTTTTCTGATAACATATGTCGACGGGAATACAGGGATGGTAAAACGTCTACTTGATTATGGAACCTGTAGTTTATCGCAGCCATATTAGCTGGCATGGCAGAAACATAGGGACCTGACTTCGGATGTACATATCTTGATTATGAGATTTGGAATTTTTCGCAGCTATACTAGTCGACATAGCGAGATTTTCAGACGACATGATTGTAGAGGTGCATACCCCAGTTATGGAATCTATCGTTTATCGCAGTCTTGCTTACTGGCGTGGCGAGGACTCTGAGTAACATGATTTTGGACAAACGCATATGATTATCAGATTGTATCTTGAGAAGTTTTTTAAACATATCATCTCTATCGTACCCTTCTATTATTATAAATTATTTTTTTTCAGCATCAATAACTTAGGAGTAGGAGTATGAGTAGGGGAAGCTTAGCTGTTATTATAAATCTAGTGTAACTTCTTGCTATAATTTTTTTTTCCTAATACAATAAATCAATGATTTTGCTAGACCTTGACTTAGATTTGATATTGTAACTCTGGTTTCAAATGGTTCCGTCTTTTTAACAGATAAGCAGAACAGATTTTATTATTATTATTTTTTCTTGCCATTATTTCTTGTATTACCTTAGAATATATATATATATATAGTGGACACAGATGCTTGCCTGACACGTATGCATGCTACACTTGATCACCAACCTATCTAAATGCATATTAATTTGTTGATGTTAATTTTTTAAAATCCCAATAATTCTAATATAAGACAGTATCAGTGACTAGTTCTCCGTTTCCCAGATTAATTTCGTAAATTAATTTTAAATTTCATGTTATTAGTTGTTTACATCACCACACATGTATGTTATATACAAGGTTTCAATTTTTTAAAAGAAAATTGGTTGAGATTGGTTGAGTTTTGTGTCAAATTTGTCAAACCTGAGACTGTGTACATATTAACCATTTAAGTCTGAATTCTAAGTGATTAGTCAATGTGCAGTTTTCTTTAATAGTAATGTTTGAGCCGTATGCATTGTTGTGTGTAGGTGTATAATGTTAGGTTTTATACTCTTACATGTTAGGTTGTGGTAAACATTGAGTTAGTTTTGATGTTCGAATTTCTCCAAAATTTTGAAAACTGAATACATGTTAACATTTTTTTATTGCTTACAAATGTGTAGTTCAATTTCAGATTTAATATGTAATGTTGAACTAAGCTGAATGATGAACCCTTCATTTCAAGTTTTAACCCATGTACACTTGACACCCTACACTAATGTTCACAACTGCCATAAAAACCTAACCCTTCATCTCTATGTTATGTTCATATAGCTATATAGATATATATATATATATATATATATATATATATATATATATATATATATATATATATATATAGTTCTGTATACATGTTATAATGTATGTAGATGCACGATTAAGTCTCTACCTCTCTATACATATAAATATACATATATATATATATATATATGATTATCCATGCATGTTATGAGTAAATAGCTTGTGCCTTGTAGACTGCTTAACCAATATGCCATGAATAGTGTAACTTGATAGCTATAGTTGAGACACGAATCCTCTTATACACTTTCATGTATATTTCACACAAACCACATAACCCTTACATAATGCTAGCTTTTCCCTCTTTAACACATTCTCTATATATATCGTGATTTGGATTTCAATGCTATTGACTTTCGTTCCTTAAACCTTTGATCTTAATTTTTTTTAAATAGTACCCCTTTATATTTTATTTTGTTGTTGATAATTACCAAGTTTTCAGATAGGATGGTAGACTGCCGTACAGCCTTGATGATTGTTGTTTTTTTATCCTTTCCAGTATGGCACCCATGACCCGAGTCTGTCGCCTGAGAGCAGCTGCAGCTACTGAGAGTGTGCTTCCACCTCCTACTGTTCAGGAGGTAGTGATCCCTCTATCTGATCAGGGGGTGGTGGCACCTCCTGCCATTGAGGAGACGGTGGTAGCATCGCTAGAGAGTCTTCTTTCATCTCCTGTCGTTCAGGAGAGAGCTGCAGATTTGCCTGAGACAGAGAGCCTTTCCCTACCCCTTGGGATGGTACTCCATACTGTACCCCCCGGAGGTTTGTTACTTGACGCAGCCCAGGTGTTTGGATATTTCCAAGAAAGGTTGATGGAGTCACAGAGAGTTCATGATGAGGCCATGAGGGAGCAAATCTAGAGGTTGCTACGTCTGCGGGACTCTGTGCTTCCAGGAGGAGAGCCTAGCTCCAAGAGGGCGAGGAGCAGTACCCAGTCCTACCCAGAGTTTGAGGAGTACCCATATATGCAGTCTATATCATCATACCCAGCCCAGTCTCCTGTCCAGCAGAGGCCAACTGAGCCAGGGCCTATCTGTGCCTACTGTAAGAAGTCTGGACACAAGTGGAACTTCTGTAGAAAGAGACTAGGATTGTGCCTATTCTGTGGGTCAGCTGCACACTGGGTGCAGCACTGTCCTGATATACCTGCCCCAACCAGGGCCCTACTTCCAGGAGGGAGTTCTAGTTCTCAGACCTAGCTGGAGGTGAGTTTTGACCTAACCTTAGTATCCCTTTTTGAGAATATTTGATGCATCCCTTGCTTGTATGTTTTGATACCTTGTGATTGCCTAGTACTGTAGCATAGTTGGTGTAACTAGATGAGATCCTAGACTAATAATACATGCCATGACCCCATAGGTTACACTTTTCAACTGTATGATTCAAATAGGTATCTGAGACTATGATTGCTGGGGGCTTAACCTAGAAGGGGTGCGATCACCTTAAATTTCGAGGACGAAATTTTTATAAGGTGGGTAGGATTGTAACACCCAGTTTTTCAGAAGAGGGTAATTTTGAAATTTTGTAATTTTAGTCTTTTAATAATGATATTTAAATCATGATATAATTTTTGGTAATTTTTAATCATTTAAAACTATTTTAAATCATGACTTATGATTTTGGTGTTTTGATAGTGTAACCTTGGAGACTGGTTGACCTAGAGCCTAGCCATGTGATTAGGGTATTTTGTTTATCATTTCTAGTTTGAGGGTATTTTTGTTATTTTTGGGGTTATTTAAATTTATTATAATTTATTTGAATTTATGGGAATTTTTAGAATTTATTTTGAAATTGTTTGAATGAAGGTTGACTAGGTTGACTTTGACTAGCTTTGACTTGGTAACCTAACCCTAGTTGAGTTGGACTTGGTTAGAATATGAGACCCTAGGTTAAGTTAAGTTAACCATACTCTAGTTATTAGAATCAATTAGGAATATAGAGATTAGAATAGAAAGCTTTTGATCACAAGTCATGACTTGTGATTTTTAAAAACATTGATTAATGACTAAGCCCAACCCACTAGCAACCCTAACCCAAGCCCATACCTGGTCGGCCATATAAACCTAGTCCTAGGGATTCCCACCCTATAAGTATTCTCCTAGAAATTAGGGCTAGCCTCTAAGGAAGAACAAGTTTTGGAAAGAGGTGAGTTCCATCTTCACAAATCCCTAGAAAATCTATTTTAACTCCTTTTTAATCCAAACAAATTGCAATAGGTTCTAATTGATGTTTTCTTGCTGTTGGAACTTGTCAATCTCAGTTTCCTATCAATTTGAAGGAGTTTGGTGGCTTTTAGGGATCCTCATTGAAGGAGCTTTTGTGTTGAAGAACACACCTAGGTATTTTCCAATCCACCCATTAAAATTAGGTTTTAATTGCATGAATACCTAGCCCTAAGTGTCCTGGTCCTGTAGGTATGCCTGGACCTAGGTTTCGTGTCCATTTCGTGTCCTAAATGGACACGTATCAGTGTTAGTGTTAAGGTGTTTGATGAAATGCCCCAATGGGCATTTCGATTGATTTGTAGGATTCTAATTGAATAGGAAATTAGGTTTTTATGTCGCTTATATGTTTCTTGCGTCCTGATGTGGATTTGGTGTCATGTCGTGTCGAATCGGACACGTGCACATACGGGTGCACACGCGCGCGCACTGACAGTGCATTCCCCTGCTGCTTGTGGCCTCGTGCTCGATGCACAAGCCACGTGGCGAGCTGGGATTTGACGAGGGGGTGGGGGCAGTGTCTAACACGAGGGCCCCCAAGCCTCGAGTCGTCTCGTGTCGTGTCGGACACGTACGAGGCTCTGTACTGGGTTGCCTGACTGTTCAGTCGGGTTTTTATTGACACTGATACACAGTTATAACTCGGACACGGGGACACTTTGACTCAGTGCAGGCACCTAGACACGAGGACCTATCCTAGGCGAACCTAGGTTGGTGACCACGAGACACGAAGTGTCCTGTGTCGAGTGCACGACACGCGTGCACTTGTGCACGAGACAGTGCACTGCTGTGCAGTGTCTGTGCACTGTTTTGGGTTTTCTTGCGTGGACACACCGTGTCCGGCTATGGTAGACACGAGACACTTGCAAGGACACATGTACACCCTATATTTTAATTACAAACCTTTTAATTTGCATTTTAGTGTGTTTTCAATAAGTATTTGACATTACCTAAATTTCTGAAAACTGTGAACCATTCCTGTATTTTTCCAGATTTGAATGTGAGTTTTGATAGTTAAATTAACCTATTTAAATGTTGTTAATTAGTGGTTTTATACCCTAAATTGATTCTCCTATGTTTTATCTAACTGTGGTTAAATTTTTGGGTTGTTTGGTGAATATTTGATTTCGAAATGTGGCTTTTGAGTAGGACTGAAAACTGGGTTCAGTTTTCATTTAACTGTTGAGTATGGTTCCTTATTTCTAAACCTGGAATCTGATTTGCAATGAATTGGTTTTCCTTTCTTTCCCCTGATTAACTGAACTGACAGTACCTCTCTCACTCACTGGTTTATGACACTCTTCACATTTTCCCCCTCACCCACCTTACTGATACACACTAGTGTATCACTCCCTAACACAGCCACACATGTGTCTCCCTCTCCCACACCCAGCAACACACACACACACTTGACACTCACACACACAAGTTCACATAATTCCTGAACACATACACAAATTCACATATTTCCCTTTTCACACACACACACACATGCTCTCTCTCTATATATATTTATGTATGTATATTCTATATATGTAATATGTATAAATATGTAAATAATGTATTGTGAATATATATATTATACATGAATATCTATTTATATATATGTAAATCATATATGTATGAAATGTATACATGTAATGGATATTATATGTATATATCCATCTATGTAGTGTACCTATATATGGATAATGTATATATAGTGTATTGAACCTATATATATATATATATATATATATATATATATATATAAAAATATATATATATATATATATATATATATATATATATATATATATATATATATATATATATATGTGTGTGTGTGTGTGTGTGTGTGTGTGTGTGTGTGTGTGTGTGATGTTTCCTAATAAATTGTACTATAACCTATGTAATGTACATATATAGGTAATGTATAGGAATGTAATATAAATATGTATGTATATATATATATATATATATATATATATATATATATATATATATATATATATATATATATATATCCTTGTGATGCATACATTAGGTAGCCTATAGCCTATAGCTATGGCTCATTGCCTAAGGGTATGTTTGAATGCCAACTAACATGTGGAGTTGGTTTGGATAGCTTTGTAGTGTTGTGTACTAGCTAGTGTAGGTTGAGTGACCTAGTATAGACTAATGTAGACTAGTATAGGCTAGTTTGACCTAATTTAGACTTGTTAGACCTAGTTTGACCATAGTTGACCTAGTTTGACTTCTAGGGTTGACCAGAGTTGACCAAGAGTTGACTTTGGCATAGATTGACCTAGACTCATGTAGAGTGCATAGTAGAACTTCATTTTACCATTTTAGATTTGTTGTGACTTGTGCTGTTCTGATTAGGAGCCAGACACCTCTCCTCGGACAGTACATTTCATCCGAACACTCAGATACAGGCGAGTACATTCTCTGATCATTTCATATCCTGCTTAGAATTATTTTCCTGTATTAAATTACTTTACTTGATACTGTTACGTTGGTCACACGGATTAGTACTATATGGATCCCTTCTTGAGATGTTATCCCTTCAGGGAGCATCGGGTACTACATGTTCTGTACGTTTCACTTACATGGCGTATCACTATGCTTCTTTGGTTCTTTGATCACTTGTGACATATACTCTTATGATCGCAGAGTTTTCCTTGAATCCTTATCCCATTTATTGGGTTTCCCAGAATCCCCATTTATGGGACTACTATGTACCACCCTTCGGGGGCCGTTACATAGAATCATAACATAACCTGGTTGGATCCTTGTGTATTAATTGGGGGTACGGGGGAGTAGAAGTGGACATGTGAATAATACCCAAGTAGTGTAGCATCAGAATCCTTCCATAGTGTAGCATCAGAATCATCCTATGCCATTTTCATGTCTATATTATACTCTGACTCACTAGCCACTATTAGTTCTTTACTTATAGTAGATATTTTTATTACAACTCTCTCTCTCTCTGTTTACATACTGTATTTCTTCAATATCTATATCTTACTTTACTTCATGATTATATTTTCTAACCTGCTATGAACTGTTGAGATGTATTGTGCTCGCTCCTATCCTGACTGGACCTGTTAAAAATATTACAGAGGACGATGAGGAGGCCTATGTGGATACCTTCTACAGGACAGCTCTAGCTGACGACCTTACCCTACTGCCTAGACTAGCTTAGTTAGGCTTATCTTACTTATGTTGTCTTGATACTAGTAGTTAGACTTTATTTCTGTCTTTAAGATTTGGGCTGTATATATTCTTTCATATTCAGTAGCTGAGACCTTGTACTCTGGATATCTGCTGAGATGTTATCTTAGACTATTTGATCATCTGTATTTTTCTTGAGTTCTATATCATATCGTGCTTCTTCTTCCTTAGTGTGATTGAGTTTATTTTCTGCCATGTCACCCCCTTTCGGGGAGTATAAACTGCTTAGCTTTATATTGTTAGATGTTGTGACCTAGGACAACGTTCTACCGCCGACACTACGGCGTAGGCTGGGCATTATTGCGTTCTCGTACCCTCACAGTGGGTGCGGGTCATGACAGTGAGGACAGAATTTGCCGACATCGATCCCTTCAAAGGGGTCGAATCCTACTACTCAGACTCCTGCTTATACGAAAGTCGAAGAGGTACCTTAGCGAAGGAGATATGCAAGCCCAAACAGAGATAGCCACAGGATCAGAAGAACCTCTGACGATCCACCTCCAAGCTCACAAACCTGGCAAATCCGCACCCCTTACGGCCGTTCTGCGTAAGGATACAATCAGCCTCTCGACACAAGAAGGGCAAATGATAATCCGGCTGCCAAGGTCCGACCGAGCACCAAGACCCACAACGGAGCCACAGACAATCAGACTGTCTAGAGTCGGCCAGCCACAAACGGAGAGGCTCAATCCCTCCGACAAGCCAATGACGACACGTCTTTCCAAAAAGAATCGTCAGCCCGATGTAAAGTCTGGGGCTTCTAGCGAGCCAACCACTCCCCGCCCAGCATCGAGTACCAAACTGGGGGTCGCTAGTTTGCCAACAACTCCACGTTCTGCTCCACCAGCAGAACCCCTGATGATCAAGTTGCCTAAGTCATCCTCTCAGTCTTCATTTATACAGGGGGTGGCCGAAGAAGAACCAGAACTGGCCATGTATGTGGCTGCTCACACTGATGTTCCATCCGCAGATGATGTAATCCTGCTAGAAAAGATACCTTACTTCATCAATAAAGGGCTATCTTTGAACTACATCGAGCTTGATAAGCTTTGTACAATGTATGCTATGGAACACGGTATAGGCACTCACCTACACACACAGGTGACAAATGTTTACACTGCAAATCAGCTCACTCCCGCGGAAGACGCTTACCGTATAATCGAGGGAGGGGATCATCCAGTCATCTTCGGTCGGAAGAATCCACAGCCCGTCACCATAGAAAAAGTCGATCTCGAATCGGACGCCAGGAGACTGCCTCTCTATCTATATAGCCCCCAATCCAAATATCTCATGCAGAAACAGGGGTATGATCTGGAGACTATGCCAGGTTTGAACTACGATACTGGTCGACGATTACCTTTAAAGTCGCCGGTCCCGGCTGGTAAACCACAGGACTACTACAACAAGACCCGATGCAGACTGGGATATGTTACATCTGCAACGACCCCTGAAAGCTCAGATGGGGAATGCGACTGGCATTCACACTCAACCGGATCACCAACTTCTGATTCAGATATCAGTATCGAGGATGTTTTCAGGCAAGTCCTGTCTGTCAATATGGCATTCGCCGATGCTTACGAAGAAGGTGAAGACTTTCCTGAACTCCTTGAATTAGAGCCGTGGGCCCAACAGCTGGATGCACAATGGAAGAAGCGGTTTGAACAAAAAGAGCCTCCTACTGAAGATGAGGTCATGCAAGTGGATCTCGACAGCGACTCTTCTCCGAAACCAATCTTCGTTAGTAAAAGCCTGACAGACGAAGAACGAGAATCGCTACTGGAACTCGTCAAATAATATATTGATGTGTTTGCCTGGAGCTATGAAGACATGCCAGGGCTAAACCCCGATGTTGCTCTTCACAAGCTCAACATTCGGCCAGATACGAAGCTAGTCAAACAACAGCAACGACGCTTCCGCCCAGGCATCATGGATGCGATCGAAGCCGAAGTCAACAAACTGATAGCCAGCGGCTTCATTCGTGAGGAACAACATCCGGATTGGATCGCCAACATAGTACCGGTCCTCAAGAAGAATTGAAAGATTCGAATCTGCATCGACTTCCGCAATCTGAACGAGGCGTGCCCCAAAGATGAGTGCCCCTCCCTATCACAGACATCATGATCGACAACACCTGCGGCTTCGAACGTATGTCGTTCATGGATGGTTTCTCGGGGTACAACTAAATTAAGATGTCTTCCGATGATAAAAAGCATACATCATTCCGAACACCAATAGGCACGTTCTGCTACACAGTCATGCCTTTCGATTTAAAGAACGCTGGCGCCACCTATCAGAGAGCTATGAGCATCATCTTTAGAGACCACTTACGCAAAACAGTAGAATGCTATGTTGACGACATCGCCGTCAAAAGCCACTCTAAGGAAGATCATCTGCATGATCTAAGGACAGTGTTCGACCTGATGCGAGCGCACAATTTAAAAATGAACCCCACGAAATCCTTCTTGGGCGTATCCAGCGGGAAGTTCTTGGGTTTCATCATCACCTCCCAGGGTATCCACATAGACCCTGAGAAGACGAAGGCAATCATGGAGATGAGTCCCCCGAGAAATCTCCGAGAACTCCGAGGCCTTCAAGGGAGGTTAGCTTACATCAGGAGGTTCATCTCCAACCTTTCCGGGCGATGTCAGCCATTCATCCATCTCATGAACAAGGGCGTCTCATTCGTATAGGATGAAGAATGCCAGCATGCCTTCGACAGCATCAAAGAATATTTGTCGAACCCACCAGTCCTGGTGGCCCCGGTTGTTGGAAAACCATTCCTGCTCTATGTACGAGCAATGGAGCATTCCTTCGGCGCTTTGCTAGCATAAAAACAACGATGCAGGCCATGAACAAGCTATATATTACCTCAGCCGAATGATGATCGGGGCAGAGCACCTATATACTGCCGTAGAGAAGGAATGTCTCGCCCTGGTGTTCGCCATTCAAAAGACGCGACACTATGTCACGGGGCAAACCATACATGTGATATCACGAGTCAACCCCCTCAGGGTCCTCATGACTAAACCAGGGGCACTCAGCTCTCGCCTCGCTACATGGGTAATATTACTGTCCCCCTACCATATGATCTTCGTCCCGTAAAAGGCTGTTAAAGGTCAAGCTCTGGCAGACTTTTTAGCAGCCCACCCAGGTTCGGAGTCAGCCAGAATATATGAAGAAATCCCAGATGAGATCGTCGACTCGCATATGACCTCTCACGATGATATATGGCGAATGTTCTTCGACGGTGCTTCAAGGACCGGACCCAAGGGCAACATCGTCGTCGGAGTCGGGGTGGTGCTGATTTCTCCTTCCGGACTGGTGATCAATCGCGCTTACTCCCTCACGGAATCTTGCTCTAACAATGTGGCCGAGTACAACGCATTAGTCATTGGCCTCCAACTGGCAAGAGAGCTGGGGGTAGAATATCTTGAAGCGTACGGCGATTCACAGTTAATCGTCAATCAGATCCGGGGTTCATACGAAGTCCGCCATGAAGACATGATCCCCTATCACCAAATAGCGATCAACATCATTTCGTCATTTGAAGGGTTCTTCATCGAACACGTTCCCAGACTCCAAAATATCGAAGCCGATGCCCTAGCAGGCTGTAATGCCTGTGGTTCGTATTACATATTTTTGGAATACGTGTACGTATTTTATCTTGTATTGCATAATTTCTTGCTTAGCTTCCTTCATGGCTTGGTTTATTCCTGGTTTGGGTGGCTTGGTTCGGTTTGGGATTGCTATTGGTTCATTATGAACTAAGGGTGAACCCCCTACCTACCACCACCACTACCATTTATTAACCCATTCTTCTTTCTCTCTCTCTCTCTTCATTAAACCTCTTCTTCTTCCATTTACTTCTTCATCTACCAGAGAGAGAGAGAGAGGTCTAGACAAGTGCAACTTTCTTCATGGAGGAACTCAAATTTTATTACTTCATTCTCTTCCTTACAGCATTTTAACTTACTTTAGTACTTGGCATTTTCACTTTCCATGGCTAGATTCTTGTAGATCTAAGTTTATTTTATTTTCGGATTTCTTGGGTTTTGATCTACTTAATCTTGTTATTTCTGAGTTTTGATGGTTCTATGTTGTAGAGCATTTCATTCTGCCCCATTTTGACCTATGGAAGTTCGGATTTGGGCTCCGGATGATGGAGTTATGGAGCTTGAAGACTTGGCTCTTATGGTGTTCTTCTTCTCAGAAATTTGGAGAAGATGAACTATGTTTGACTTGACCGCATGAATATTTCATGCGGCAAGTGTTCTCTTGAGCCGCATGGCTGAAAGTACTTGAGCCGCATGAGGGCCGAACTCATCCTAGCCGCATAACTCGCTCAGTCCCCAGCCGTATAATATTCTGAACTTCTCGAGCCGCATGAGACGCAACCCTGAGCCGCATGCGCCCTTCCCATTCCTGGCCGTATGCGCCCTCCCTTAGCCGCATGAGGACCCCGCTTCTTTCTGGCCGCATGAATGCTCTGACTTAGTCTCATGCGCCCTTTCCCCCGCTGGCCGCATGGGACTTTACTTGACCCAGCAGCATGCGCCCTTCCCGCTGGCCGCATAGGCTTGCTTCCGCGAGCCGCATGAGAACTTCTCCCAGAGCCGCATAAGGGTGGAACCCAGCAGCCGCATGTACCCTTGCTACTGCAGCCGCATGACCACCTGTCGCATGAGGATCGAACCCCGCTAGCCGCATGAGACCCTCTTGACTTCGGCCGTATATACCTGATTGGTCAGCCAGCCGCATGGGACCCCGCTTCTTTCTGGCCGCATGGATCCCGTAACCCTGAGCCGCATGCGCCTTGGGCCTCCTCCCTGAACCGCATAAGCTTTGGATCCTGCAGCCGCATGGTCCTCCCTGCATCTTGCTTTTAATAATTTTATTATTTATTATTATTATTACTTGGTTATTACTGATTAATTCATGTCTTGTAACCTCAGATCAACTTGGAATTCCTGATGAGTGCTTACACTATGATACCTTGTACATGTACCTGAACACGATAGTAACCCATCGTGGTGCACTCCTGACAAGTGAACATGACATGACCTGATAGTGGCCCATCGTGGCGCACTCCTGACAAGAACTCTTGATATGATAATCTGATATGATATATCTTGATAAGCTGTTGCGACGGCTACCTGACATGACATGACCTGTATAAATGACCTGGACACCGTAGGCGATTGTGTTTGTACAAATAATCCAGTCCTGTCTTGCATCATGTCTATGAGGGGACTCCTGAGTACCACGGTCAGGAGTACCTACTGAAATGGACTAAGGCTAATAACTAGATTAATACATTAGTCATAAAGAGATCTCCCAGCTACAGGCAATACCGTTACCTGGGCACGCCTTGGGATCTGTAGCTTGCCGTCGAGTAGGGCACATTTCCAGCACACTGTCATGTGTTGCACCCTTCAAGCTACCTAAGGGTACATTCGTTTCCTGGACGATGTACCCACCTGAATTCAACTCTAAATCTTTCAACCCGGGTAACCTGGATGGTCTGCAGGGCTTGTGGCTGTGGAGTAATCTCACTGCATCTTGCTAGTAATTAGGCCTGTGATAACCCTAGTTAGTTAAAGTATCAAGCCGTAATTCTTGCTTGGCCGTAAAATGATTGGATGGAGTCTAACCTGTCTAATCTTGTCCTGATTTTGTTCCAGATTACTGCATGACCAGAATGCCTGTATTTATTTTATCGATAAATGGTGAGGATTCCAAGTTCTGTTCAGACGAAGGGTTACAACCCCGATCCTTGTTTGGTTTACGGGTTGTAACCTGGTTATCTGAATAGTCCCATGGTTATCTCGTCGTATATCATCCGGATGTATGACCTTATTTCCAGTTCTTGTTTTTTATTTATACTTTGTGCTGATTGTTGGCTTTAGTTCCTAAATGAAGCTTCCTTTGTGGCACTTGCTCTTTCTGGGATCTGATCCAGCTGGTTTTGTATGGCCAGATTTTGGAGCAGTTCCAGAGGATCTACCGCTCTTCCAGCCTGATGGTGAACACCAGGCGTAACCAGGGCAACGAGTGGGTTATTTTTGGCTCTCCCACTCTATTGTAAACATATTCTTTTGAGGCGTTTAGCCGACGAGCACCTGTTAGCTCGATTGTACTTACTTATTGTCTGCCTATGGGCTGTAACATGATTGACAGATCCTAGGGTTGATCATGTATGACTAAACTCTTGCTAGTCCTAACATTTTGTAACGACTAGCTTCATGATCAGCTGAATATATAATATTTGGGACGTCATATTATTGTATATTTAATGATCATACATCTTGTAACATTTACTTACTTGCTTGTGATTGAGACACTAGGCTTGTTCATGACCATAAGAGACTGTTGGCTTGTAGTAAACCCTCATGTATCTAGACAGTCGTGACCGTATAACGAGGTGGGTTGCACTTCAATATACGTAGCTAGCTATGTCTGTCCCCGCTCTCCAGTATTCTGGTTCTGGGGCGTGACATGGTTTAAGTGGTGGCCCATGCAGGTCTTGTAAATCAAGATATGTGAGGGTTTACCTAATAGATGTCTCAATCAGTATAAGCCCTTGATCTCTGCTCGTATCTTCTGAATCCCTGGATTCTTGTCCTGATCATATGCTTGTATCGTTAATCTGTCTTGGTCCTTCCTTATTGTTCCCTATGTCGTCTTCTTCAGCGATATTGTTCCTGGACCTGCCGGTCAGCGAGGCGGAGCACTTCCCGCGGATCAGCAGCAACCCGGAGATCAAGCCCAGCATTCCGGAGTAGCCTCCAGAATTGTGCCTTCTGATGGAAAACCACCAGTCCAGCCAGTTCAGCCTACCGAGCCTGATGATGGCACTTTGGTAGGACTCGTCAGGACCTTGATAGCTTTTTAAGATCGTCGTGGAGATACCTTTCACCAGGCAGTGACGGATGCTCTGACCAGAGGAGGTCATCAGGCTAACAGCGTGGCCAATAGCTTCAAGCGCTTGAACCCTCCCTTCTTCGACGGTAGTGAAGATGCTTTCGCTGCAGATGCTTGGCTTCAGGACATCGAGGTGATTCTAGAAGCAGCCAGGACCCTAGAGAACGAGAAGGTAGCCGTGGTGCACCTGCAGTTGCTAGATCTTGCCCGCAGCTGGTGGACAGCTCAGGCCGTTGGACTAGCAGCACCCATTGCTTGGGCAGTGTTCAGAGAGAGATTCCAGACCAAGTATTTTGATGCTGTAGCTCGGTACGATCTACAGACGAGGTTCACCAATCTGAAGCAGATGGGCAGAATGGTCGATGGATATGCGGCCGAGTTTTCGAGACTCAGTCGGTTTGCTCCCACCTTGGTGGCAACCGAGTATGATAGAGCCCAACGATTCCAGCAAGGGCTTCACCTGGAGATTCTATTGGCAGTTGAGCAGTTTGAGCATCAGACTTTTGATGCAGTTTTGAGAGCAGCCCGGAGGCATGAGTATACCTCCCAGAGGATTGTGGATAGGGCCGGAGGTCGGAAGAGATCCCACGGCCAGATGAATCAGTCTTCAGCCCCAGCCCCGACAGCCAGAGCTTTGACTATTGGAGCTCCGAGGCGGGCGGCCTCAGTAACGTCGGTTCAGCATTCCATCCCGATGTACCCTCAGCAGCAGAAGTAGAAGCAGTCTTCTGCAGTTGGATGTTCTCATTGTGGGAAGCCAGGCCATGTGGTGGCAGAGTGTCGTAGGGCACAGGGATTATGTCTGGCTTGCGGAGCAGCAGACCATAGGGTTGGATCCTGTCCGAATAGGGGTGGTTCATCATCGTCCAACCTTTCTAGCTCTTCGGTGAGAGGACCAGCTCCGGTCCAGCAGCAGCAGTATCCATTGCCGAGGCCCTTGCTACCTCAGTCCCAGGTATTCCAGCAGCAGAACCCCCAGCAGCATGTTCAAGCCCAGGCCCAGAATCAGAATAGGCAGCAAGGATTTCAGCAGAGAGGACCAGCACCCCGAGGGCATGGTCATGCTATGGTGATGACCGCAGAGGAAGGATTGGCACCAGGAGAGGTAGTGGCAGGTACTATTCTCGTCAACTCCTTTCCAGCTTCAGCTTTATTTGATTCTGGTGCATCGTATTCTTTTATGTCTGTACGATTCGCGACACAGATAGGATTGGAGCCCGAGTCATTATCAGTAAGGCTCAATGTACTTACTGGTAACGGACTTGTAGGAGTCGATAGGGTGTTTTTCTCGTGTCGGATCGTAGTTAGCGGTAAGGAATTTCTCGCTAGGTTGATAGAATTCCCGATGGCCGATTATGATGTGGTCTTAGGGATAGATTGGTTGAGGAAGCAGTATGCTAGAATAGACTGCCACATTGGTAGGGTTGTTTTTAGCATTCCAGGCGAGCCAGAGTTTTCCTTTTCCCGAGGTGCAGTTGAGCCTTCTCCTCCAGTGTTGCGGATGGCCGTAGCAGCAGTGCAGTTGCCCCGGATAGTCGAAGAGTTTCCAGATGTTTTCCCAGATGAGCTTCCAGGTATGCCGCCAGAGCGGAAGATCGAGTTCACCATAGACTTGATTCCCGGGACAGTCCCAGTATCAGAGAGAGTCTACAGGATGGCACCGTCAGAGTTGGAGATCTTGTACAAGATGATTGAAGAACTTCGAGCCAAGGGATTCATTCATGCTAGTGGATCGCCTTGGGGAGCCCCGATGCTTCTTGTAAAAAAGAAGGATGGTACGTCCAGGCTATGTGTTGATTATCGTACCTTAAATTCAGTGACAATCAAGAACAGATACCCTCTCCTGAGGATAGATGACTTGTTTGATCAACTCATAGGGGCAGCAGTATTCTCGAAGATCGACTTGCACTCAGGATATCATCAGATCAGAGTCAGAGAGCAGGACATCCCGAAGACAGCTTTTAGATCGAGATATGGGCATTGGGAGTTCCTTGTTATGCCATTTGGAGCGACCAATGCGCCGACAGTATTCATGGATCTCATGAATCGCATCTTCATGCCTTACTTAGATCAGTTTGTGATTGTGTTCTTGGATGACATCCTGGTCTACAGCAAGAGTGAGGCGGAGCATGAGCAGCATCTCAGAGTTGTCCTCCAAATTCTCCGAGAGCACCAGTTGTATGCCAAGTTCAGTAAATACGAGTTCTGGCTCGATCGCATTTCGTACTTGGGTCACATCATCACCAGAGGAGGAGTAGAAGTAGATCCCCAGAAGATTATGGCTATTGAGTCATGGCCAGTGCCCAGCACAGTCGCAGAAGTCCGTAGTTTTCTTGGATTGGCCGGCTATTACCGGCGGTTTATTTCAGATTTTGCTCGAATTTTAGCGCTATTGACCCAGTTGACCCGCAAGGATGTGCCGTTTTCTTGGACAGCAGAGTGCCAGGATTCTTTTGAGAAGTTGAAGCGAGGCTTGATGACGGCTCCCATTCTCGCGCTTCCAGATGGAACCGAAGATTTTTCAGTATATTGTGATGCTTCGGGCAGAGGCTTGGGATGTGTTCTGATGCAGCATGGAAAGGTAATAGCTTATACGTCACGACAACTTCGTGATCATGAGAGGAATTACCCAACCCATGACTTGGAGCTGGCAGCAGTAGTGTTTGCCCTTAAGTTGTGGAGGCACTATTTGTACGGAGATAGGGTAGAGATTTTCACCGACCATAAGAGCCTGAAGTATGTTTTCACCCAGAAGGATCTTAACATGCGTCAGAGGAGGTGGCTGGAGCTTCTTATGGATTATGATGTCAACCTGCAGTATCATCCAGGGAATGCCAACGTCGTTGCAGATACATTGAGCAGGAGAGCCGGAGTTTATTTCCTAACAGCGAAACCAGATCTGTTAGCAGATCTTCAGAAGATGGGTATAAAGGTTGTTCTCCCTTCCAGTGTAGCATTGATGGCCAGCATGCAAGTTTAGTCTACTATAGTCGAGAGGATCCGGATGGCGCAGTCCGCAGATTCCAAGCTTCAGCGACTCAGAGCAGAGTGTGAGGCAGGACGAAGACCAGAGTTATGCATTCATGAGGATGGTACACTTCGATATGCTAAACGTCTTTGTGTACCCAGTGGAGATATCAGACAGGAAATTATGGCAAAGGCCCACAGTTCTCAGTATTCCATTCATCCCGGTGGTACGAAGATGTATCATGATATCCGTCAGCATTTTTGCTAGAATGGCATGAAGAGGGAGATAGCCCGGTTTGTCTCTCGTTGTTTGGTCTGCCAACAAGTTAAGACTGAATATCAGAGGCCTGCCGGACTTCTTCAGCCTTTGTCGATTCCAGAATGGAAGTGGGAGCATGTGACCATGGATTTTGTGACCGGATTTCCTAGATCCCCAGCTGATAGAGATGCTATTTGGGTTATAATTGATCGGCTCACGAAGGTGGCTCATTTTCTCCCATTCAGAGTTGGTCAGTCGACAGCTCAGTTAGCAGAGATGTACCTCAGGCAGATTGTCAGGTTGTACGGAGTGCCAGTCAGTATCACCTCGGACCAAGATTCCAGATTTATGTCGTACTTTTGGCGTAGCCTGCAGGAGAGTTTGGAAACTCATCTCCAGTTCAGTTCAGCATATCATCCGCAGACAGATGGTCAGTCGGAGCGCACGATCCAGACACTTGAAGACATGTTGCGATCCTGTACACTTGACTTCGGTGGTTCGTGGGAAGATCACCTGCACCTGGTGGAGTTCTCGTACAATAACAGCTTCCAGGCCAGTATCCAGATGGCACCGTTCGAGGCACTGTATGGTAGGAAGTGCAGATCCCCGCTAGCATGGGATGATGTCGGAGAGAGACAGATGCTCAGCTCAGAAATGATTGCCCAGACAGTTGAAGTGGTCAGAAGAGTTCGGGATCATCTTCGAGTTGCCCAAGATCGCCAGCACCATTGGGCCAATTTTTATCGGCGCCCTCTCAAGTTTTCCGTCGGTGACCATGTATTCCTGAGGATTTCGCCTAACCGTGGCGTCATTCGTTTCGGCGTACGGGAAAAGCTTAGTCCTAGGTATATAGGGCCATTTGACATTCTGGAGCGAGTAGGAGATGTGTCCTATCGTCTCGCTCTTCCGCCGTCGCTAAGCGAGGTGCATGACGTGTTCTATGTATCCCAATTACGATGGTATATCCCAGACCCGAGCCACATCCTAGATCATTCAGAATTGGTTGTTGGTACCAACCTTTCGTATGAGGAGAGGTCCGTATCTATATTATACCGGAGAGAGAAGATACTCAAGAACAAGACTATCAAGTTAGTCCGAGTTTCTTGGGGTCATCACTCTTTGGGGGAGTCAACATGGGAGCGTGAGGATGACATCCGATCGCGATATCCCGACTTGTTTGACTCATGAGGTATAATGTCTTTCTTATACCTCATGCCTTCGATTCCTTGCTTGAATGAGTGAATGCCTGCCTAGTTATAGCTTGCTTGTGATTAATATATCTTGTCTTCGTCTCTCTAGCCTCTTAATTAAATTTCGAGGACGGAATTCTTTTAAGATGGGTAGAGTTGTAATGCCTGTGGTTCGTATTACGTATTTTTGGAATACGTGTACGTATTTTATCTTGTATTGCATGATTTCTTGCTTAGCTTCCTTTATGGCTTGGTTTATTCCTGGTTTGGGTGGCTTGGTTCGATTTGGGATTGCTATTGGTTCATTATGAACCAAGGGTGAACCCCCTACTACCACCACCACTACCATTTATTAACCCATTCTTCTTTCTCTCTCTCTCTTCATTAAACCTCTTCTTCTTCTTCCATTTACTTCTTCACCTACCAGAGAGAGAGAGAGAGAGGTCTAGGCAAGTACAACTTGCTTCATGGAGGAACTCAAATTTTATTACTTCATTCCCTTCCTTACAGCATTTTAACTTACTTTAGTACTTGGCATTTTCACTTTCCATGGCTAGATTCTTGTAGATCTAAGTTTATTTTATTTTTGGATTTTTTGGGTTTTGATCTACTTAATCTTGTTATTTTTGAGTTTTGATGGTTCTATGTTGTAGAGCATTTCATTCTGCCCCGTTTTGACCTATAGAAGTTCGAATTTGGGCTCCGGATGATGGAGTTATGGAGCTTGAAGACTTGGCTCTCATGGTGTTCTTCTTCTCGGAATTTTGGAGAAGATGAACTGTGCTTGACTTGACCGCATGAATATTTTATGCGGCAAGTGTTCTCTTGAGACGCATGGCTGAAAGTACTTGAGCCATATGAGGGTCGAACTCATCCTAGCCGCATAACTCGCTCAGTCCCCAGCCACATAATATTCTGAACTTCTCGAGCCGCATGAGACGTAACCCTGAGCCGCATGCGCCCTCCCCATTCCTGGCCGCATGCGCCCTCCCTTAGCCGCATGAGGACCCCGCTTCTTTCTGGCCGCATGAATGCTCTGACTTAGTCTCATGCGCCCTTTTCCCCGCTGGCCGCATGGGACTTTACTTGACCCAGCAGCATGCGCCCTTCCCGCTGGCCGCATAGGCTTGCTTCCGCGAACCGCATGAGAACTTCTCCCAGAGCCGCATAAGGGTGGAACCCAGCAGCTGCATGTACCCTTGCTCTTGCAGCCGCATGACCACCTGTCGCATGAGGATCGAACCCCGCTAGCCGTATGAGACCCTCTTGACTCCGACCGCATATACCTGATTGGTCAGCCAGCCGCATGGGACCCCGCTTCTTTCTGGCCGCATGGATCCCGTAACCCTGAGCCGCATGCGCCTTGGGCCTCCTCCCTGAACCGCATAAGCTTTCGATCCTGCAGCCGCATGGTCCTCCCTGCATCTTGCTTTTAATGATTATTTATTATTTATTATTATTATTACTTGGTTATTACTGATTAATTCATGTCTTGTAACCTCAGATCAACTTGGAATTCCTGATGAGTGCTTGCACTATGATACCTTGCACATGTACCTGAACACGATAGTGACCCATCGTGGTGTACTCCTGACAAGTGAACATGACATGACCTGATAGTGGCCCGTCGTGGCGCACTCCTGACAAGAACTCTTGACATGATAATCTGACATGATATATCTTGATAAGCTGTTGCGACGGCTACCTGACATGACATGACCTGTATAAATGACCTGGACACCGTGGACGATTGTGTTTGTACAAATAATCCAGTCCTGTATTGCATCATGTCTAGGAGGGGACTCCTGAGTACCACGGTCAGGAGTACCTACTGAAATGGACTAAGGCTAATAACTAGATTAATACATTAGTCATAAAGAGATCTCCCAGCTACAGGCAATCCTGTTACCTGGGCACGCCTTGGGATCTGTAGCCTGCCGTCGAGTATGGCACATTTCCAGCACACTGTCATGTGTTGCACCCTTCAAGCTACCTAAGGGTACATTCGTTTCCTGGACGATGTACCCACCTGAATTCAACTCTAAATCTTTCAACCCGGGTAACCTGGATGGTCTGCAGGGCTTGTGGCTGTGGAGTAATCTCACTACATCTTGCTAATAATTAGGCCTGTGATAACCCTAGTTAGTTAAAGTATCAAGCCATAATTCTTGCTTGGCCGTGAAATGATTGGATGGAGTCTAACCTGTCTAATCTTGTCCTGATTTTGTTCCAGATTACTGCATGACCAGAATGCCTGTATTTATTTTATCGATAAATGGTGAGGATTCCAAGTTCTGTTTAGACGAAGGGTTACAACCCCGGTCCTTGTTTGGTTTACGGGTTGTAACCTGGTTATCTGAATAGTCCTATGGTTATCTCGTCGTATATCATCCGGATGTATTACCTTATTTCCAGTTCTTGCTTTTATTTATACTTTGTGCTGATTGCTGGCTTTAGTTCCTAAATGAAGATTCCTTTGTGGCACTTGCTCTTTCTGGGATCTGACCCAGCTGGTTTTGTATGGCCAGATTTCGGAGCAGCTCCAGAGGATCTACCGCTCTTCCAGCCTAATGGTGAACACCAGGCGTAACCAGGGCAACGAGTGGGTTATTTTTGGCTCTCCCACTCTATTGTAAACATATTCTTTTGAGGCATTTAGCCGACGAGCACCTGTTAGCTCGATTGTACTTGCTTATTGTCTGCCTACGGGCTGTAACATGATTGACAGATCCTAGGGTTGATCATGTATGACTAAACTCTTGCTAGTCCTAACATTTTGTAACGACTAGCTTCATGATCAGCTGAATATGTAATATTTGGGACGCCTTATTATTGTATATTTAATGATCATACATCTTGTAACATTTACTCACTTGCTTGTGATTGAGACACTAGGCTTGTTCATGACCATAGGAGACTGTTGGCTTGTAGCAAACCCTCATGTATCTAGACAGCCGTGACCGTATAACGAGGTGGGTTGCACTTCAATATACGTAGCTGGCTATGTCTGCCACCGCTCTCCAGTATTCTGGTTCTGGGGCGAGACACAGGCCTTGCCGCTTCCCTAGCAGTGCCGAACCAAATTCATCATTTGGTGGACGTGATAGGCCCTGAACTGGTTTGTCCCAAGAACAATGTTCAATTCGTGGCGAGTTATTCCGCTCAGACGATCGACGAAGTACCAGACTGGAGACAACCATTCATAGACTTCGTAGTCTACGACATCATGCCCGAGAACCCAAAGAAAGCCACCTCTATCAGAAGGCGTTCTCTCAGATTCTTCTACGACACAGAGACAAAAATGCTGTATCGCCGATCCTACGATGGATTATTGCTTCGATGTCTGCCAAACGCAGAAGCCAAAGAAGTCGTATGCAAAGCTCATGACAGTGTCTGTGGGGCCCATCAGCCTGGCCCAAAATTGCAAGACCTTCTTCGCCGAATGGGCTACTACTGGCCCATGATGGTAGCAGATACGATAGACTATACAAGAAAGTGCAAAGCCTGCCAAGTCCACGCGGACTTCATCCACCAGCCATCCGAATTTCTACATCCGACAGTGGCGTCCTGGCCATTCGAAGCATGGAGAATGGATATCATCGGTCCGATCAATCCACCTTCTTTCCGAGGACATCGCTTCATACTCGCAATCACGGATTACTTCTCCAAATGGACGGAAGCGGTTTCGCTTGCAGAAGTAAAGACTTCAAACGTGATCAGCTTCCTCAAGCATCACGTCATCTACCGCTTTGGACTGTCCCGAAGGATCATCCACGATAATGGTCCGCAGTTCGCAAGCCACGCCTTCTATCGATTCTGCGACAAACACCGAATTCAAAATGTGGCTTCGACGCCATACAATCCGGCAGCGAATGGTTTGGCAGAAGCATTCAACAAAACCATCATTAAGTTGCTCAAAAAGTTCGTATCATCCAACAAACGCGACTGGAACGAGAAGCTTGGTGAATGCTTATGGGCGTACCGTACTACAGTCCGAACGGCCACTGGGAACACACCATTCTCCCTGGTATATGGGAGTGAGGCAGTTCTCCCATTGGAGACTCAAATACCCTCGCTCCGTATCGCTCTCACTTACCAATTGACGACGGACGATAACTACCGTCGCCGGCTAAAAGAGTTGGAGGCCTTAGATGAAAAGCGCCTATTGGCTCAGCAACGAATCGAGCTATATCAAGCACGCATCTCCGGAGCCTTCAACAAGAAGGTTAAAATCAGAACATTCCAAGTGGGCGATCTCGTTCTGGCAGTTCGGAGGCCGATGGTTATGACTCACAAAACTGTCGGCAAATTCCAGCCAAAGTGGGAAGGTCCATTTATCATTGAGGCTGTATTCTCCAACGGTGCTTACCGCCTCGCAAAACAAAATAGAGACTTGCTCATGTTGCCCGTCAACGGCAAGTTCCTGAAGAAATATTATGTCTAAACGATATTTCACAAAATTCCAGATTATTGAGTTATGTACCCGCCGGTACCGCTGAACTCACATTCACAAAATCCCAGATCATGGAGTTATGTACCCTCCAGTACTGCTGAACTCACATTCTTCCCCCATATCCCAGATTATTGAGTTATGTACCCTCTGGTACCCCTGAACTCACGCTTTTCCTCCAAATATCCCAGATTGCTGAGTTATGTACCCGCAGGTGCCTCTGAACTTACATTCTGGTCGCTCCTTTAGGTAGTAAGTCATGTATGATCATACCTCTGAACTTATTTCTCTGAAAGAGCTCCTCCCTCATGATCCACTACCCGCACTCTCAGTGCACAAAAAGGGTAACAGATCCACAAAATTCCCAAAACGACCACGTCGATGTTACCTCTGAGTCGTCTCATTTTCGCCAAAAACAAATCACCCATCTACATAGAACTTCCATGTCCTCATTACCTCTGAGTTTTTCTATGTACTCGTTCATAGAGCCCATCCTGCCATGTCCTCATTACCTCTGAGTGGGAAGGCTCCATCGAAGAAACCCTCATATTTACCACGTCCTCATTACCTCTGAGTAAGTATGTTGGTTTATCTCTCGACTTATTATCTGTACCCACAACCGGAGTACGCCAAGGATAATAGGTCCACAAATGTCTTCCGACGACCACAAATGTCCTCTGTTGACCACAAATATCCTCTTCTGAGTCCACTCCTGCCACGTCCTCATTACCTCTGAGTAGGAATGCTCCATCGAAGAAACCCTCATGCTTGCCATGTCCTCGTTACCTCTGAGTAAGTATGTTGGTTCTCTCCCAACTTATTATCCGTATCCAAAACTAGGGTACGCCAAGGATAATAGGTCCACAAAAAGTCTCTCATTGGGGCGACTACTACAAAACAAAGAATAGAGCGAATGTATCCCAGTCATTCAAAGGTGGTGACATTCACATGACTACATCTCACGAACAGGCCAAAAAAGTTCTCTATCATTTCATTCAGACAAAAGGGAAGAAGATTACATCGATATCCAAAAGAAGCAAGACATAAACTGCAGCTAAAGACAGACAAAAATATCAAGACAAAAGACGGACATTTGTGAGAGCCCGCGAATCCTAGTTACGGGGGCGCATATACCAATCCCTCAACCATTTTGCATATGAAGGATGTACTTGAGCAAAATCCTCGTCCAAAATAGGAGGGTCAGAACTCCCAGTACTACCGCCGTCAGACTGGGGCTCCTCCTTCACAGCAATTGACGCCAGCTCTCCTTTCTGTTCCTCCGCTTTTGGTATTACGAACGATGACTCTTGTTTGAAAGGGAGGAGCAGCTCTTCCTTCACAATGAGCTCAGCCTTCGGCAGGGTTGCTGTAAAAATCAAAGATAAAAAGAAATAAAGTTAAAAGATGGTCAGGGCCTTATACGGCATAGTCCAAAAAGGAGCTCATACGATTCTGTTCAGAGGGACTCATGCGGATCTATTCGAAGGGTCACCATGCGGTTCAGTTTACGAAGTGTTCATGCGGCCCACTAAGACAACTCCCATGCGGCTCGGACATGGGGTATACCCTCATGCGACTCGGTTATGGGACATGTATGCGGTCCATACAATTCGAACAATTTGTATTAAAAACTTGTGCATAAAGCATGCAACAGAGCCGACTTTGTTAGGGTTTCGAAGCATATGACTTTCCCAAATCCTTACCCTTAACGGCAGAATGAACGTCGGAATGAGCTTTGGGTGCCGCAGCCGACGTCGAGGCCACACCC
This sequence comes from Iris pallida, assembly GCA_029216955.1. Lineage (NCBI taxonomy): Eukaryota > Viridiplantae > Streptophyta > Magnoliopsida > Asparagales > Iridaceae > Iris > Iris pallida. The sequence continues at coordinate 850,730 of JANAVB010008000.1, forward strand.
TTACCCTTCACCGCAGCCTTCGCCGCAACCTTAGAGGACTTGGGAGCCATTGCTGATGATCAGAGAAGGAAGACGAAGACAAGAAAGCTAGGGCAAGAGCAGAAAGTAAAGAAGTCTTTTTCCCAAAACACGCTGCTATTTATAAGCGGAGCCCATAGACCGACGCATCGATCCATGTGCAGTGTAACCGACTCTTCGGTTATCAAGGCGATCCGACTATTCAAGGCTAAACTCTTGGGATCCTGTCCCAAAAAGCGGCTTTAAATCTGACAGCAAATCAAAGGCAATCAATACAAAGATTTGCACACGTGGCATGAAGACGTGGCAAGGAGCCAATGCGGCCAGACAGTCTATGCGGCTCAGATGGCCATGCGGCTGAGGAGGCCATGCGGCTGAGACATCCATGCGGCCAGAACATCCTATGCGGCCCGAAGAGTTTTTTTTCACATGGCCATGCTTCTTATTCAAAGTATTTCAATTTTGCAAATTGAAAACTTTGAAGGGGGTCTTGTAGAAGCATGGAAAAGAATAAAGAAAGGCCTATGCGGCTCCGACAGAAAGATCCTCATGCGGCTCAGGATCCCCATGCGACTCAGAAGTCCATGCGGCTCAAGGGTCCATGCGGCTCGGATAGTTCAATATGGCCCAGAAAGAAGCCACGTGGCCTTCAACAGTTCTTCTCTACATTCGGCTGTATTTAATGCCTTGACGACTGCTCTGACAAATGACAGCTACGACAGCTCTGACATAAAGACGCAATAATGACTGACATGATGGCGTATCCCTAGGAAAGAGGAGAAAATCTCCTTACAGCTGGCAAAATCTAACAAGTCCCGAGGCCACTCCATGCGGCTGTTGCAGTTATGCGGCCGCCCACTTCATTCGGTTGCCCATCCTCATGCGGCTGTCCATCCCCTCCATGCGGCTGCTGCAGTTATGCGGCCGCCCACTTCATGCGGTTGCCCATCCTTATGCAGCTGCCCATCCCCATGCGGCTGTCTATCCCCATGCGGCTGTCCATCCCCATGCGGCTGCCCATCCTCATGCGGCTGCATGCTTCATACGGCTGAGAGGACCACCCATATGCGGCTCTGCCAGGATGGTCCAACTGAGACACGTGGCATTTTTTGCGACAATTAAGACAGATGGCAGTCTTATCTTCCCTGATCAGATTTATTGCAATCGTCATAATTGCCCTGATCAAATCAAATCAAGCAAATTGGACACGTGGCAGGCTATCACAAATCACAAATATTCATGGCAATCAACATTTATTGCCCACAGAGATTTGATGCAATCCACATTAATTACCTAGATTTGCTACAATCAGAATTAATGGCCCAAATTAATTGATCCTTAGCCGCGGACTTCTCAAGGAGGCAATCATTGCAACCCCTAATGATCACACCCTCACTTCTATAAATAGCAAGGTGTCATTCCCTTGCAAACGGGGGAGAATTCAGGAGACAAGAGCAAAAAGAGAGAGAGCACTACAGAGACATCCAGGGATCTAGCAACCGAAGGCGCAAGGGAGTCTCCCCATACGTCCAAGAGCATTTTTTCACCAGAGCCAAGGCTGCGTCCGATCGTCCAAGGAGTAAGGCAGAGCTGTCGTCGCTTTCCCGAGCCTCTACCGTCACCCCCCAGAAAAAACTAAACAATTGTACTTAGATTGTTGTACCTAGGTTTTCGTCCCTAGGCTTTCTTTGTACAAGCGAGTTTGTATTGTAAAGTAAAAGTCCAGTCCTCCGATATAATTGTTCTGTTCTTTTATAATCAATGGCAAACAGTGCTATCTATCCTAGTTTATTTTTTTGATTGAGACTGTATTGCTATGTCACCTCCATTCGGAGTGTATATACTGTATAGGTACCTTTATACTGTTTAGTGTAGTTTTGTAGACAACCTAGATAGCGTTCTACCGCCGATGCTGCGGCGTAGGCTGGACGTAACCACGTACTCGTGTCCCTAATCAGGGTGCGGGTCGTGACACAGTTACCCCCCGCATATAAGCATCATACAGTTACCCACCCCCATATGTCATTACAGTACACTACCAAAATATGTCGATTTAGCGACGGTCGAATCCGTCGCCCATCCGTCGGCAATCCGTATTAGCGACCGATTACTGACGGATCTTGGTCAAAATAATCCGTCGGCAATCAGCTCGTCGCTAATAAAGATCCCTCGCTAAGTAGTCGAAAAGCGACGGCATAGCGACTGATTTACGTCGTCGCAACACGATGCATTAGCGACGACTTTCCAACGATCTTTCGTCCATTTCAAGTATTAAATACATAACTGTGTAGACGCTAGCGACGGATAGTCCGTCGGTAAACCGTCGTAACCGTGTATCAGAGGGTATCGTTCCGTCGCTATTCCGTCGATAGTCGTCGCTAACAAAGGGCGGATTAGCGACGAAATCCTAACGGATTATCCGTCGACCATGTTTTGGAAATGCTTGACATTTCCAGAACCCTGGCGACGGATATGTCATCGCGACTCTGTCACTCCTCTGTCGACATAGCGACTGATTAGTGGCGGATAATCCGTCGCCATGGTTCTGGAAATGTCATACATTTCCAGAACATTGGCGACGGATGTTCCGTCGCTATTCCGTCGAACAAAGTATTTCCAGAAACTTGGCGACGGATGTTCCGACGCAAATCCGTCGACCATGGCGACGGATTTCTGACGGAATATCCGTCGCTAACATTCTGTACAGCCATATACCACCAGAACCTTGTCGACGGATATTCCGTCGGCAGTTCGTCGGAAACTGGAAACAGTTTTAAATCTCCAGTTAGCGACGGATATTTCGTCGATAAGTAGTCGAAAACTGGAAATTTTCGTCGCTAACCAGTCACTAGTCCGTCGCTAACTGAGATTTTTTTGAAAAAAATTGCAGTGCTTTCCCTGTTCACAAAAATATGAATAAACCAAACCAATATATAATGTACACCAATTATCCAACAATCACATAGACCAAATATATAATGTACACCAATTATCCAAGAATTACATAGCTCAAATATGTACATACGAATTTAATGCACACCAATTATCCATGAATCACATAGAGCAAACCAAACCAATATATAATAGACACCAATTATCCTGAAATCATAAACTAATATCCGTCGTTATAATCCGAAATTCCCACAAATATTCTAAAATTCCCACAAATATTCCAAATTTTCTTAATTACAATACTTCAAGGAAGAGGAGGAGTTCGATTGTCCGGTGGTGGTAATCCCTCCTGCGTCCGACGAAAATACTGCTCCACTAGGTACGGCGGCAAGCCTTCGAAGACACTACTCAGAAGTTCGCGTAGCTGCTCTAGCGACATGAGATCAAGGAGTGCCGTCACAGTCGTAGGTGGTACGGCCAGAGGGACAGCAGGGTTAAAAAAAGGATGACCGACGAAAGAAGGACCGGGAGCAGCAGTCGACGGACCGGCACCTGTAGAAGACGGACCGACACCAGCAGAAGACGGACCGGCAACAGCAGACAGAGGCGGAAAGTACATATTAATTTGCTCCCGCAAGGACGATACCGCCTCGTGCAGCTGCGTAAGCTGTGACCTAACATCATCGTCTGCCGAGACCGCGGAAGGAGGCGGTGTCGATGGAAATCTCTGAGTCGCCATGTACAACGGCCCTAGGGAGCCGACTCAGTACAGGTACCCTTTCTTAAAGCCGCCGACGGTATCTACGAACAAGTCGTTGCGAGCGGCCAAAGAAGAGGGCGTCCGGGCGGGCGTCGTTTCATCGACATCCTCGGTGTCAGTTAACCGAGCCCGACTAAGGGCCTCACGATACTTCATCAAATTAGAGATTATAACGAGTGCAAGTGTACTGACTTACTTCTCCAAATCTCTCACTTCTTGTATGTCACAGTTTAATAAGATATATCGGTGAGTGGCATCATACTCGTCGTCAGTCAACCACCGTTTTTTACTAGCCCCAACAGGCTTGCCCCTTACATTGAATATACCTCCATCCTCAACGTCCTCATCATTCCTTTAAGGTCTATTTCGATTTGTCTTAACATGAGTATCGAAATAAATGGAGCAGAAGTTTGACACCTCTTCGATAAGATATGCTTCGCATATCGAAGCCTCTATATGAGCCTTGTTGTCAACTTTCTTCTTTAGATGGTGTAGGTATCTAGAGAGACAAATTATCTTAAGAATTAAGAATGAATTTTAAAATCCACTGAAATTCAACTTAAATTATATCAATTTTTATGTACCTTTCAAATGGGTACATCCATCGATAATGAACAGATGCACCGACACGAGCTTCGTATGCTCGATGAATCGGTAGATGTTCCATGCTGTCGAAGAAGCCAGAAGGAAATATTTTCTCCAACTTACAAATTGTTAAGATAATCTTCTCCTCAAGTTCAACCATGTGTTGCACAGTCAACTTAGTTGAACAAATATTCCTAAAGAATATAGATAGTTCGACCAACGGAACCCATACAGCAGAAGGCAACAACTCTTTCAAAGCAATGGGCAGTAATCTTTCCATAAACACGTGGCAGTTATGACTCTTCATTCTCGTTAGCTTGCGTTCATTGAGATCAACGCATCTAGACAAATTCGACACGTAGCCGTCGGGAAATCTTAAAGTAGATACCTACTTGCAGATTATTAATCTATCTTCCTTGCTCAATGTGTATTGTGCTATCGGCTTACTTAATTGTCCACCAGCTCCCCTTTGTATCAAGTTCAGATAAGGACGCTTGCATATCTCGGCAATGTCTTATCTTGCTTTTGGATTGTCCTTCGTCTTTCCTTTAATATCCATGACGGTATTGAAGACATTATCGAACACATTCTTTTCGATATGCATAACATCAAGATTATGCCTTATAAGATTATCTTTCTAATAAGGCAAGTCCCAGAAGATACTCCGTTTGGTCCAGTTATGCCTTTGTCCGAACCCATCGACACGATTGTTCGATGGATCTTCCATTACAGTAGACAAGTCCTTTACATCTTCCCAAATATCGTATCCCGATAATCTGGCAGGCGGATGAGAAATTTCTTGTTTTTCAGCTCTGAACGCGTCCTTGTTCTTTCTCCAAGGATGACTCGCGGGCAGAAATTGACGATGACAATCAAAGAAAGAAGTTTTTCCTCCTTGCTTAAGGCGGAACGCCTTACTATTTTCCATGCATATCGGACAAGACATGGTGCCGTGAGTACTCCATCCCGATAGCATACCGTATGCGAAAAAATTATTGATTGTCCACATCAGTGAAGCTCTCGTCTGAAAGTTCTGTTTCCTAGAAATATCATAGGTCACGACGCCGATCTCCCACAGCTGTTTCAGCTCATCTACCAATGGCTGTAAATATATATCGATATTATTCGTCAAATTTTTGGGACCCAGTATGATAGCTGTCAAGAACATATAAGGAGTCTTCATACACATCCATGGTGGCAGATTGTAAGGGGTCAGAATAATCGGCCAGCAGGAGTATTGAGATCCCGACTGCCCGAAAGGGGCAAAGCCATCAGAACATAGCCCCAGACGTACATTTCTAGGCTCTGCAGCAAAATCTGGATGACGCAAATCGAAATATTTCCACGCCTCTCCATCCGAAGGATGTGACAATTCTTTATCGTCCTTTGTGCGTTCTTCGTTGTGCCACGTCATGTGTTCTGCTGTATTCTGAGACATATACATCCTCTGCAAGCGCTTCGTGATCGACAAGTAATGCATATACTTGTAAGGACGTCGTTTTCTAGTTGACTTTCCTTTTCCCCTGACTGGCTTGTAACGATCCGTATTACAAAAGCTGTAACTTTCTATATCCTCGTTCTCTTTGTAGTACAACATGCATCCATTGCGACAACAATCTATCTTCTCGTACCCCAGTCCCAGTTGTCGGACCATCATCTTCGACTTGTAGAAGTTTTTTGGAAGCTCTTTTGATTCCTTCGGTAACACCTCCTTGATTAGTTGTATAATCCGATCATAGCAAGTTTGTGGCAAGTTAAAATTGGACTTTATGTTCAACAACCGCATCGTCACTGACAGTACGGAATGTGGCTCACAACCAGGATATAAAGAAGTTTCAGCATCCTGAAACATATCATAGAACTCTTTCGCCTCGGAATTAGGATCCTCCGGATCAAAATTAGGCCCTGCCGCATCGTACAACATATCTCGTGCAAGGTTCTGCAGGTCTCCATAATCAACAGAGCATTCGTCGTCTTCGACGACAAAATCCGTTGTAGCATTATCATCAAAAGCATAACTAGCAGCATTCGTAACCTGTCTTTCCGCATATAGTTCACCTTGCGATGACCACAGGCCGTAATCATGTACGAAACCTTTACGGGTCAAACGATCTCTTACACTCACCACTTCTTCGTAACGTCTATTGCGACAATTACGACATGAACACTTGATTTTGTTACCGTCCATATACTGAGCTTTGCTCATGGCATACTTAAACACTTCCATGCCAGCCTGAAAATCGTCACTCACACCTATTCTGCTCTCGTGTTATCGTTTGTACATCCATGTACGATCAACGAAATAACGATCCATCACAGATTGGATGTGAAAATCTGTATCGTAAGACAAACTAAACAGAATTAGTATATATATAATCATGTAACTGGTGGATCCGCTGGAATATAGGCCGGATGTACTTAGTGCGATACCGATACCGATACCGATAGTCCGATACCGATAGTGCGATACCGATACCGATAGTACGATACCGATAGTTCGATACCGATAGTCCGATAGTCCGCTAGAGATACCGATAGTTCGATACCGATACCGATAGTTCGATACCGATACTGATAGTGCGATACCGATACCGATAGTCCGATACCGATAGTGCGATACCGATACCGATAGTCCGATACCGATAGTTCGATAGTCCACTAAGTCCAAATGATTCCTCTTAAGCGTCGAGCATGTTATACACGGTTCAACTTGACGAGTCAGTAAATATATATATATATATATATATATATATATATATATATATATATATATATATATATATATATATATATATATATATATATATATATATATATATATCATGGTTTAAAGTATCGGCCGATACCGATCCGATACGGCCGATACCGATACGATTTGGCATGTTCCGATCCGATACCGACCGATACCAAATATTGACCGATGCCGACATTGGGGGTCTTTGTTCCGGTCAATTCGGTAAAGAAAATTAAACAGCATAGGAATAGTCTGATACCGATTTCGATACCGATATTGTGAAACTAGGTTGAAAGCATAATAAGTTTGTAAAAGCATGTAAAAGAATCTGACACTATCGATAATTATTTGTTTCCCAATACCAAAAAATTCGATACTCCGATCCGAAACTGTCGATACTACCGATATCGCCGATACCAATATACTCATAGGAAAAGTCCGATACCGATTCCGATACCGATAGTTTGAACCTTGATATATATATATATATATATATATATATATATATATATATATATATATATATATATATATATATATATATATAAAGCAATAGACTTTAAAATATATATATAAAGTAATAGACTTTCTCATCCTATTTCTTAAACTAGGGTTTGTCATATTGCATTTGCTTTATATATATATATATATATATATATATATATATATATATATATATATATATAAAGCAATAGACTTTCTCATCCTATTTCTTAAACTAGGATAATTACTACTACTACTACTTACACTAACAAACCCTAGCGTACCCCTCCCACCCCCCGCCGCCCCCCCCCCCAGCCCCGCGTGCGCCAACCCCGCCGCCCCCCCCGCTGCCCCGGAGCGCGCTGCCCCCCGCCGCCCCGCGCGCGCCCCCCGCCGCCCCGCACGCGCCAGCGTACCCCTCCCACCCCCCGCTGCCCCCCCACCCCCCGCCGCCCCCCCAGCCCCCGACGCACCCGCCGGCCCCGCAGTCTCCGCCGCCCCCGCAGCCCCCGACGCGCACCCACGACCACCGCGAGAGAGATAGAGAGAGAGGGGATTACCTTTGGGAGAGAGAGAGGAGAGGTCGCCGATCACCGCCGCCCGCGGGAGAGAGAGAGAGAGGAGAGGGAAGTCGCCGACCGCCGCGGGAGAGAGAGAGAGAGAGGAAAGAGAGTGAATTTTGGGGGGAATGAAAAGTTCCCCCCGTCGTTTCAATTTAAGTCTGTGTGGTATATTTAGCGATGGACTAGTGATGGATAATAGCCATCGCTAGTCCGTCGCTCTTTTGGATACTTGCCGACGGATAATCCGTCGCTACGTAGTCGAAGATTTGTCCCGCCACTTCTCCCAACAATTCTCGCCAAATAGTCGACTGCATAGCGACGGCCACATATCCGTCGCTATGTCTCCGACGCCCTAGCGACGGATGAACGACCTTTTCTCTCCCTTAAAATAAAATAATATATGTATCGACTTGTCGTCGGTACTCCGTCGGCTATTTGCCGCAAATCCGTCGCTAACGCCGACGGAAAATATCCGTCGCTAATGTGTCGTCGCTAATTGACTGTATTTTGGTAGTGGTAGGACTGCCAGGCTTGTGGCAGTCCTAATGTAAATCAGGACTGCCACAGTCCTGGCAGTCCTCTTGTGAAAGAGGACTGCCAGGACTATGGCAGTACTCCTGGTTTACATTAGGACTGCCACATGCCTGGCAGTCCTACTGTTATGAGACCCGAACTGCCAAAACGAGATGCTAGTTTGTCGTGTTCTAGGGTTAGGGTTTCAACATAAAATGTGGGTTTCTTGTGTTCGAAAATTAGGGAAGAGAACCATAAAGAGATTCTAAACCTATTTTATCAAAACGTTTTCAAGAATGAAAAATATTCTAGGATTTTGAATAGAATGTACAAAATTCTCGAAGAAATTAGGAAAGAACGTACCTAGATTCCGGTTGCTTTGACTTGCGTGTCATCTCTTCGAATCTACGAAGGTTGTGGAAGAAATCTTGGTGGAGGAATTGGGAGTGGAGTGGTGGAGAAGAAAAAATTAGGGTTTTAGGAGAGGGAGAGGGAGAGAGCTCTTTTTTCTTCTTGAGGAGAGAGAGTGTAGAATGACAAATGAAATGAAATGAAGGGTTTGGGGGATTGGGCTGCCCCCTAGCAAATTTTGGGTGCCCCCTAGTAAATTTTCCACCTTCTTGGGCTGCCCCCAAGTAAGTGATGCCCCCAAGCAATTTTGGTAGTGCCCTTAGAAAAAACCTTCAAGAAACGACCATCATCATGATACTTCATGTTTAATCCAGTAATGTTTTTGAATCTAGGTTGATTGTCCACATTCCACTCTTTCATGATACTACAGTTTATCCCAACATATAGCTTCCTCTCTAGGCCTTCTAGTTATCGGCCGGTAGCACAGTGGATTGACATTCCCTATGCCAATGTCTACTAATCTATTCTACCATATAATAAAAAATTTTGATGGTAAAACTTTTGAATTCCTAAAATATCCTTGAGTATTTTATAAACATGATATTATTATGTCAACTTGCATGTCATTTATGTTTAATAGTCAAAACAATAAAGTTTGCATGCTATGAACTTTTATTTTTTCATACAACTCTTCATGTTCCAATGGTAATAAGTTTTTTCTGTCATTACCATTTTTCAAAGGCTATTATTTCTCAATAGAAAATTAAAATAAAATAAAATTCGTAATTCGAATCTTTTGACATTGTAAAGAGAAAGCACAAACACATAAATAGTTACTTGAAAAAGATAAAAAAAAACGACAACTGACCTTATAATATTTTAATTAAAATATGTGTAAAATACGTACAGGTAGACTAGTGTTCTATAATGCAAAGTATTTTCTTTTTTAAAACTTGGACTTAAACCCAAAACCTTTCCTTTAACCCACACTACTCACAACTAGGGGTGGCGATGGGTAGAGTAGGGTAGGGTAAGGGCAGGAAGAGGGCAGGACAGGGTAGGGTATTGACATTTTTTGATACCCTAGGGGAGTCATGAGGGTAGGGTAGGGTAGGGTAGCCCTCTTCCAAAAAATTAATATCCATTACCCGTCCTTGCCCTTTACCCTCACAGGGTAGCTGAGGGTCAGGGTAGGGAGGGTAAGGGTATTACCCTTGCCATTCCAATTTTTTTAACTTTAAAAATTATTTTTTTTGCTAGTAAACACCTTGATACTTAAGATTTTTACAACATTCAAAAATAATAACAACTTAACAAAAAATAACAGGGGAAATATTTTTTTTTACTAAAGGCGCTGTACCCAGTTATATAGTGGAACCTGGGCTGCCTACATACCCAATGAGGGGGCTAGACCTGACTCCTTAGGATCAAGCACTATGTAGTTCTCCTAATCCTAAGTTAACTAATTACAAAAAACTCCAAATTATGTAGTAGTAATTCAAGGTAGGGTAGGGTAGGGTTCAGGGTAGGGTTACAGGACAAAGGGAGTGTGGGACTATACAAGTATGTAGTAGTAACTACAGTGGGAGTGTGGGACTATACAAAATTACAAAGCACAGATTTACAGGGTAGTGGGTAGGGTAGTGATTCAGGGTAGGGTAGGGTTCAGGGTAGGGTTACAAGGCAGAGGGTAGGACGGGTAGGACGGGTACCCGGGTAATTGCACTAGGGTAGCAGAATAAAACCTTTACCCTACCCTAATTCTAAGAGGGTAAGGGTAGGGCTTGCCCTCCTAGGATAGAGGGTATCCGTGGGCACCTGAGGTACAGGGTACCCGGCTAGGATAGAGGGTACCAGGACAAAATCGTCAGCCCTACTCACAACAGCCGACCCTCCCCTTTAACCCACACTACTCACAACAGCCGACCTTTCCTTTAAAAGTAAAATAATAAATTGTTTTTTTTTATTGCCAATTATTTGGTCATTCAATCTTGTTTATTCAAATACATTAATCATACAAAACCAAGAATAAGATGCTAAGTTGGATTAAATTTCACACGGTTTGTTGACAGTTTACTCTTGAAGTGGGCCTCGTTTGATTCGTAATCACAATATAATTAGGGAGAATTTATGGAATGCCCAAAAATTAAAAAAGTTTTATGTAAAACCCACCGCTAAAAAAACTTTCATCGCGTGCCCAGAATTAGAGAAACTTATCCAAAGCGGGTTCCAAATGACCCTTTTGTCCTTCTTTTTAATTATTGAAAACACCCACGAAACTGCTCTTAAAAAAATGTTTCGATACTTCATCTTCTTCCATACGCTGCTCACTTTCGAATCTAGGTTTTCTCCTCAAAAATCTTCAAAAACTCGTCGGAAAATTTCGGAAAGACCGAGACAAACGGCAAAAGTGCTAAAACGGAGGTCCAAACATCATTTTTTTGCGATTCTAAAATTTCGGAAGGCCGTCTAACGGAGAAGCTATTACTTTCAGTCTCCTCGACGATACGCTCATTTTGCGACAAATGGGACCTCGTTTCGACCTCCCAGTCAAAAGTTATGGCCCTCCAAAGTTTCAGCTAACCATAAAATACAGGAGAATGGCCATTCTCCGTGTTAGAACACAAAAAATGTTAATTTCGCATGAGGGTGGTCATTCTCCGTGTTAGTAACACGGAGAATGGCATTCTCCGTCTTAACTTACACGGAGAATGACCATTCTCCGTGTTAGTAACACGGAGAATGACATTCTCCGTCTTAATTTACACGGAGAATGGTCATTCTTCGTGCTAAATTACACGGAGAATGACCATTCTCCGTCATAATTTAGACGGAGAATGGTCATTCTCCGTCTTAATTTATACGGAGAATGTCATTCTCCGTGTAATTTAGCACGGAGAATGCCATTCTCCGTGTAATTTAGCACAGAGAATGGTCAAGAATGACCATTCTCCGTGTTAAAAACACAGAGAATGCCATTCTCCGTGTTAAATAAAACGGAGAATGACATTCTCCGTGTTAAATAAAACGGAGAATGACCATTCTCCGTATAATTTAGCACAGAGAATGGTCATTCCAGTGTTAAAACGCAGGAGAATGGACATTCTTCGTCATTTTTTTACAACGGAGAATGGTCATTCTCCGTCTTTTTTGACACGGAGAATGGTCATTCTCCGTGATATTAACACGGAGAATGACCAATCTCGTGTTAACATGGAGGAGAATGGTCATTCTCCGTATTAAAAAAGACGAAGAATGACCATTCTCCGTGTTAAAACCACGGAGAATAGCTATTCTCCGTACTAAAATGACGGAGAATGACCATTCTCCGTCACTTTACCACGGAGAATGGCATTCTCCGTGTTAAAACCCATAGAAAATTGTCATTCTCCGTGGTTTTTAACACGGAGAATGCCATTCTCCGTGGTTTTTAAAACGGAGAATAGTCATTCTTCGTCATTTTAGCACGGATAATGGTCATTCTCCGTGGTTTTAATACGGAAAATATTTTTTTTTAGAAAAATTTTGTCAGAAATAAAGAGTTTCGTTCTTCTTTCAAAACGATGATAATCCTTATGGAAAAGAAGAAGAAAGATCTTCTCTCCACAATTGACCTAATCGTCGAAAAACTTCAAATGTCTCCACGATGAAGATGATGATGATGGTGATGATGATGACGAGCGATGATCTGAGTTCGACTGAAGAAAAGCACACCGAACTACGAACGATCTTTGCGATCTCTGCTGAAGATGAGAGCAATGGAATTCAGATTTTCCGTGAAGAAGAAGAAGACGAAAATCGCAATCCAAATCTGAGTTTTTTGAATTCAAATACATATAGATGACCAATTCGCGCGGAGGGGTAGTTTCGGTATTATAAAAATAGCAGTTTCCAGCGGGTGGCATCTAAAAGGGAATCTTGAAATATTTAACGTGAAAATACTTAATTCTGGATATTTCATAAAACTCATCCAGCGGGTGGACATTTCATAAAAGTCCATCCCGAAATTGAATTTCTCAGCAATTTTCAGATATAATTAAATAATTTTTTTTTATTTGATTATATTACGATTGCGGTTACCTTGCAGTGTATCAAACAAGCTAGACCGGACCCCGCAACTATGAACTAAGCAAAGAAATGATGGCGCCATCCGCAATGGACCAATCCAACAGTCCAACCGTCCAACAAAAAAAATCAAGGAATCAAATCCCATCCGTCCATCCGAACCCAATACCCACCTCCTTCACCGTCCGATGCGGTGGGGCTACCTTGGCTTTCGGCGCACGTTAGAGAAATAGTCCGGACGGAGCTGTCTCCTTCTTCCTTTCCTCTCTTTAATTTCTAGGGTTAGGGTTAGGGTTAGGGTTAAGGCTTGGTTCTGCGAATTCTTCTGAAAAAAAAAAATCGTTCTTGTGAATTGTGATGGAAGCTGATTCGGAGCTGGGTCGGTTCAGGGAGGAGGACCCGAACCCGAATCCGAACGATGCGGATCCTCTTCTCGGGAAGAAGGAGAAGAAAAAGGAGGGAAGCTCGAGCGAGATCACGGACGACGACGACATCGAGTCGGCCTCCTCGGCGTGCTGCCGGATCTGTCTCGAGTACGACTCGGAATATGGTGAGTTTTGGTTTCTTTCCGCAAATTTGGTAGTCGGTTATTTTTCTTGGAGGCACGACACGGACACGGCACAATCTAGTGTATTTTGGAGCGTCATTGCATCCTAGTGTGTCACGATCCGATCCCAAATATAATGGGTCCAGTCGAATCATGCCCAGCCTGCACCGTTGTGAGACGGCGGCAGTAAATTGTATCAAGCAGTGAAACACAACATGCAAATATCCAACGAAAATAAAAAAATATTTTTATTAAACTGAAACTGGTCTGAATTGGAAATAACAAGATAACAACATCACAATTCATTTATTACAATTGTTCCAATAAAGCAAGGAAAGGAAAAAAAAAACTATGCCAACATCTAAGGTTTTGGGGTTCCTGGTTCCTGGTTCTGGTTCAGCTAAATCTGCAGGACCCAAGTTAGGCCCGTAGTAAGAACTGCAAGCTAGCTCCTCGTCGCAATCACCTAAAAATATTGCGTCTCCAGTCAGGAGTGAACAAGAAACATATTTCTTCCGCATCTAACATTTCTAAAATAATAATAAATGAAAATGCGAGACAGTTTAAGAAACATTATAAGTTTTTTTGTAAATAATAGTAAAAGACATCAATCAATATGGTCTCTGATGTCAAATATGATGCAATTCTATACTAGTGTTTTGAGTATATAACAGGACCTGTGACCGGCTGGGATAGAGGTAATATATATACTAACGTTTTGGCCAAAACGATAGCATACGGTACGGCTCAACCTCCTGTACGGTAAGGGTTAGCGCGAGAGAGACAATCTAGAAGTTTGGCTTTGGTCACAGATGTTATACTACTCCCCCAAGCAATCCCCGAGTCAATGAGTCAATCAATCAATCCGTCAATCGATGTGGAGTCCGAGAGGGATCCACTGTGAATCAGTGTACTACAGTACATGAAACTACTGATGCATACATTTAATTATTAAAATAAAAATACAAACAAAAAGATATGAACTTGCCTTGGGTGTAACCTGGTGTGAAAAACAACAGCTTAGAAGGTACGACTATGATTCAGGGATCAGAACCTACATTAACAATATCATGTCCTTAGAACTTAACCAAGATTCGCTAATAAACTACTAACGCAAACTACGCTAATTATAGACATTTGCCGTACTTATACGAGAACTAATAATTTTAAATATTGTTTTTTTTTGGTAAAAACTATTTTATGAAAATAGGTGGAACATAAAGTATTTTGGAATATTAATACAAAATATGGTTTTTATCGAACATTATCTTAATAGTAAAATATCGCGTAAAACTCGAAATATTTGAAAATAATACATTTATTTTCTAAATAAACTTTTGCGAAATATTTAACAAATACATTTCTTTTGTAACGAAATTATTTTAGTAATAAAATATACGCAAAACTGATTTTAAATAAAGTTACGATTTTATTAGAAGATACAATATTATTATTAGTTTTCATTCCAGAAAAAGTCTAAATTATGAAAATAACTTTTCTACTTAAAAACATGAATATACGGTTTTGGTCCATAAATATCATTTTCCTATATTAAAATACACTCTGCTACGTAATTAGATATCTGCTACTAAAATGGCCATTTTATAGAAATTATAGCGAAAAATATATATTTGTTGAAATTAGCGATAATACGACAATATTCGGTTAATAATACAAAAAGCGCATTTTTACTTAAAAGATACTTATATAAGATTTTGCCTATAAATTTTCACCTTTGCTATCAAAATAATATTTTGTGACAAAATATCGATTCATTAATGATATTGAATTTACGTTTAACGGTATTAGTCAAAATCACGTAGTTAACACTTCTAACCATTAATCTACAAAAACGCTAATAATTCACTACTTCTAACAATTATTACCGAACCAATATAGTAAACTAATTAAACTAATTAACTATTCCTAGGAACAGAAACAGGTTCTGTGAAAACTACAGAAGGGTGCAGGGGTATACCAAAAGCTGTGACGGAGCACCGAGGGGATGTCTCGGACTCGGAAAGCACGCGGGACGGCACGAACACGGACACGCGGTGAGTCGCGAAAACGCACGCGGACGGCGGCGGCGCACGGGAGGCGCGTGACGCCGGCGGAGAACCACGCGGAGGGCGCCGGGCGGGGCTGCCGGTCGCGGGGAGCGCCGGGCGAGGTGTTGCCGGTCGCGGGGCGTGCCGGGCGAGGTGCTGCCGGTCGCGGGGCGCGTTTGGCGGGGATGCGGCGGCCGGGGTGGTCGCCGCACGGGGGCGCGGGAGAGCAGCGGTCGTCGGGGCGGCTCTAGTCGGCGGTCGGCGCGGAAGGAGGGCGAGAGTGGTCCTGAAATGATGGGGGCGGAGCTGTGAGCGCTGTGATGCTCTCGGATCGAAATTTGGTGGAGTGGGAAGAGAGTTATGGATTTATTTGTGAAGGTTTTGGGTGAGAGAGAAAGGCTTCTGTGATGTTTCTGATGGAGAAGAGAGAGTTATCTCTACGTGAGGTTTCAGATCCGGATGGGGAGGAGAGTGCGCGCGGGACCAGGAGAAAGGAGGTACGTGGGTTGACGGGTTGAGTCACTGGGTTCGGGTTTGGGTTAGAAAAATGGGCTTAAGTCACGGGCTTCACATAGTGTGTGCACGAGGTCCCTCCCTTTAGTATGTGTCCTCGTTTGGCTTAACCGTGAGGTGTTGTATAGAACGGAACAATGATCTCAAAAGAATGAAGTGATGAGCAAGAATATAATGTGATACTTGCATCCGTCGTGATCGAATGAACTATGGAGTAGGTTCTTGTGCGTTTAATTTGCATGAGTTTGGTAGCTTCAATGTACGTATGGACTTTGTGGCTTAGCTTAAGAAGAGTTTGCTGGTGTAATTTTGTGCATTTCATAAATGCTTAGTGACTTCGATATGAAATAAATAACTAAATGCATTAATGTTCGTGGTGCACAGAAATGAGTGCTGCACAAGGCGTTGTGGGCATGACAAGGATGCTACATCGAATGTAACACGGATGCGGTGTCGATTTTGGAGCGCCTATGCTTCCTAGAATAGTGTTCTCGACGTCCCCTATATATATATATATATATATATATATATATATTATATATATATATATATATATATATATATATATATATATATATATATATATAACTTTCCGAGAGTCTGAGAAGGAATGTTTTTCATAGAATTCAAAAAGAGATGGTAGAAACGGAAGAACACTTTCGGGCTGCTTTATGATCACAAGATTCCGTTGAAGTTGAAAGGAAAATTGATATCTGCAAGACCAAGGGATCATAATGTTGGGAATTAGAAAACAACATCTAGAATATGAGCGTAGCTGAAAAGTGAATGTTAAGATGGGTGAATGGCAATACATTAAAAGAGGGGGTAAGAAATGGGTGCCCTTTTATGATGTTGGAGATGGCTCCAATTGAGGTTAAATAAATAAAAAATTGTCCCGGGTGGTTTGACATATGTAACGTAGACCAAAAAAAAATGCACCTATTAGGAGTGATAAGATATTAGTGAAAGGAAATGGTAGAAATAGGGTAGGCCTAAATGAACTAGTAAAAAGAGTATATGGTTATGTTAATGTTACTAAGGATAGGGCATGGCCGTTACTAGAGCTGAATGGAAGAAAAGGATTTAGATTGCTGATCCCAAATTTTGTGATTAAGGGTTTGTTGTTCTTGTACTAATCATTATTACTAGCGTAATTCATTCCTCTCTTTATTGTGACAAAACAAAGTCATCTTTGTTAAAAACTAATAAGATTTATATTCTATATATGGAAAGTTAATAATGAATCCTTGAGTTTCTATTAATTGATGGATGTTGGGACTCAAGTGTATTCTGGATGGGCCATTTTTGTTTAGAGTTTCTCTGTGTCTACCAACTTTAAATCATTATTTATGTATGCTGTGTATGAATGAACTTATATTGTTAACTGAAAGAGAACTTGTAGAAATTCGGATAAAATATATTTCGTAACTTCTGAACACGAAGTAATATTAACATGGACAAATGGTCGAATTAAGTACAATGGGGCATTGGAGAAGCGATACTGTTGAAACACAATGAGCCTGAAATTGGCCCAAGTCTGAGTAAACCAGCCTACATGGAATTGAACTTTCTGTGAGGTCCCATAATAGTAAAGTGGGTGTGTGTCAACGAATTAAGGACGGAGAAGGAAATCACCATGGTCTAATTTGAAATATGGCCCATGGTGCCTATATATATATATATATATATATATATATATATATATATATATATATATATATTTTATTTATTTTTTTTATGGTGCCTATATATATATATATATATATATATATAATTGAATGGTATCCAATGGGTTTCTCTCATCATGAATGACCTGGCATTGTCGACGCTAATTTTTTTAGGATATTTTGTCCTTGTTTGTGGACTTACCCATTGGTGATAAGTATAACCTACTAGCTGAAGTAAATAAGTAATAGATGTTAACACCTTTGCTTCTCATTAAGGCTTGGTATATGGGTACAATTTTCTTCAAAAGTTTTCGCTCTGCAGGATAGGTGTGATTAATGTAAATGGGACAGAACTTTAATTCCCAGCATTCCTTCATTTATTTTAGTTTCAGTGACTGGACAAAATTCCTGACTTTATTTTCCAGTGTAATCCTGACAAGCAAACAGGTTTGTTCTCTGCGAAAAGAAACATATTATCCCTAGACGAGATCCATGCATATTGGACGAGGCTTGGCTCACAAATACAACACTTTCATAATCATATGCCACCACTTTCAGTTCGCCTACGAATTCTCTTCGCCTACAAATTTGTTAATGTCAAATGCATATTAATAGCAATAAAAGAATAAATTAAGAGCAGTATATAGGTTATACACAACCTAGTTTGACACTATTGATTTTGGCAACTGCACCATCATCAGTGTTTAGTTCAATTTTGGATCTGTGAGTACATCATTTTTGTCTGCTAGTCACATCATGATCAGTTGCATCCCCAGGTATTTAGTGGCTATGTTATTGCACCTGTTAAGTATGTTATCAAGTGACTGTTTGAATTGATACTTTATATTATTCATGATTAACCATTTATTTTACTGCTAAAGGAATATTAGTTTCTTCCAGTTGTTTTACAATTATGTTATTGTCAATTTGTTGTAGGGGATGAGTTGATATCTCCATGCATGTGCAAGGGCACCCAACAGTTTGTTCACCGTTCATGCCTTGACCATTGGCGTGCAGTGAAGGCAAGATTCCTGTGTTATATTGGAAATAGTCTTGGGGCTAACCATGAACTTTGGCAATGGCTGTGCATTTATTTTTTAAAAGGGATATTAGTAATAATACTTCTATGTTTTACTCTAGCTTTGTAAATTGATTGATATAGGTACCTATTGGCTGTGTCAGTTGTATTTAAGCCAAATTCATTGAACTTGCTTTAAAACGTCTGTATCATTCGACTGATAACCTACGTTATAGGGCTAATATCAAAAAGCTCCTCTCAACTTCTGGTCCATTTCAGCCAAACTGGCTGAAATTATTTTAAATTTTCCAAATTGGCTGAAGCTGTCAAAATTTTCCTAAGTGCCAGAAACTTCCTGAAATATCCAGAAATTGGCCCAAAGTTCTTGACACAAGGCTGAAATTGTTCAAAACTTATTAATATTCTGCCGCAACAGGAGCCGCAACAGGATGAAATTTGTACTTGATTTGGTTTTACTTCCCTTGCTGTGCTTTCGAATATGCTCAAGCCAATATCTGGTAAGTTGTCTATTAAATTATGCAAGTAGCATACTATAAGGTTATGAATGTTATCATCCGATTATTCACGCAAATCAACATAAAACTATGTAACTAGTTTGTAAAATTATATTTGAATTTTGATTATTTTTAATATTCTATTATTATTTTTTTAACAAGTTTAAACTTTTTCTTAAGTGCCAAAATCCACTATTGCGATACTCCGATCAAAAACTGCAGAAATTATCAAAACTGCCTAAGGTTGATACTCGAAGAGTGTTCAATATAAATAGTGATGAAGCGCTTTTTAACCTAGGTTTAAATGTTTTATTATGCACACATACTAAAATATGTTCTTAAATGGTTTTCTTAATTAGGCCCGGCATTGACAATGCAACCCTAGTATAATCAGTACCTACCATATTATGAGGAAAGAATAATTTTTTAAGCACGTATATATGTATTACCTTGGTTCTATGAGCTGAAGTACAAATCATTTGCTTGTATTTTTTTTTTCTTTACTATTAAAACAACTAATAGTACTCGACCAGTCATTAAAGTTGTGACCCATGACTTCTTCGATTGATTTTCAAATGCTTGTAGTTACAGAGAAATCACCATTTCACACTTTTGATCAAAAAGTTCATTTTTGTCATGCCTTTATTGGCAGTCAAATTGTACAGTTCTCGTACTGATTTCCACTTGTATTAATGTGAATTATGGTATTGACAAGTACGCTTCTATACATTGTAATAACACTAGGATATAAAAGGTCATTTTCACAACAACAACAAAAACTTATATGTTTTGGCAATCAATTGACAACCAGCAGCAGACCCTCTTTCTCAAAACGAATAAAGTGGTGCTAAACTCTTCTACTCTTTTTCCATATTCATACCCTCCATCAGATTTGGTGAGCTTGCAATGTTACTTCAGCCCTTTTTTGACCAAACTATCCCTGTATCTTCTGAATCTTGGTAGAACCTTTACCAAAACAAAACTCTATGCGCTGGTGGTTTGAGTTAGGATCTATGTTGCATGGACAGGAACAACATGATATAATAATGGCACGGAAAACAAACATGATACTGGTATTGATGTGTCCTATGTATTTTGGAGTGTTTATCTTGTGTTCGATAAGTGTGCAACACACAGATGCAACATCGAATATGGGGTGTCTGTGCTTCCAAGATCTAAAGATCTGTATGATGCCTATACCTGACACGGAGAAAACAAAATGCTGCAATCAATTTTGGATGCCCGTGTCTCCGTGGTTCTGATGTTGGAACTATAGTTCGGATTGATAACCCTAGGATGTTAAACTTGGGGCTAGCTTTTGGTTAGGGATGAAGTCAATAAATAGGGAATATAGAGAAAAGAATCAAAATATATGGGCATTTATGTTTTCTTAGCCACACATAGTTATTCCAACCCCTCTATGGAGTGAATGTAAGGGGTTCTGGTGATTGGAGAAAACTTGGAGGCTTTGTGATTGGATTGAAAAAAATGATAGGGCTTATCTAATTTTGACAGACATTTGGTGCGTTTAGCAAAATTTATACTATATAAAATATTAAACCAGTGATGTTCAGAAAAATATACAGAAAATGATTTAATTTTCTGCATGTTATTTACAGGAAGGATTTGCTTTCTCTCACTGTACGACATGCAAGGCACAGTTCCATCTTCGAGTAGAACAGTTGGAAGATTACCTATGGCGTAAAATGAAATTCCGAATATTTGTAGCAAGAGATGTCTTCCTTGTCTTTCTGGCAGTTCAGACTGTAAGTGAAAGCAGCTACTGATTTTTGTTTATATCGTGTTTCTTAGTTGATGCTTGTTTGCCGACATGTTTTAATGCTTATGAAAATATTGCTGAGTTACATGATATGCTTAGATATTGTTTACATTACCATCACCAAGGCATTATTGCAAGTGATGCTTACTTTTAAATTGACAGGACACAATACATTTATTTAACCAGATTTCTCTAAGAACGGGTTTCATGGAACTTGTTTGTGGTTCAAAAATCTCATTACTAACAATGCTATGATGATAGCCAATTTATGGATGCATTAGTGATGGCTATGTTGCACGGACATGGATACAACACAACATGGTAAGGACACGGAGACACGGACATGGTACTTGTTTTGGTGTGTCTTTGTGTGTTTTGGAATGTCCGTGGTTTGTCCAACACATATCTGTGGAGGGTCACATTTTTTGGAGTGTCGGCGCTTCCTAGAATGATGATGACTTTCAATGGTTTATCTTTATTCATATTTTTTTGACTTAAATCAGGTTGTTTTGACAGTAATAGCTCTCTATGCACGATGTTCGTGTTTGGGCTTTAAATTTTACAACAAAAATGTGAACTGAGATAGTGGATCATGTTCTCCTGGAGCAGACATCAAGATGTGCATTACTGTTCCCATCATTCATATCATGTGATGGAAGCTTTTTCTTCTGTACAACTGTCAATGTGGTAGAGGTTTATTTACCATATAACAAAACTATTGGTCCTAATAAACATAAAATTAACTTAGAACAGTGAAAGAAAAATGAATCTTTCTAGAACCGTATAACCATAAGATCATGCCTCGCCTCTATGGGCCTGATGCTTATATGTGAAATCGCCCAGATTTTCTCCTTTAATTTTTGGACATAACTCCTAAGAGTTTCTTGAATCGTTACACACAAGTTGTGCAAGTTTTTTCTTATGGTTACTATTATAATATTGTAATATAGAACAGGTAACAATCATTATGTATGGGTATTGATGTCTATATGCTAGGCTTACTGTGTATGCATCACGTGATCACCGGTCACACTTTCCCTTCAAATGCAGGCAATTGCTACAATTGGTGCTCTTGCATTTTTCATGGATAAAGATGGGAGCTTCAGAAATTCCTTCAGTGATGGCTGGGACCGCATTTTGTCAAAACATCCAATTCCCTTTTATTACTGCTTAGGTAATCTTATGCTCCCAAATATGTTTTTCCTCCTTGCTGGATTAGATTAATACAACCATGTTAGCTTGTAGTTAACTAAAATGAGTGTATGCCAATCGTGCTATATGCTGAGACGGTTGCAATTTCAAAATTAGGGTAAATTTCATTAAACATCTCTGAAGTTTAGATCAAGGACAACTAATCCCCTCACTATTGAATAGGACATCATGATGTTCCAAAGTTCTAATTATTTCCCCAGGAAGTCAAAAAAGAAATAAAGGCATAATGAAGACGCATAACATTAAAAATTACCCATAACATTCTCGTTATTCTGAAAACTGTTCATATGCAGTCCATCAGGTTAGGATATATCCCTGGTCCATACTTGAGCTAATCTTAACTTTGTGTCAATTTGGTAGGTTACGGACTGTATGTAAGTATGTAACTACCCCCTGTTCTTTCTCTCGTTACAAACCAAACCATTACCGAGATAGGGTAAGAAGCGGTAGATCGCAGTTTGAGGGGGAAGAAAGATTAGGACTTGAATTTCAGTCTTCTTTAAGTCTGAGACTCTCTTTCACTCGTTTTCAAAAGATTTTTTGAGCGCTTGACTTCTCTTCTTCAGTTTGGATTTTGAATGGGGAAGGCCTTGTGAAGAGATCCTTGTATATAGTAATTACCCGGCTTCGCCTCATACCTTTACTTGAGGACTCGCCAGCAAGCGGCCCAGTCACTTGTCCTAGCGCCCGTCCACCAAGCTTTAGGCTGATGCCTGCCTTCCCATACTTGACTTCAACTTCCTCACCAGTCATGACCGCTCTTCCTTTTTGCCCTCTCGTCCGCCAACTTTTCTCCATGGTAGAACCAAACCATGGAGGCAACAACTGAGAGAATTATCTGTCAGGGAGGTGTAGGAGATGACGTCCCTCATGAGCATCTTGTCGAGTAACTGGCACGTGGTGTCCAGCTCTTGTGGAGGAGCTTATCCTTGTGAGTGAAGCTGTTGATCTTGTCTGTGGCGAGGAATAGAGGAAGGTCCAGCACCTGGGCACAACCAGCAGCATAGAAGCAGTGTCAGAAAGGAAGTCTTAACTGACCATCAAACTCATTGGCACCTAAAGGCCCTAGTCCTTTTTGTGCTCATCAAGGCTCTCCGTCTTGATGCACCATTACTGATGCTCTTTGACCTCCCATTATTTTGTCAGTATGGCAGCAAATGGATCGAGGGAAGCGAAGCAGTAATGGTGGATGCCCAATGGGACGAATTTGCAAAACATAGCCATGGAGGTGATTAGTGGATAGTGGTCGACTGGTCTCTATCATTGACCGACTCCGGACACCCGGTGACCACCACATGATAGTATTACGGGGAGGCAGAAAAAGAGAAGAAGAAGATATCTTATTAGCTGTAATATTCAGTTAGGTACATTCAGTTATTCAATCTGTTAGTATTTAAGTGAAAACGGTAGTTTAGTCCAAATTGTGAAATGTACGTAGGTCATGTGAACTCACCTACCTCATGGCTGCCAGTTTGCAATTTGCATGGATGTGTAAAAACTATAACGCTCCTGGTAGGCATCAATCCAATAAATGCGATAGGTCCTGAGGTTAAGCAAGAACCGGGTGAGCCTTTCACTAAGGCACATAGCAGTAGGGCAATCTAACATCTTGTTTTCAAAGTTCGAAGTGAGGGAGTTAAGTATCATGGCCAAAACTTCGTGGGCCGAACAGTTCTTCTTTAACTAAGAGAGTGACCTTAATAACCACGTAGGTTCCAGTAGATAGCACTTTATCTACTTTAGGTTGAAATTTACACCAGATTATCTACTTTAGGCCAAGAAAGTGCTATTTCTTTAGCTCTCCTCTGGTATGATGTTTGTATGAGTGTTTTACGTGTGCATAATAACTAATAATAAACTTGCATATAAATGACTATGTAAGGTGTACTCATCTGCTGGTGATAGAAAATCTACTACTAACTCCAGCGTAGGTACTCTCTTGTAGACTCCACACATGTTCTCTTTTATATCGTCTCTTACCTCGACAGGCCTAGCTGACTTGAATAATTTGTGTTTCATCCCACAAGCATCTGTGCAAAATAATGTATCCATGACAACAAGTACATTTGTTGCAGGTGTATTGATATTCTTCATGCTGCTGGGATTTTTTGGGCTGATTCTTCACTGCTCCTCCTTCAACAATAGTGATCCTTGCATGGCAGGATGTCGTAACTGCTGTTATGGATGGGGCATACTGGACTGCTTCCCTGCTTCCATGGAGGCCTGCTTCGCCCTGGTAGTTATCTTTGTTATCGTCTTTGCCATCCTAGGCATAGCTTATGGTTTCCTTGCTGCTACTATGGCAATCCAGAGAATCTGGCAGAGACATTACCATATCCTCACAAAGAGGGAGCTAACAAAGGTACCCCTCTCTCAGGCAAAAGACCTTGTCTTGTTTAAATTCTTTATGCTTTCAGAATTAAGGCGTTGCCTATGTGGTACAGGAATATGTTGTAGAGGACCTCAGGGGATGCTACACTTCACCAAAGTTGGACTCAGAGCACGAGGAACGATTGAAATTGCTTAAGCTTCTGTAGTGGTAATATTAGTATATTTCTCCCACTCGAAATAATCAAGATGCTCTCTCTATAACTCTCTAAATAGCTCTTTGCTTTCATTCATGCCTCTTAGATGATCGGGATGTTCCTCTCCAAATAATTGTATCAGTTAAGTGCCATTTAATATGAGCACAAATCTCTTCACCCTAAAGAATTTTTTGTCGCATAAAAAAAGAGCAGGGTGAATTAAAGGATCCCCTCCCCAAGTGACTAATATTGAACAAGCCACGACGGACATTATGTTTAGAAAGTTAAGCTCCCTGTCCTTGCCGTTAGTCATCCTTTATATTCCCTTAACAAATGGCACACGTGATCTACACTTGATACAGGAAAAACATGATAGAAATAAATGTTCAAACTTCTTTACATTTTTGTCCATGTAAGTTTTTATAAATAGGACCATAAAGGAATAGTTTTTGCAATTATACCACCACTCTCTCTGCTTTCATATCCACCATCATTTCTACTGTGGCGGCAACCATAATTCTCTCATTCTGTGTAATGGAGAACTACAAATCTGCCGTGGGCAGATTACAGATACTGACATGCTAGCCATATTTGGTAGAGCCTCAAGAGAACAATAAAGGCAACATAGTTTAGCTGTGGTGAAATCAGTAATTATGTCACCTACAGACACATATCGGACATGTCAAACACACTAGAACACACAAAAAAACAGTGGTGTGTTCATGTACCGTATCTGTATCGTGCAATGTCATATTTGTCTCAATGTTACATAGGTTCTCACAGAAAGGAATAAGGGTTGCAAGAAGGGCTTAATTTTTTTTGAAATCTATCTACTAAAATGCATATATTTTTCTGTTGCACGTCATGCCCACCCCCCCCCCCCCCCCCCACCCCCCCAACCCCCACCCCGCGCGCACACGCACAAACCACCACATGCGCACACACAAGACAACCACCACCGCCACTACTGACTTTTAGGCAAGAAATCTACTCTTTGGCAAAGGATCATAGTTTCGTTAATAAATAGGCACAGTGGTCGAGCCATAATAACAGTGCCAAGAGTAATGTGATGTTCTACTTGTTTTACTGTTTTCTCTCCTTTTTTTTCTCTTATGGAAAAACATAATGGAACTTGCTCTTTTGATTGCATCATTTCTTTTGTTCCCTCAGAATGAATGAAGATGTTCATCAACAAAGTCCATGTTATGATAATGTGTCTTGCTTAGAGTCGTTTATTGATATGTTTGCAATGAAATGTTGGGTTTCAGACTGCGCGGGTCTTTCAGAGATCCTGCTGGATAATTCAAGGAATAGGAATGAAGAGCAAGTAAACGTGGTCGCCAAGGGAAGAAGCTCATCCTGAAGAATGTTGGTAAATAATCTTAATGTGAGCTTTAAGTTCACATGGGCAAAAGGATCTGTTCTGATGTATAGGGTCAGGTTAAAAGCAAAGGTGTCTAAATTCTGTCACAATATGTATATTAGCCTCTCATTTTTGCATTTAGAATGTAGTAAATTCAAAGACTCGTTCATGGGTGAATGAAGTTTGTACAAGATTATTAACTTTGCAATCAGTATATTTTTGGTAAGTACCTCTTCCCAAAATACCAGGCAATGGAGCAAAAACACTGAAATTAGCCATTAGAACTGAGAAATCTAGGTCAAAGAAGAAGCAGAGAATTGGGAAGGAGACACAATCTAAAAAAAAAATTACATCAGAACAATTCTTCACACACCTTCTTTCCTCCAGTTCTCTCTATTTATAGCTATTCATGCAATTCTGTTAGTAACAAACTCAGCAATTCTCATTGGTGATGTGGCCCTCCATGCTGAGCCGGCTAACTGACTTAGCCTACTGGACAAGCTGACTGGATAAGCTACTGATATCAATCTACTGATACTGGAAACTGAAGAACATGAATATTATACTTATGTTGCTCACTATTGAATTGATATGCCGCTGAGTGTCCATTTGCAAAAAGAAGGATTTGGGTTCGTATCAATTTTCTTGAGAGACAGACTTGGAAGGATCTTAATTATACCGATACAGTTACAATACCCTAGCTGGACAATACCCTAGCTGGACGGAACCGGCTGCCGTAGGCATCGTGAAGACGTCGGGGGCGCCTTCGGCGTCGTGGGCTAAGCAAGGCGTCGAGTTGCTGGCGTCGAAAGACATCGGCCGTCCCGTGAGGCTCTGGAGCGCGCGGAGTGCGCGAGGCGTAAGTGCCGGACAATGATGAAAAAGCCAGTGCGAACAGGATCCGCACGAAGAGTCCGAAGCGACATGAGGCGTAAGTGCCGGGCAATGATGAAAAAGCCAGTGCGAACAGGATCTGCACGAAGACTCCGAAGCGACATGACGACCGGCTAAAAATCGGATGCGGGAAGACACACGATTTAACTGAGTTTGCACGTGCTTGGAGAAAAAAAAAACCCCCTAAATTAGTATTTATGTAATTGCATAGTTTACATTGTCGTCGTGTGTGAAAATTATCTTCGACTCGTATGAGGGTGAAGTTCAGAAACTAACAGATCAATATGCTGTACATCAACCAAAATGGTACATTGGATGATGTCCATTGAAAATAAAATTCTATAAGAAAGCTATATAATACAAACTTTGTTTTATTGATAATAAGAAATGTGTATTCTTGGAAAGTCGTAGATGCCACCAACAGATAAAGATGAGAACAAAAAATAATGGTCAGAGTTTGAAGCAAAAAAAAGGCCACCATAAGCAATATAATAGTTTGAAGGGAACAAATAAAAGATGTAACAAATATATGATTTTTATTAGTGCTACAAAGAACATAGTCGCTAATAGTCACTAATGTAGCTGAATGGAAGAAAATGATTCAAATAGTCGAACCCATAGTCAATCTCTACGTGCTTCGTTCATGCATGGAACACCGGATTTGAAGCGAGTGCAATTGTCCCAATGTTATCGCACCGTATAGTAGGTATGTGGACTAGACCAATAGCCAATTCTTTGAAAAGCATGCTAAGCCAGTAGACTGCAGCCGTAGCAAGTAGGGGTGAGCATTCGGTTTATTCGGTTTAAACCGAACCGAATAACCCAAAATCGAATTGGACCGAAACCGAATAAGCAAAACCGAAACCGAACTGAATTGGCCCAAAACCGAACCGAATTAAATCGGTTCGGTTTTCGGTTTATTCGGTTTATTCATTTTTTTTTGATTTTTTTGAGCTTTTTTTTTGTTAATATATATAGTAACTAAATATACGACATATTTAGTATATACCTATATATATTTAGTATGTACCTATATATATTAATACTTATATATATAGTACACACACACACACACACACACACACACACACACACACATACATATATATATATATATATATATATATTAATTAATTAAATTTTCTTATTCGGTTTTCGGTTTTGGACCGAAACCGAAACCCAAAACCGAAACCGAAACCGAATAAAAAAATTAGTATTTTCAAAACCGAAACCGAACCGAATTTTTTTAAAACCGAACCGAACCTCTTATTCGGTTCGGTTCGGTTCGATTTTCGGTCCAAAATCGAATAATGCTCACCCCTAGTAGCAAGTGCCATTGAACGGTACTCGGCTTCCGTACTCGAACGAGAGACCACGTTTTGTTTCTTGGAACTCTATGAAACCATATTTTTGCCCCAAAAAAATTCATAGCCGCTAGTAGACCGTCTGTCGTCCGGATTGCCTGCCCAATCCGAGTCGCAGTAGACATGTAACTGTAGAGGAGATGGTGTGTAGCCGTGGTTTACAGTGCCTTTTAAATCTAAACAATTCAAAGAAAGACGAACACACAAAATATCTTTAGCATCTCTTAATAACTGCCAGTGGAATCCGCGTATTTAAGGGTATATAATTTGGTCTGAGTCGAAAAATAGGAATTCAATCAACCTTGACAGTTGTTTGAACTGCTGGGATGTGATGCAATCATCCATTTAAGGAAGAATCAGTTTCTTTATGAGTTTTGAAAAACAACATTCAAGGAAGAATCAGTTTCTTTTCTTCTTCTTTTTCTCAGCATTTTTGTCTTGGTCTCTTTTTTCATATTATACTTATATCAGCTAGCTAGGACCGAATCATAAATTTTAACTAGCTGAAAATTATTGATAAAAGCTTACAAAAGTTTGGTGTCTTTTACCAATTTTCTTGAAGTAAATTTCATGGAATAAATTCTAGTGCCCCATTTATCGCCATCGAATTTGAATATAGAAAATACGAAGAAAAGAAAATGTTAGAGCTTGCATTAGTTTTGTTCCTTTTTTCTATCCTTCACAGAAATCTGAATGCCATTTTCTTACTGAATGATTTATAACCTTCACAAAAATATTTCGTAGTAATTGATAGTAACCCGTAGGTGGAAATCTTATTAAATCTTTAATTTAGAATTTTTTTTTTTTTTTTTTTTTTTTACATGTTGTCTTCTCCTTTTCTTTTAGAGAGAGAATCATAATACAATTCCTTTCTGTGGCAGGGCTGGATTTACTTGGCTCGAATACTTATTTTATTTTCTACAGAAATTGTAGGTGTGGAATGCCCTGAAATACCAATATTGAACGTGGAACGAGCTCCAATTCCAATCCATAAGGATGCGTATATTAATACAAATATCACACTTAAGCGTATAAATACGATCATTAGTAGAAATACTCCAAGAAACAAAAAGTTCCACAAATAAAAGGATATTATTTGTCAGATTCTATTGAAGTAGGTCAGCTATAATTTTAAAATCATATATACACATGGATACCAAGTATCAATATTTTAGAAGTTAAATTTAGACTGAACATTCTTTGACCGAAGAATCTCAAACGAGGAAGAACATAGAAATAGGCCACATAATGGGGGGCTCCAACAGAGAGTACTACGACTTAAAGCAACAAAACTCCACCAGCAGTGCCCAATCATTCATTGATCAAAAGAAGAATGCCTTTAAATGATTAAGTGAATAAAACCAGTTACAGAACAGCTTCAGCTTTTCGGCTGCAAACATAAAAAATAAGCAATAATCCAAATTTCTGAGACTTTCTCGTCTCAAGCTCCTATTTCTCGTATTCCAAGATGTCTCATGGAGAAAAACAACATTATGGCTAAGCTGCACAAAAATGCTACAAGTTAGAGCTGCGTCCCCTGGCTCTAACTTCATCCACAGAGAGCACAGCCCTGTCCTCAACCAATCAGTGGTAGAATCCACAGGAAACAACTCAGCAGATTGGTATGCAGCTGATTGCAAAGTGATTCTTAAAGAAGATATTTTTACTAAAAAATTAACTAGGATATGCTGATGGGATAGAAGCCAATGAGCTGGAAAATAAAATCTGTGTAGAGGCTTGAACAGAGACTTTAAACACTCATCGGTCAAGGATAACTTGATCAAGCGAAGTACATAATGAGCAAACATCATCGTCAAAGTTCCATCAACCAGAAATAAATACAGAACATAACTTGTACTTAG
This sequence comes from Iris pallida, assembly GCA_029216955.1. NCBI lineage: Eukaryota > Viridiplantae > Streptophyta > Magnoliopsida > Asparagales > Iridaceae > Iris > Iris pallida. The sequence continues at coordinate 881,002 of JANAVB010008000.1, forward strand.
ACAGTGTAAGGTGGAATAATTTATTTCCAAAGCTTTCTTAGTGACATGTTTTTCTCGGTCTCTTTCTTCATGACCTTAGCCACTGCCATCTCGAAATCCTCCTGTGTCACGTGAACCCTTCTCTCTCTGAGGGCAAACATTCCAGCTTCTGTGCAAACCGCCTGAGAAGAACAAGCGATGTTGTTTATAACATGTTCCGGAATCCAATAACAAAAGAAGAAGGTTGTTGATGAAGACTCTGACATCTTACAATAATATAACTAGTTCAGTTACATCAATCGTATTTTTTTGCTTTCAGTATCCAACATCTTTTAGTGGGCAATTTCAAAGAATTTTATGATTTATGGCATATATTAGTTCGACCCCAGAAATTTGGGATAAAAGCCTTTGTTGTTGTTATATGGTATACATTAGTACTTGGGATTGTCATTCCTTCATTCTTTGGCGTAGTGTCATAGATGAATGCAGTTCCCTATAGTAAATTGTATCATCTTACCTCTTCGTCCAGACTCTTTATAGTTTGGGGGAACTTCGAGATTGCTCCTTGATTGCATGAGATTAAACTGCAATCCAAAAGAGGCATGTCTACCTACCAGCTAATTGGTCACCTAGGCTTTATGGCATGACCCTCTCATGCTAATAGCTACTTAAACTAGGAATTTGGCACCCAACATAGAGGGTTGACGTCAGGTCAACAGTCAGTCATAAAACTTTGTTAAATCTTGTATTGGGCTCTCTTAATAGCCCACCCCATTCTGATGGGAGAAGGCTTGGTTGATGATGGTATATTCAGATTACATTCTGTCAGTAAACTCAGATTACATAATGATCACAACACTATCATTATTGGCAGCTCACTCAAAAAGTTCAAGCAAAGATGAGCATATTAATTTTATATCCATAAACATATCTCGGTCAAACGACCCACTAATGTCACTGAATATGGTAAATCGAACTTTCTACATGATGCTCATGTTCCATAATCAAATGGCAGGATTGCCCAGTCACTCAGTTTAAAATTCAAACAAACTATACCTGCAAGTACAAATAAAACAAGTAGTATTTTCTGAAGGTAACTTCAAGTCTCATCCTGCCAAAAAGTTTCACTCCTAAAGGCAAAGATGATGATATAGCAATATGATGATGTGAAGAGTAGTGTAGTGGGAAGGTGATGTGGGCCCACCTATCATCATTTAGGCATAAAGGGGTATTGTGGTCTTTCACCACAATAACCCTCTTAGGGTTTTGTTTCTCCTTTCTATTTATAGCTAGGGCTGGCCGTCATTAGTTTTCATGCTTGTGTTGAGAAGAAACTCTCAAGCGTCATTCAGAAGGGTTTAGACTTTGTCCGTCCATCAAAGTTGGGAGTTTGTTCTTTTCTCTAATAAAGATCGTTATTTTCCTTCTATTTCTATTTTTTTATAAATTATTTGTGAATCGATCTGGTCGATTCACATCAATTGGTATCAGAGCTTTCTACGAGCCATGGCCGATGGGACGAGAAACACGATCGACGAGAAGATCCGAGGTCTTCGGGAGGACTTCACCGCCGAGATCGAGAGCTTGAAGAAATCCATGGAGGTCCTCGCAAAGGATCAAGCGTCCACGAACCTAGAAATCCGCACGGAGATGCGTGATATGCGGAAGGAGACGTCGACGATCATGATGCTTTTGCAAAACATCTCGAACAAGATCAATGGCGGCGAAGCGGAGGCGGCGACAACCCAAACCCTAGGCGACCAACTAGGGTTTGTTCAAACGGAGGGGGAAACGACCGAAGATCACGGAGGACCGGCCGACGGGCGATGGCCCGCACCCGCCGTCACCACCGCGCCGCCGGGCGGGGCCCTGGCGGCCGACGAGCAGCGCCGGACGGCGGCCGGCGAGCAGCGCCGGACGGCGGCCGAAGGTCGCGGGGGCTTCGCCGCCGACCGCGCGAGCCCGGGCGGGGCCGCTGCTGTTAGGGGCGGTCGCTGGCCGGCCGCCGACCGCCACCCCTGGCCGGTCGGTGCCAGAGGAGCCGCCGGCGAGCGGCCGTGGCCGGACGCCGGCGACCCGTACGGTCCCGGCGGATCGGCTCCACATGCGGGAGAAGCCCTAGGGTTTGGGACCCCCTTCGGGGGTCGGACGAGGATTGCGAACTACGGAGATCGGTTCGTGGGCCCGGGAAGGGGCTTGGCGGGAGTTCCGGCGTGGACGGGAGGAGCGGAACCGCCAGGAGGAGCGAGGCACGCCGGAGGCAGCAATTTCTTTGGGGGAATGGCGGATCCCGCCAACTTGCAGAGAGGGGACCTCCCCCCACGACGACCACCACGGAGGAAGAGGAGGAGAAGGAGGATCCGACGGAGGAAGAGGCCGCCATAGCAACAGACGCAGTTCCCAGATTTCCACCTTGAGGACAAGGTGGCTCTTTTAGGGGACGGTATTGATGTGGGCCCACCTATCATCATTTAGGCATAAAGGGGTATTGTGGTCTTTCACCACAATAACCCTCTTAGGGTTTTGTTTCTCCTTTCTATTTATAGCTAGGGCTGGCCGTCATTAGTTTTCATGCTTGTGTTGAGAAGAAACTCTCAAGCGTCATTCAGAAGGGTTTAGACTTTGTCCGTCCATCAAAGTTGGGAGTTTGTTCTTTTCTCTAATAAAGATCGTTATTTTCCTTCTATTTCTATTTTTTTATAAATTATTTGTGAATCGATCTGGTCGATTCACATCAGAAGGGTTTTAAACTTTGAACCTACAGATTTAGGACAAGTTCTGAAGCATCGAGAGGAGGTTTTTGTCATTTGTTGTTAATGTACTATGAAGGGATACTTCAAAATAATAGTGGTGATTCATGACACTTGGAAACTTTGTTATTTCCACAATTACATATCACTGTATCAGCTAACCTTTTGTGCGTTCAATATATTTGAGCACTACCAATAATCCATTAAATAAAAGCTAAAATTGGGGCCTTGCAGATTACAAGAAATATAGGACTGGGGCAAGGATTTTATTATCCATTTACATTGAGACTGCAGGTCAACATATATAATTATATATACATGGGAAACAATGGTTCCTATGGGATTCTTGTAAGAATTTACTAAGGGTGTTAAAACCTGGTTTAACTCCCAGGTTAATTCCCAATGTGCCAACCAACAAAATATATAGTAGTAAAGATAGTTATAGGAGGATATTATAGGGTACTATGATTCGACACATGGGACTCCCCATTAAAAAAATATCACAAGGGGACCCCTTAGGAACCGTCAACTATATATATATATATATATATATATATATATATATATATATATATATATATATAAACAGACATTGATGGTCGGATATCACTGATTGCATTCCTTTGTTGAGAGTAGCATGTCTAGTATTCCTCGTGAAATTAGAGTGACTCTATACTCCATAATATTGCTTCCGTGAATTTCATATTCAAAACGTACCGTCGAACCAATGATTGTGTTTTTAATATTGCTTTTGTTTAAAACTATTTCAAATATTATATTAGAGCCCGATAAACCCGATGGACCCGACCCAATCCGATCCTCCGGACTTGGTCTTGGGCTTCATATGTTGAACCTGAGGTCGGATTGGGCTTGGACTCGGGCTAGGCTTATGATTCATCAGGTTGGGCTCGGATTGACCTCAAGTCCGACCCAACCCACCCGAGTTGCACCCCTACCTATACATGACCTTCAGATGTAAAATATAACAAATAATGAAATCGAGATCCATTTCGTTCCATTCCTACTTCCCTTCTCCGGATGAAATCCACACTTTGACACCTGAAATTCGGGTGAAGGGGGTAGAATTCCTTGTCTGGTTTCTTCGCGTGCCAACCCCGAATTCAATAATGCCCATTGTACTTCCTTTGACTACTCCCGACATTTTTCGTGTAAGGGAAGGGAGAAGGAGCCTAAATCAATGGACCTTAATGATCTCTTTGCCAGAAAGAAGGGATCATTCTGTGAAAGCTTTACGAGCAATCGTCTTTTGATGTTGCTTCCCCTTCTCAGAACTAGGACTCACTCCTGATCCCACTTGACATGGTAATTGGTTGCTAGAAAAGAACGAATGCAACAACCAACCAATGTTTCCATAGGCTCTCAATGAGGTTCGAACCTGAAGGGGTTGGCAACTATTCCTTCTCCAAGCCTGGCTCACTTGCCAAATCAAGGTATGAAGTCGACGCAGATTCGCCCACGAAGTTCTTTTTCATTCGATTTTTTTCACACATTCCGATGGAGTCTGAGACACTCCGATGAAGAGTTTGTATCATGTTTGTCTACATACGTTGGATCTTACTCGAATGACCGGCAGCGGGTTACCTGAGAAGAGGAACAACTTCACTTTGCTCTTGACTTGCTCAATCTTCATTTCCTGATTGAAAGTATCAAGCCACTCAACTACCGGTGCAGAGGTGACCGGAGGGTCTTCTATATGTATGTTCAGGAGAAGAACATGGCAAAGCTAGCTCTTGTTTTGGTTTACATATATATTGATCGCATTCACCAGGTACATCTCCTTCAAAATCTGTTCCCCCACCTACGTTTCTCTTTCTCCCTTTATCTATGGGACGCGGGCTATGAAATCATAGCATTCATCATGTACATCTCCTTCAAAATATGTGCCCCCATCTACGTTTCTCTTTCTCCCATTATCTATGGGGTGCGGGCTATGAAATCTGTGCCCCCACCTACGTTTCTGTTTCTCCCTTTATCTATGGGGCGCGGGCTATGAAATCATGGCATTCACCAGGTACATCTCCTTCAAAATTTGTGCCCCCACCTACGTTTCTCTTTCTCCCTTTGTCTATGGGACGCGGGCTATGAAATCCTGGCATTCACCAGGTACATCTCCTTCAAAATCTGTGCCCCCACCTACATTTCTCTTTCTCCCTTTATCTATGGGGTGCGGGCTATGAAATCCTGGATCACTTGTTCTCTCTTCTTTTTTTATTCTTTTTCCAAGTTACAACGAGCTATGATCAGATTCGACCGTATCGACTGAAACTATATAGTATATACATCATGACATTCGGATCAAAGCAGCCGATACAGACTTTGGATCAGAATTGTTCAAATATAATTTGAACAACAATTACGTATTGACCAACTTTTCACCTTGGTTGAAATACACTTATACGCTAACAGTTAGTGCGGGACGTGCAATTAAAATCCTTGAAGCAAGTGCAAACTGATTAAGAGAGAATATAACCGAAGGATGGTACCTTCAGCTCTGCTCCTGATGCTCCATTCATCTTCTCTGCAATTTTTTTCAGATCAATTCCTCGCATCAAGTTCATCTTCCTCGAGTGAATTTTCAAGATATCGAAACGTGACTGCAAAGATACGAAGGGTTAGATCATTGTATTTACAATTTAGTACAGCATAGCTATCTACAACACCATCGTATGTAAATTACATCTTCGTTGGGGTTAGGGAACTCAATCTTCCTATCAATTCGACCGGGCCTAAGAAGAGCTTGATCCAGGATATCGATACGATTTGTGGCCATCAAAACCTGTAAAATCATTTCTCGGAAATGTCATGTCATGCTGCACAAATATGCTAACATCGAACAAATTAGAAAACACAAGAAGAAAGATAAAATGTACCTTAATCTTGTTTGATGCTTCAAACCCATCAAGTTGGTTGAGCAGCTCAAGCATAGTACGTTGGACTTCACTATCACCATTGCCACTGCCAGATTCCATCCTGGCCGATCCAATGCTATCTATTTCATCCATGAAAATGATTGACGGGGCGTGCTCCCTGCAATTCAGTAATTATCATGCACACATAATGGCAGAAGCATCAAAGAACTAAGGTAATGCATTCCTGTCAATACAACATATCGTGATAGCAGATAATATCATGTTATGGCTAGGATAGATCTAGAATGGAAAGAAGAAAAATTGTGTGCCACAAGTCCACTAGTGCTTACACTTCTACTCCTAATTTTGCAACTATATCCATTTTTGTCGTTAGTACATATGTAGAAGAAAGAAATATAATAGAACTGTTCTCTATGTGAGCCAAGAATTGTACAACCAACCTAGCCATCACAAAAAGTTCTCGAACCATTCTAGAACCCTCTCCGATATATTTCTGAACCAACTCGGAACCAGAAACCCGAATAAATGTGCAATCAGTGTGATGAGCCACTGCTCTAGCCAGCAGAGTTTTCCCTGTTCCAGGAGGACCATAAAGCAAAACTCCCTACAAAACACCAGTTAAAAAAAGTTAGTTAAATGTATGTACATAGATCCAGACACCATTAAAGGAGCATCCGATGATAATAAGCTAATCAAGGAATGGGAAGGGACACCTTCGGTTGAGCTATTCCCAGGCTCTCAAACAATTCAGGATGTTTGATAGGAAGCTCAATAACCTGTAAGTTGACAAACATTAAAGTTCAGTAACTATCAACACTATCTATATCAAGCAAATTCATTATAAAATGTTAATATCTACAGTAACATAATTTTAGCAGTATAACAGAACTTTTCCAACCAACTAACCTCTTTTATCTCTTTAATCTGCTGGTCAAGCCCACCAATCATGTCATAAGTAGAATCAGGAACCTTTTCGACTTTCATAAGGTTGACCAAGGGATCTACTTTGCTAGGCAAGACCAAGTGCAGCACATAACTATCATTACGAAGAGCAACTCTTGTTGAAGGTGTAATCTTGGTTATATCAATGCTTTTATCAATATCGACAACGTATTTTCCTTCTGGGTGAACCTGGAAGGATACATCAAGGTTCAGACTCGGTAGACTATATACGAAATCATAAGCACTAAAATTAAGTAACAAAAAATATAAAATGTTCAAAAGTTCTACATGCCAAAAGCTGCACCTCGTCAATGATACTTTAGAGGTACACGGGCAAAATCTCTATATGAAAATACAAGTAAAGTTTGATATTATCTCATTTCTTCCACCACAATCCCTTCCAAAAATTAATAATAAATAGCACTTTTGGCACAATATACCATGAAATACATCCGTAATCAGGTCCATATGATCCATGCTAATGGTTGTTGTTCATCATAACCCGCTCCTTATAATGGTGCCAAGGTGATGATGATTTTGCACCACTCTAAATGCACACGAAAAGAAAGAGACGCTGGTCATTTTGAAGAGGTATAATTGAGCCAATTAGTTTAATTCAAGTCTATTTTAGTCCAATTTGATAGGTTGTCAAGTCCCCTAGCTCTAATTATAATTGGTTCCATAGTTGCCCGAAACATGATACGTCGTAGGCCATGATACAGGCACAGGAACGGGGCGAGCTACTTTTTCTTCATTTTCGGTACACTGGGGGTAGGTTTGTCAATCTGGTTCGTGGTACGCTTTAAAATACTAATTGAATCGATAATGGTTGCTTCTTCAAATTTGACCCGGTCATTGAGTCATATAAAACATAAGAAAATTCAACACTCATTATTTTATTTCATCCAATAAGTAAAACTTGAGATATCTTAGTCGATACATCAATTGGAACACAACATTCCAAAATAAAACGATAAAATGGTGCTAAACCAAAAACAGGTAAGGAAAACAACAATGAAGCCTTTATGCCGGATTTTTGCCCCATTTTTTTCGGATGTTTGAATCTCTTCTTCCATTCGGCTTTGTTAAGGTTCATGTCCTCTATAACACTAGCAAGATCCATATCCTTCTCAATATCCTTTTATAACACTTCAAACCATGTTAGTCTAGGCCTACCTCTAGTATCTACTATATTATCACTCCTTACGGGAGTATCTATACCCTATAGGTTTGTATTGCACATGTCCAAATCGCCTAAGTAACTTTTTTTTGTCCTCGATTTGCGCCACCTCTAACTTCTCACGGATGCACTTATTTATTATCGTATCTTTTAAAGTATTGGTCTAACTGGGTCTAATTTGATTAGGTTGTCAAGTCCCCTAGCTCTAATTATAATTGGTTCCATAGTTACCCTGAACACGATATGTCATGGGCTATGATACAGGCACAGGAACGGGGTGAGCTACTTTTTCTTCATTTTCGGTGCAATGGGTATAGGTTCCTCAATCTGGTTCATGGTACGCTTTAAAAAACTAATTGAGTCGGTAATGGTTACTTCTTCAAATTAACTCACTCATTGCATTATATACATTGTCCTATATAAAACATAAAAAAATTCAAAACTCATTACTTTACTTCATCCAATAAGTAAAACTTGACGTATCTTAGTCAATACGTCAATTAGAACACAACATTCCAAATTAAAACGATAAAATTGTGCCAAACCAAAACAAGTAAAATAAACAATAACGAAGCCCTCATGCCGATATTTTGTCGGATGTTTGATCTTCTTCCATTTGGCTTTGTTAAGGGTCATGTCCTTTATAACGCTAGTAAGATCCATATCCTTCTTTAACACTTCAAACAGAGTTAGTTTAGGCCTACCTCTAGTCATGGTGGATCTATTATCTACTATAGTATCGCTCCTTACGGTAGTATCTATAGGTTTGCATTGCACGTGTCCAAACCATCTAAGTAGATTTCTCTCATTTTATCCTCGATTGACGCCACCTCTAAAGTTCTCACGGATACACATTTTTATCGTGTCCTTTAATGTATTGTCATTCATTCATTTTAGCATTCTCATTTCAGCTACACTAACTTTTTAGACATCTTGTTTCTTAATTTTCCAAGACTCTGATTCGTAAAACATGGCCAATCACGTAGCAGTCTTATAAAAAATTCTTTCAAATTTAAAGGTATCTTACGGTCACACAGTACTCCAGAAGCACTCCTCCATTTCAACCAACATGTTTTAATTTTATGCATTACAACCTTCTCAATCTCTCCAATGGTTGATCCTAAATACTGGAAGTGATCACTCTTACATCTCTCTTTTTCATCTATATGGACTCTCGTCTACATTTCTTTTTGAGTTCATGTTAAAATTATATTTCATATACTTTGTTTTCGTTCTACTAATGCTAAATCTCTTAGATTCCAAAATTTCTCCACACTTCTACTTTAGCATCTAACACTTCTCTACTCTCATAAACCAAAACAATATCATCAGTAAACATCATACACCATGGAACCTCATAGATATGCCTAGTAATTTCATCCATAACTATCACAAAAAGGCAAGGACTTAAAAGTTGATCCTTGATGGTTAGGGAACGGATTACTCTCTCCTCCAATATGTTCGCACAGTCGGTATCCTTACTAGCCTCAATTTAACTACTAGAAACTTGTTTCTTCTTCAAAGGCCACCATGTTATCTTCTTAAAAACTCGATCATAAGCTTTATCTAAGTCAATAAAAACCATGTATAAATTCCTCTTTTTCCCTTTAATTTTTTTTTTATTAATTTTCTTATTAACTAAATAGCTCCCATAGTAGATCTCTCAGACGTAAAACTAAAAACAAACTGACTATCTGAAATTAGTCTCTTTTCTTCATTTTTGCTCAATCGATCTCCCTCGTAGTTTTATAGTATGACTCATAAACTTAATTCTTCGATAGTTGTTACGATTTTTTATGCCTCCCTTGTTCTATATCAGTACTATAATATGCTTCTTCATCCATTCGACATTAGAATTTTGTTGAGTAATTTAGTAAGCCACATTAATCCTCTGCTAAAGATTTTCATATCTCGATAGGAATATCACTAGATCCTAACGCTTCTACATTTTTCATTTTTTAATGCACCCTCAACTTCAGAAATTCTAGCAATAAGACTCATTATGAGCTAACTATGAGTCTAAACTAAAGCAAGTTTTTTTAGGCTCTCATTAAATAGCTTGTGAAGATAAGCCCTCCACCTCTCATTAATATCATTTTTCTTACTAATACTTTTGGCCATCGCTCTTGATACACTTCATATTGCTCCTCCTTTTCTTACTCTTAGGGAGCCTATAACATATCATTTTCTTCGTCCTTAGTCTCTAACCTCCTACATAGACAACCATATGCCTTTCCACCTTTCTTACCCAATTGCCCATAACAATACCTGAGTCACTTTAGTACCAGGTCCTTAACTCCCCACAAATCTGTTTGTATTAAATACAGTTTCTACAGAGGAACTGATGGGATTAAGCCATATTTAATATCTGTAGAAGAAAGCGACAAGGACCTAACAATGAGATGTTGATTGCAGCATATCGTTATAAAAGTATAGTTTCTAAGTTGAAATTTCTTAGCTATTAACTTGTTCAGTACACCATGCAGGTCACTGTTCACCTTGTACTAATGCTAGCTGAGGCAGTTATTTATGTAAGAATGTTCTTCCATGGAACAAAATAACGACTGCTAACCAATCTAATAATCTAGAGGAAAATAAAAGTATTGCAAGCGACAGACCGAGGCAATTCATAATGTATCATACAGTTCTTTTGTTCAACAAAAATAATTGATGCTAGTAAAAATCTGAAAGCACCAAGTTAGAAGAAGATGAAAAGCAATGAAATGATGGGAAGAAAACAAAGGAACTTCATGCATAGAGAGTGGTGTGCCATTATAGTTTTAGCAATCATTATCATTTAAGGAAGGAATTTCCACAATGGCAACATTTCTGAAGGTCGAGGAATAATAGGAAAGCATCACAAAAACACAAGGAAAATTTTTCTTCTGGCGGATAAGAATATGATCCAGCACAATTTGTCAACCCCAAGATTGCAGGTAAAACATTGTCGAAGTAGATGATTGAATAAACGTTAGTTGTCATCCCAATAAGAAAATAAAGAACAAATAAAACAAAATGCTAATAATCTCCAACATGTACCTTAACCAAAACCTTCGATTTTCCCATTACTTTCACAACCTCACCAACATATGATCCAGGCTCTTGAAGTAGTTGCAGCTCCTCACGCAACATCCTCACTGAAACATCAATGCCATCAAAAAGAAACATAAAACTCATTACGAAATCGATAAAACAATTTTTAATGTCAAGTACAAAAACTATGCAACAAGTTGTCAAATTCAATGAAGTAATAGTGGAACAAATTACCAATATTTTAGCCATAAATTTCAACTAGCATTACAATAGTACAACGTCAAGTGAAACCAACTACGGAACAAACTAATGCCCCCATGTATGAAATTTTAAACTGTTGGATATCAATTCCAACAAACCAAAGAACGATTTATGATACCCACAGAATCATAAACAAAAAAATTTACTAAATCAACCTCCAAAAACATCTATATCAATTCCTATATAAGGCCCAAAAGTAGATCCCGCACATGAAATAAAGAAACTAATGATATCGTCAAGATTGGGAATTCACTCCTATCAATCTGATTAGCATTTAAATACCATAAAGAGAGAAATATGAAAACTTCAATACCTAATGGAACCTTTAAAGGACCATAAGAAATCAACATTTCAAAAAAAAAAAGTAACAAATACCACAAAAGTAGTAGCTAGAACTAGTCCAACAAGATTTGGGTTTCAGTTTTTAATGGACACCTTAAATTCACAGCAGAAACTTATGACACAGAAGCAAAGAGCATAAATTCAACCTAGAAGCATATATTAGGCATACAACATGCCGACTTATTTCTACAAAAGGCTCGAGACTCAAAATTTGTAGAAAATGTTTCAATTTTTTCAGTAACACCCTGAACACTATTCCATCAGAAATCTATGAAATTGAAGCAAATTCGTGAATAGAGTTGAAGCACATTCAAGTATTACACATAGAAGGAGCTGATTAGTACTGTTAAAAGTAACAAGCATCGAAATTTATGGTAACAAATTTGCTAAGCTAAAGAGTAGCGCTAGGATTTCAATTTTCCAAGAAAACTCTTAAAGTTCTCCATCAGAAATCTATGAAATTGCACAAAAACCGTGAATATACTTGAACCAAGTTCACACATTAATGATTAGTTCCTACAGAAATATCAAGAATCAAGATTTATGTAGCCAATTTCTGAATTTCACTAATAAGCTAAAGACTAGGTTAGGCTTTCAATTTTTCAGAAAACTCTTAAATTTTTCCATCATAAATCTATGTATATAAGCCAAGTCGTGCAGAGGCTCCACCTGAAAACACAAGATATGCATAAGGAGCCTCTATGAATATCAAGAATCAAAATTTCGTATGCAGCAATTTATGTTTAGGGTTCGGGTTCGAATTTTTAGAATATAAACATTAATTTTTCCAGCAGAAATCAATGAAATAGAAGCAAGATTCGAAATTTCATATGCTAAAGATTAGGGTTAGGGTTCAAGTTTTCAAAATAAAAACTTCTTTCTAGCAGAAATATATGGAATTGAACCAAAATCGATCATAACCTCGACGCAGCGTCATAGATTACGCACACAACAAACGAAAAATCACATGGCAAAGATTAGGGTTAGGGTTTTGTGGGGGTGTGCAAACCTTTGGAATTGAGATCGTTTCTCTGGGCCTCGAGCCGGTTGAGGTTGTGTGTCTTCTGCCGGACCTGGAGTTGCAGATCGTGGATGTGCTGCAAGTAGTACTGACGCAGGCCCTCTCCTCCCCCTCCGCCGCCGACGGAGCCTCCCTTCGTCTTCACCACCGGAGAAAGGACCTCGGCTTCCGGCGGCTGCTGGTTCGTCTCGATCGCCACCGCTGCCATTTTTAGATTTTTTTTTTCTCCTCTCTAGTCCTCCTTTTCCTCTCGTGTTCTTCTTCAAAGTCTAGCTACGAGAAACTTCTTGCGTAAGCAAGGCCTACGTTTTTATTATATCTGATTGTTTCGTAACGGGTCGTAGATTTTTATTGTATGAAAAATTTCGAGTGGCACCCCACTTATATTACCCGTAGTGCACCCCACATTGTTCCACATATACATAAGTCATCCCACTTCTAACAGAAAACGTCAAATAATAACGTTGGTGGCCTTTAAAATACTTTTCATGACCGTAATACCCCTCCCCCTTTCCTGTGAGGCTTCTTGTACGGCGGCAGCCTCTGGTCCTCCGGGGAGCCCAGCTGGCCCCACCACTCCTCCTCTCCGTTAGGCCACCACGGGGGAGGCACCCCTCTCTCCAGCGGGAACCTCCTGGGCCTTGCAGACCTCCATCATCTTCAGCATGTACTTGAGGATCCCGTCCTGAGCACGCGACATCTTCTTCCGCCGCGCCAGCTCCTGGGACTGCCTCTGCTTCAGCGCGTCGACCGGGACCGCGCTTCGGCCAGGCTGCAGCTGCTGCTGCTCCTTCAAGCGCTTGAGCTTCATCCTGTCGCGCCACATGCGACGTTCCAGCTCTTCCACGTCCATGTCCTCGTCGCTCTCCTCGTCGTCGTCGGGGAAGCCCTCCGACGCAGGGTCCGCCGCATCTCTGTCCGCCACGGGGGGACAGCGGGCGACGGGGGGCTGTTCGAGGGGCGAACGGGACGACGCGAAGGCGGCGCTGGTCTTGTCGTAGGAATTGGGCACCGAGTGGAGATAGTCGAGGTTCCGAGCATATCCCATGCCTTCCATTGTCAACCCAGCCATCGGCCACAAGCTTCAGATCGATGAGTAAACACCTACAATTCAAGGATCCAACGCTTTGATACAAAAAGAAAATAGCAGGATTTGCTATTGTGGTCAAACAATCAAACACTTCATGGGCTACATAGAGGAGGCAATACTAAATCAAATAGCACATTTAATAGTGATTATTGTCTTCGTATTCACAAACAAAAACTCACAGGAAAAAAAAAAAAAAGCTTCAATTTTTTCCTTAAAAAATAGATAGAACACATGTTCATGTAGCAAAGATCCGAACTTTTTCACAAACATCGATTCTTAATAGCAAAACTAATGACCCACCAGCTAAAAAAACCCACCAATTTAAAAGGAAAGAGTCTTTTTTAAGCACAGAATGAACTCGAACACAACTTCAAAATGGATTTTTTCCGCTTTTCTCATCAACATAGTGTTCAACATCAAAGCAACCTTCATAAACAAAAGTTCCAATGTTTTTTTTCTTAAATAAAAAGATCAAACACCTGTTTATGTAGCAAAGATGCAAACTTTTCCACAAAAAATTGCATCTTTATACGAAACTAAGCTCCAACTACAAAAACTCATCAATTTAAACCGGAAAAAGAACTTTTTAGCACAGAAGAAAAACTCTGACGCACCTTCAAAATGGGTTCTTCCTCCTTTCTCACATGAAAGCTTCACTTCAGAAAAGTTCCTCTTTATTTCCCTCCCTCTCCCTCTCTCTCCATGCGGTCTCTCATCGACTCATGAATCAGATGGCTGAAGGGTGGCTATGAACATGAGAGATGCAACATGCAACTGGTGTTGGCTTTGGTAGCAGTACGAACGATTTCCACATATAGAAGAAAGGGGAGGCGGTGGGAATTATGGAGCGGCGTTATCTGGTGGTGAGGATGAGGTCGGTTGTATTGGTCGGAGGGTCCGTTGGGGGGAGCTAGGTCGATGGCTGGGGCTGCCGGGAATGGCCGGAAATGGTAGGTTGGTAGGCTCGGGAAGAGGGTGGGGGTTATGACAGAAGGGCTGTAGATGGTGCGGTGGTCAAAGGGGTCGGCTCCGGCATGGCCGGAGAGGCCGAGGCAGGACAGGTCGAGAGCACCACAGGAAAGGGAGGAGGGGTATTACGGTCATGGAAAGTGTTTTAAAGGCCACCAACGTTATTATTTGACGTTTTCTGTTAGAAGTGGGGTGACTTATGTATATGTGGAACAATGTGGGGTGCGCTACGAATATGGGTAATATAAGTGGGGTGCCACTCAAAATTTTTCTTATTGTATTTGATTGTTTCTTAACGGGTCGGTTTATTTCTGGGGAAATGTTTGGTTTACAACCAAACTTTTACAACCTTCTTACAACTTACACCCATTTGCTGACATGTGGGCCAGACCACCATCTGGTCCACATGTCAGAAAATGGGTGAGTGGTTGTAAGAAGGTTGTAAATGTTTGGTTGTAACTGTAGCATTGCTCTTATTTCTGAACGGGTCATATATTTTTAGTATTTGATCGTTTCTTAACGGGTCGGTCGGTCATCTCCAATCCTATTGTGATTTGGAAAAAAAAAAAAGTTGTCACGTGATGATGACAAGTTTACATTTATAAGGCGTGCTTCGCCAATGGAAATATCAAATAAATTATAAAAATGACATGGTATGACATGGTAAAGACATTATAAAATTGTTTGTCTAGTTTTAGACAATGCACTTGACAATAATTTTATCTCCAGATTATCAATTATGAATAAAAATATTTATAAAAAAAAGCAAAAAAATAAAAAAAAATATTGTTTTCTCAATACTTTTGCATTGGAAAATACTTTTCTAGATCATTGTCTTTTATGAATATAACCTTGCCACCTATGAAAATATTGTCTTGTGTCTCAAGTTACATAAGAATCACAACACATAATAAGACAACAGGGTTGAATATGCTCTTAGGGTCTGGATTTGGAGCCATTAAAACTAAATAAATCTTATAACATTAATTTATATCTAATTTTATAATGTTTAGAAATTTTACTTCTAAATTATATGAAAAATATATTTCTTGTTGTAGCCCATTAGACTATGGAATTCTTGCAAGTATTACATAAGAAATAGTCGGAAAAAAAAAATTATTTTTATTATTTATTATAAATTTATGAATGTACATAAAACACACATAGAAAGAAATTTTCCTTATATATATATATATATATATATATATATATATATATATATATATATATATATATATATATATATATATATTCTTATGGTAATAGATTACAATAAGAGAGAATAGTATCTCTGTTTAGTTGGCACAATCAAAGTCAACCGGTAATTGTGTATAGTTACAACTAATTGTAACACTCCCCAATTGAGTGTGCACGACTCCTTAAACTGTGAGACCCGTCTCACTGTATCGATATTTTATACGGATACGTGTTTATTTGAGCCGTATTTCGTATTTATCGATTTGCGTGATATTTTAAAATTTTCCTAAGTGTAGGATTTTCATGACTTGGTTTAACTTGGATTTGGTTTTATTTGGTTCGGTTCCACTTTGACTTGGTTTGGTTTAGTTTAGTTTGGTTCTTTATGAGATGAGGTGTATGGTTTAGATTGAGTGGAGAGGAATGAATGGTGGAGATCACTTGAGCTTGTTATATAAGCCACTTTTTTTCTCTCCCTCCTCATTCACCCTCATTCATTTCTTTTCCACCAAACTCTAGCCATTGGAGAGAGGCAAGTACACCTTGCCGAACCTTGAACAAATTTATTTCTGTTTGTTCCATCTTCTTCCTTGCATGATTCTAAGCATCTTTAGAACTTGGAGTTTTCGATTTTACCGAGTGGATTGTTGTAGATCTAGTTTTGTGGTATTTTCGGATTTTTATGGGTTTTGATCTGTCAAACTTGTATATTTTTGTCAACTGATGGTTCCATGTTGTAGAAAATTTCATTCTACCCCATTTTGACCTATGGAAGTTCGGATTTGGACTCTGGATGACGAATTTATGGAGCTTCGAAGCATGGCTTCATGGTGTTCTTCTTCTCGGAAATTGGAGAAGAAGAACAGTTCTCTGAGCCGCATGAGCATTTTAGCTTCTGGCCACATGAGCATTATTTATTGCATGGCCCTTTTATTTAGTTGCTTGCAAGCTTGCATGCATTTGCATGCAACTTGCCTGGGCCGCATGGCCTTTTGCCCTGGTCGCATGAGAATTAATTGCATGACTTTTTTATTATTATTATTTATTTAACTGCATTGCTGGCCGCATGGAACCACTTAGTGAGCCGCATAAGGAGCAATACCAAAATCAGCAGCATGCTTTATGTAATGCATTATATTGATGTATGCAAGCCTGCATGCTCAATTTTTTAGCACCAGCCGCATGTAAGCCTGCATGTTATATTTAATGCATTTTTCCTAGTGAGCCGCATGGTCCCATATTAATTGCATTTAATGCAGTAGCATGGTCCTACAAAGTTGTTGGCCGCATGTATGGAAACAATAGTTGCTGGCATTACTTTATTAGCTTTAATATATGCATTGGCATATGCCAACACCTAATGAGCCGCATATGGCCTTAGTATAAGCCTTGGCCGCATGAACTGTTAATAGCTTAAAGCATATGTTGCATGGCATTAATTAATGCTTTAGCTTAAAGCATATGTTGCATGGCATTAATTAATGCTTTAGCTTAAAGCTTACGTTGCATGGCATTAATTAATGCTTGGGCTTAAAGCATAGGTTGCATGGTTTAATTTATGCATCAGCTTAAAGCATATTTGCATGGCCCCTTTCTTGATTTGCTTGCAGGCTTGCGTGCTTGCATGCGATTGCAATAAAGTTGGCCGCATGGCCAAGTAAAAAGCTGAGCCGCATAAGGCTTGGCCTTTTATTTGCCGTTAATGCATACATCAAAGTGGAGCCGCATAAGGCTTGTACTAAATGTCGCCTGGATAACCTGGATGGTCTGCAGGGCTTGTGGCTGTAGAATAATCTCATTGCATATGGCTAGTAACTAGGCCTGTGATAACCCTAGTTAGTTAAAGTATCAAGCCGTACTTATTGCTTGGCCGTGAATGTTGGATGGAGTTTACTCAGATCTAGTCTCGTCTTGATCTTGTACATGATTGTTACATGTCCTAATTTCTTATTTTATCTTGTCGATAAATGGTGGAAGAAACCAAGTTCTGTTCAGACGAAGGGTTACAACCCCGGTCCTTATTTGGTTTACGGATTGTAACCTGGTTATCTGAATAGTCCCATGGTTATCTCATCGTATATCACCTTACCAGTTCTATTTATTTAACATGTTCTCCAGTTTACTTTATGTCAAATGATGATTTACTTACTGTCTCCCTATGTTCGGGATAAGTGCATTGATACTGTACGAATCTCGATCCTCCCTTACTTATTGCTTTCTCTCCCTGTTGATTGCCTATGATTGCTGGTTTTAAGTTCATAGTTCGGCCTCCTTTGTGGTACTTGCTATTTGGGGTCTGACCCCACTGGTTTTGCATGGCCAGGTTCTGATAGAAGAGCCCGAAGGATCTACCGCACCATCTACTCGACGGTGACCAGCCGGAGCACCAGAGTGCCTCAGTGGGTTTCTTCTTCATTCTCCCACTGATATGGAAATTCTCCTCTTGTATCGTTTAGCCCCGAGCACGTGTTTAGCTCGTGTTTTGGTATTTTCCTTGATATTGTAGCCTACGGGCATAAACATGATATGTGTATTCTAGACTATAGCTAGTCCTTATCATGTACGACTAATATTCTAGCTAGTTATCAGTTCTGTGGTAATGGCTTCATGATCATTCATGTATATACGGTTCGGGACGCCTTACTATTGTATGTATGATGATCGTACTCTTTGCTCTTGTATAATTGCCGGTGATTGAGATACCGAGGATTGTTAAACCATAGGATTGACTGATGGCTTGTAGAGTAACCCCCATGTCTTGACAGCTTATACGTGATTTCAGAGTATTAACGTACTTTGGGATTACGTAGCTGGCTATGTCTGCCCCCGCTCTCCAGTATTCTGGTTCTGGGGCGTGACATGGTTTTAGTGGTGGCCCATGCAGGTCTCGATTTTTAGATTTATGGGGGTTACCATGTTTAGATATCTCAATCACGATTATCTTTATTGATCTTCTTCGGATTATTCTCTACCTCTGATACTTGACTTGATATCTGTTTTGATCATTGATCATTCCTGTTCCCATGATTTGATCTTGTGTCCTTCAACTTTCAAGGGCACTGTTCTTGATCCTTCTGATTATCATGTTCGTGTTTTGCCGATGGCAGCTCAGCATTCTTCAGCCAGGCCAGTTATGGAGGATCAGTCTCAGCATGCAGGCAGAGATGTTAGTCCATCCCAATCAGCCAGTCGCTTCTGTCTTCGTATCTTGAGACAGGTGATAAAGTTCATGCATCTGTTTCAATTACGATGACACGTCCTGGGTAGAGTCATGTCTTGAACTAAGTTATTGGTACCGACTTACCTTGAGGCTTGACTTTTATCCATTTTTGGGAGTCAGCTTTGGCCAGCAAGTACGTTGGTTCCTACACAACTGTCTCAGGAGACATATTGATCCATATGCCTCCAGCCCTTCTTGATCATGATTGTGTTTGTTCTTGTGCATTTACTTACCGCTTACGTATTAATTATATTACTGATTGTTTTACCTTACTTGTATGCCATAATTGATTTATTGAGATTGTTGAGTTTCCTGGAGCTTTTGTTTTGTTATCTTGCTCGACTAGCCTCAGGAAATTCCGAGGACGGAATTTTTCTAAGGTGTGGAGAGTTGTGAGACCCGTCTCACTGTATCGATATTTTATACGGATACGTGTTTATTTGAGCCGTATTTCGTATTTATCGATTTGCGTGATATTTTAAAATTTTCCTAAGTGTAGGATTTTCATGACTTGGTTTAACTTAGATTTGGTTTTATTTGGTTCGGTTCCACTTTGACTTGGTTTGGTTTAGTTTAGTTTGGTTCTTTATGAGATGAGGTGTATGGTTTAGATTGAGTGGAGAGGAATGAATGGTGGAGATCACTTGAGCTTGTTATATAAGCCACTTTTTTTCTCTTCCTCCTCATTCACCCTCATTCATTTCTTTTCTACCAAACCCTAGCCATTGGAGAGAGGCAAGTACACCTTGCCGAACCTTGAACAAATTTATTTCTGTTTGTTCCATCTTCTTCCTTGCATGATTCTAAGCATCTTTAGAACTTGGAGTTTTCGATTTTACCGAGTGGATTGTTGTAGATCTAGCTTTGTGGTATTTTCGGATTTTCATGGGTTTTGATCTGTCAAACTTGTATATTTTTGTCAACTGATGGTTCCATGTTGTAGAAAATTTTATTCTACCCCATTTTGACCTATGGAAGTTCGGATTTGGACTCTGGAGGACAAATTTATGGAGCTTGGAAGCATGGCTTCATGGTGTTCTTCTTCTCGGAAAGTGGAGAAGAAGAACAGTTCTCTGAGCCGCATGAGCATTTTAGCTTCTGGCCGCATGAGCATTATTTATTGCATGGCCCTTTTATTTAGTTGCTTGCAAGCTTGCATGCATTTGCATGCAACTTGCCTGGGCCGCATGGCCTTTTGCCCTGGTCGCATGAGAATTAATTGCATGACTTTTTTTTTTATTATTTATTTAACTGCATTGCTGGCCGCATAGAACCACTTAGTGAGCCGCATAAGGAGCAATACCAAAATCAGCAGCATGCTTTATGTAATGCATTATATTGATGTATGCAAGCCTGCATGCTCAATTTTTTAGCACCAGCCGCATGTAAGCCTGCATGTTATATTTAATGCATTTTTCCTAGTGAGCCGCATGGTCCCATATTAATTGCATTTAATGCATTAGCATGGTCCTACAAAGTTGTTGGCCGCATGTATGGAAATAATAGTTGCTGGCATTACTTTATTAGCTTTAATATATGCATTGGCATATGCCAACACCTAATGAGCCGCATATGGCCTTAGTATAAGCCTTGGCCGCATGAATTGTTAATAGCTTAAAGCATATGTTGCATGGCATTAATTAATGCTTTAGCTTAAAGCTTACGTTGCATGGCATTAATTAATGCTTGGGCTTAAAGCATAGGTTGCATGGTTTAATTTATGCATCAGCTTAAAGCATATTTGCATGGCCCCTTTCTTGATTTGCTTGCAGGCTTGCGTGCTTGCATGCGATTGCAATAAAGTTGGCCGCATGGCCAAGTAAAAAGCTGAGCCGCATAAGGCTTGGCCTTTTATTTGCCGTTAATGCATGCATCAAAGTGGAGCCGCATAAGGAAATTATTTAATATTAGTTGCTTGTTTGCATTTTCATGCAAGCAAACCGCATGGCCATTATTTAATTATTTATTTATTTATTTGATTGTATTTTCATGCAAGCAAATGTGAGGGTGAGCCGCATAGATATTTACAGCATTAATAATTGCTTGATGCAGAGCCGCATAGCCTTTGGCCATTAAATATTATTATTTGCATGTTGCATTTTTGCATGGAATCTAAGGTGAGCCGCATAGGCTCCCTTCCCCCACTATCTAATATTTTGGCCACGTGAGCCACTCTTTTACTGGCAGTCATCATTTTATTGTTTGGCCACGTGCCCTTCCTTTGTTTAAGTGAAGGCTCGCATTTATTGTCTTTCCACTCTCTGTCTTTTCTGACTGCATGAATATTTCTTGTTAGCATTTACTCTTGGCCGCATGGCCCCCTTCAGCTATTTTTCTGGCCGCATAAGCTTTGGCTGGCCGCATGGGTGGCCTCCCACTCTCTTTGGCTGCATATATGTTCTCCCACTTTTGGGCCGCATGGGGTCCACTTTGATTGTTTAAATATTTTATTTGCCTGAATTGTGGTCAGAATTTCTTCCCACTCCCAACATGAAAGTTGTAGAGTTTCTCCTTGGCTTCAAGAATATATATATTATTAATATATTATTATTTAATTGTGCAAATTTCTTCCTTCTTTGATAAATGACATGACACGACAATGACCCGTAGTGGTGCACTCTTGAAATGAACTTGACATGATATTCTTGACATGATAACTTGAAATGATAAATAAGAATGACTTGATAGTGGCCCGTCGTGGCGCACTCATGATAAGTAATAATGATAATGATAGTGGCCCGTCGTGGCGCACTCCTGACAAGAATTAATTAGTATCCTGACACCGTGGGTGTTGTATTGAATGTGCTTGTATAAGCTACCGTCTAGTCTTGCATCATGTCTAGGACATGAATTCCTGATTTCCCACGGTCAGGGAGTCATATTAAATCAGGCTAGGCTAATGACTAGAATAAACAAGTAGTTCATAAGAGATTTCCCAGTTACAGGCAATCCCGTTATCTGGGCATGCATGTGGACTTGTAGCCTGCCGACGAGTAGGGCACATTTCCAGCACACTGTCATGTGTTGCACCCTTATTGTACTAAATGTCGCCTGGATAACCTGGATGGTCTGCAGGGCTTGTGGCTGTAGAATAATCTCATTGCATATGGCTAGTAACTAGGCCTGTGATAACCCTAGTTAGTTAAAGTATCAAGCCGTACTTATTGCTTGGCCGTGAATGTTGGATGGAGTTTACTCAGTCTAGTCTCGTCTTGATCTTGTACATGATTGTTACATGTCCTGATTTCTTATTTTATCTTGTCGATAAATGGTGGGAGAAACCAAGTTCTGTTCAGACGAAGGGTTACAACCCCGGTCCTTATTTGGTTTACGGGTTGTAACCTGGTTATCTGAATAGTCCTATGGTTATCTCATCGTATATCACCTTACCAGTTCTATTTATTTAACATGTTCTCCAGTTTACTTTATGTCAAATGATGATTTACTTACTGTCTCCCTATGTTCGGGATAAGTGCATTGATACTGCACGAATCTCGATCCTCCCTTACTTATTGCTTTCTCTCCCTGTTGATTGCCTATGATTGCTGGTTTTAAGTTCATAGTTCGGCCTCCTTTGTGGTACTTGCTATTTGGGGTCTGACCCCACTGGTTTTGCATGGCCAGGTTCTGATAGAAGAGCCCGAAGGATCTACCGCACCATCTACTCGACGGTGACCAGCCGGAGCACCAGAGTGCCTCAGTGGGTTTCTTCTTCATTCTCCCACTGATATGGAAATTCTCCTCTTGTATCGTTTAGCCCCGAGCACGTGTTTAGCTCGTGTTTTGGTATTTTCCTTGATATTGTAGCCTACGGGCATAAACATGATATGTGTATTCTAGACTATAGCTAGTCCTTATCATGTACGACTAATATTCTAGCTAGTTATCAGTTCTGTGGTAATGGCTTCATGATCATTCATGTATATACGGTTCGGGACGCCTTACTATTGTATGTATGATGATCGTACTCTTTGCTCTTGTATAATTGTCTGTGATTGAGATACCTAGGATTGTTAAACCATAGGATTGACTGATGGCTTGTAGAGTAACCCCCATGTCTTGACAGCTTATACATGATTTCAGAGTATTAACGTACTTTGGGATTACGTAGCTGGCTATGTCTGCTCCCGCTCTCCAGTATTCTGGTTCTGGGGCGTGACATAAACAATTAGTACAGTCATCATGAATGATCGACATTGGCCTTCATGGGTGATCAACATCAGTCAGGCAACATATTGACACAAATTTATGGAAATATATAGGTGTATATGGACTTCACCAGAATCTTGACTCGGAAATCCCACATGAAAAAAAGTAGTCGAAGGAGAATTGATGTTTTTCACATCTTCACGACGTAGAAATATCTAAGGTATGACCATCTTGCGGGTGCCTTATTAAAACCTTCTTATGATGTGGTAAAACTACACATAAGGAAACAATAGTAGATTAAGGGCAAGGAGCATACGTCTGGATGCTCCTCCTAATTTTGACGTTTATCCAATATTACGAGCATTGCAATTTAGAGAGTTTTCACGGTCTGAACGGTGTTTATGGATGATGTGCGCAAAAGAAAAGGCGTATTGAAGTAAACAAATTACAACTTTATAGCAAAAACTTTACAAGTAATTGTTATAAATGTTGTCAAAAAAATTAGTAATTTCTATAAATAAAAAAGTTACGAGGATGTGTAACGATAGAAGCAGGGTCGGCCAATGGGGTTGGGTTGCCTATCCGGAGGTAATTTTGGTTTTCCCTTAACCCTTATTATGGACGGGTCCTAGGGTATCACCCGCGACCCCAACATCTTATAGGGTAATGTTAAACTTGGAGAGTTGTCCTAGTAGAGGGGGGGGGGGGGGGGTGCCCAAGTCTCCTAAGTATTGTCAGGCTTACCCCTATGCCAGTCCTGGATAGAAGTCTGATAAGCGCGCAACCACTTTGTTCTGTTAACGATCAAAATCCAAGACGAATGGAATTCTCGACGCGATGAGTTTTTCTCATATGCTTTATAACTCCAAGACGTCAAAAGTTGACTGCCGAATACAACGACGAACACTCTTTTATTACGGTTGCTCGTTTGGGGAAGCTTGTAGCCCACGTGGCTTGATAGAGATAAAAAATGCTCGAAACCAATCATTTATTGCAATTTACTACTACCCAAGGAAAAACCTTAGAGGCCTCTCCTTTGAGAATATGGAATCCATGAAGTAAACTTGGAATAATACCATGTCCTAGTCCTCTTATGGACTATTTATATAGGAAAGCCTCTCGAAAGCGGTAACCCGTGAAAGTACTTCATTCCATGAGAGCAAAGCGGATGAACAGCTTGTCAGTGGAAACAATTACTCTCGTTCTATCCTCCTCTCCCGGGATACTTGCCATAGTGGCTCTTAAATAGGGTGCTACCCGTCGTAGGTGCTAAACATGGCACCCCGCTAAAGACATGGATCTTCAATAGTTGCCTAGTCAGATCGGCAATAGTTGTGCGATAGTTGCAATGTTCCATGACGTGGACGCAGTAACACTTGGCACAATGGAAGTAATTTGCATATAGTCTCACGTAAGTTCTTCGCTCCGTGGGGCTCATGTTCCACGGGGTGCTTTGTTTTGAGATATTATCAGTTCTGCAATATTACTAGCTTGTTCCACGGGATGCACATTTCTACGCGATTTCATTATTATTTTTGAATCAACAAACCTCCTTCAAAGTTTTTGAATATCCGAAATGAGATGGTTCCGATTTCAAAATACTATGAATGACGTGAAGTATTTTGCTATTTGTCTGGCGTGATAATGTCTGCTTTGGATTTCATTGACTTCACATTGTGTAGGAGGTGTGGAGCTAGTTCTTCGCTATGGATATAATAGTCCATAATGCTCGTAATAGAGTTACATGTATGGAGATGGTGGTCTAGTGTGGATAAATTGCTCCATGAGATGACGATTCTTCTAATAATGTTGTCGATGACACGAAGATGGTGCTCCGATTAGTTTTGTGATGAGAGCTGTAGGTATGGAGACGATGTCCAGTTTGTCTTTGCCATATGTTGTACTTTTAGAGTGGCATAACGAGGAGTCAATTACCAGAGGTTGTGCTATTGGACATGATAGACTACGACTTATTGTTGGATTGGATATGGGAACTCGTTTATTCAGATGTGACTAACTGGACATGATAAACCAAGAAACATCATACAAAAAATTCACAATCAAAGGTAATACTAGAAACATTATAGTATCAAAGGTCTATATCAAACTTCATACGGAAACCCGTATATTTACAGGTCATACTGGAAACATGGCATATTAACAAACACTAAGCTCAAAATCAACTATTAAAAGGTTTAATGTTAACATGACAATATTAAATCTCGTGGTTTGTGATATGGTTTAAGAAAGTACTCATTCAGATGTTTAATGTTAATATTACATGCTAAGAAGAATCAATCTCAAATTTGACTACTAAAAGGTTATACGAGAAAATATGACAACATTGTAAGATCACTGGTAGATGTGATACTAAGAAACACAGTAGGATCAATATAGGCATCGTCATAGGTAATTGTTAATGTGACAACATGATCTCTCTAACCTTGCTAGGGATTATAGACTATGAGGGGATTGGTTCAGTGTTCACTCGGGATAACATGCTTATGATTTGGATATTCAAAGCACATTGGTGTCAATTTGCCAGAGGTATTTATTAATGTGACAATATCAAAGACTCTATTAGGAACAAATGAAGGTTTACCAGGAATGGCTTGCTTATGGTGACAGTTTTATATTGATCAGGTTGCAATATGTTAACTTGATCAAGGAAAACTTCAACGAATAATTTTGGAGTAGATTTGTTATTCACAATGTACCCGTGTCAAGCTACGAATACCAAATGTAGAAAGTCCAAAGTAGAGAGCGTCTATTTGAGGTAATGTTAATGTGATAGTGTTGAAAACTAAATCAGGGGTTGGATTCATAACCCTGCTAGAGGGTTGGAATAAACTATGAAAGGTGATTGTTAACATGATAAAAAAATTCGTTGGTGATTGATCATCGTAGGTTATCTTTAACATGATAGAAAAAATTACCATGTAACCGTTTCACAAGTGATGAATTAATTAGAATTTTTTCGAGTAACGAATGCTAAAATTTAATTTGTAATCATATATTATAACTTATGATTTATTATTATTTTTGCTTATTACTAGAAGTATTAATAACCACTTTTTATAGTCTTAATAAGTTGATATTTATCACCACTTTTTATAGTCCTTTTAAAATTAATTTCTTCCACGGTTTTAGTTATTCATGTCAAGGAAATATTGAATATTAATTTGATTAATTAAAATTTTCTTATCTTAATAGTTTATTCAACATCCTAAATAAATTTTATTATACATTTATATTCATACAATCCATTATTATTATTGTTATTAAAATTTAAGTTGTTCCATGTTTCTAATATTTACGCATTCATATATTTGTACTAGAAAATGGTAATTGTAATTTTCATACTATGAAAAACATAATACATTTTGTTGTTTGTCATGAAAAATAATATTTTTAGTTTATATAGGTAACTAATTTACACAAGTGACTTTTGTAGAAGGTTGAAAAGATCGTATACTTTTAGATCGTTGTTGAGGATAAAATTGACGATTTTTTTTTTTGAGAGAATGGGCAAATACATTTTTTTTTGCCACAAAAGATATAATGCAAAAAAGTACTCCATCATATATATTAGAGAAATTTTGAATCGCACCCCACTTGTTTTATCCATATTCAAAGTGCACCCCACTACTTTACCTTAATGTAAGTTATCCTCCACTTTTGACGGATTCCGTCCAAGACCAACGGTCAACGCGTTTGACCGATAATTTTGGACGAAAATACCATCTCCAAACCCAAACCCAAACCCAAATCCTAATCCTAATTCCTCCTCCTTCCGCTCTGCCCCCCTCTCCCGCCCCGCAGCTGCCGCACCCCCGCCCCATCGTTGTCGCGCCCCCGCTGCCGCGCCCATCACCACCACCACTACCACCACCTTCATCTTCACCATCACCACCACCACCATCACCTTCACCAACACCACCAACATCTCCAGCCCGCAGTCACATCTGGAGAAGACAAGTTTAATGCTCAAATTGTAGCTCTCAAGTCCATGAAAACTGCTACTAAAGGTAGGTTGGCAGCTGCAGGTTGGCAGCTGCTCGTGAGCATGCAAAATCTGCCCAGGAAGAAGCATTGGAGTGGAAGCGAAAGTATGATTTAGCTGTTGAAGAAGCAAAAATGGCACATGAGAGAGCAACTGTAATGTTTGAGCATACTAAAAGAAAGGCACAAGAACGTGAAGATACTCTACGAACAGAATTATCGGAGAAGTTGACAGAGAAGGTGACAATTTCTTCATTTAAGTTCTTTTTTTCATTAATGAATGTATATATTGCATCCTAACCCAATTTTGTTGCAATAAATAAAGAAGACTTCAAGAATTCAACTTCAAAAATTGACCACGTTGAGAACCAAGAAAGTAGTTTGATCTCAATGTTGGAGGTATATCCTTCAACTTTTTACTATAATTTGTTTCTTGATTTATATTAATTATTAATGTAGAGGCAATCTTTGCATGCAGGCTGCTGAGGCAAAGTTGAAAATCCATGACTTGGAAGCTTTAGCATTGAAGGATGAGGTTGAGAATTTGAGTGAGAAGTTGGACTTTGCTAATAGTTGTAAAACCCTGATTTTCGGAATTTATTGGATTTTCGTCAGTAGTTGAGTTTCTGTTGCAGCAGTGTTCCGTAGTTAGATAATTAGTTTAGTTATTATTATTATTATTATTATTATTATTATTATTATTATTATTATTATTATTATATTAGTCGGATCAGGAAAATATTATTTTTTTTTAAATTAATTATTGGATTTTTGTGTGTGGCCTGTCCCGATCCCGTGTCCGGGGTCCGACCCCGAACTCGAACCCGACTTCCGTTTCCTGAACCCAACTTCGTTTCCAGTCCCGATTCCATCCTTAAATCTTTTAATTAAATATTAGCCTTATATATATATATATATATATATATATATATATATATATATATATATATATGTATATATATATATAAATATATATATATACATATATATATATATATATATATATATATATATATATATATATATATATATATATATATATATATATATATATAATTCTATTTTTGTTAAGAGGAAAGAAAGAAAAAAAAAACTATTTTTCCTTTCCCCACGTACGTTGGACCAGTTCCCCATTTTCCCCACGACCTATTTTTTTCCCTACTCCTTCTCCTCAGCACCCTCTCCTCCACACAACTCCCCTTTTCCTTCCTCTTATTCTTCATACACTCCTCAAAAACCCACCACCACCATCAACTTTCAGAAACTCCAGCTCTCTCTCTCACTCCCTTTTCCCTTTCCCCTAACTTTCCGCCGTCCCGACTCCGTCGGCTCGCCCCGGCCGGCTGACCGCCCGCGCGCCCGCCTTCCGGCCGCGCCCTGCCTCGTCCGACCCCGCGCGGCTCCCGTGCGCCGGATCCCGACAACCCCCGGCGCTGTCCGCCGCAGCGCCTCCCGCGGCCGCCTTCCCCGGCGACCCCCGAGCTCCCGTGCCCGCCGGCCAGATCCGCCCCCGGCGACCCCCGAGTCCCGCCTTGTCGCCCGGCCAGCGCCTTCCCGGCGTGACCCCGAGCTTTCGGCCGACCCGAGCCCTGTCGGCTCTGCCCCAGCGGCTGCCCCGAGTTTCGCAGCGCTCCGCCCCGCGTCGAAGCCGTGCGCCTCCCCTGTCCCAGACCTCATGGCCCCGATCCGCACTTTCCAGTGCTGTCCCGAGCCGATCCCGCTGTCCGCACGGATTCTCTTTCTATTTCTTACATCTGAGAGCTCTAGCCGAGCAACTGAGGTATAATCCCGTGTCCCTGTGTCCCTCCCGTAGTTAGTCGATGATGATGCGGTCTCGACCCCGTTCCGGGGATCGGCTTTAGTTTAATTGCGTTAGGGGATGCGACATCCGAGCTCTACTCGGATTTGTGCTTTGTGGATTGTTTTCCTAGGTGTATCCTTTGGTTGTTCCCTTTGTGTTCTGTGTGTTCTCGGGTTTGGCTTTTAGAACCTGTGATTTATTGTTACTTCATTAAATCCCGTTTATAGGTTCTGTGAATTATTTCATTAGTAATTCATTAGCTTTGGTTTGGTTTGGTTTTGTGGACTAATTCCTTGGCTTTGGAAAGTCTTTGGGTTGTTGGTGTGGGTGTTGTATCGCCTCGTGGCTAGATTGTCCTAGTTACAGAGAAGATGCTGCCCAAATTTTCGGTAAAGAATTTCAAAATAATATTATTTAATTAAGTTCATTAAATTAAAATCTATTTTCAAATCCGGTCTTTGCAAACGATTTACAAAGTTGGCTTTGGTTTTAAATGCAGTTTTTGTGAGTTTTGTATCCCCTGTTAGGCGACGACCATATCGGTCGGATGAGTCTCGACGAAACGCAAACGCTACAGGATTTCCAGTACGTTGAGGCGTAAGCCAGCAACGTGAGATTGCATGACCAAGTCTGAGACGCCCATTTTCTGCAAAATTATATTTAATTTATATTATGTTTTATTTTTAGAACTAGTTACTAGCCTCTAGTATTTTCGGGTGCAGGACTTCGGCCTCCTGACTGGACCGCTTCACGGCATTCAGAGCTCGCCTCAGTTCTTTTAAATTAAATTAATTAATTTGTTGTAAGGGCATAAGCCCAGTTTTCCTTTATTTTTCTGTGGCCCTGTATTGTGTAGCTTAGATTTTTCTATTTCTTTTCTGGGTTGGTTATTTGCGTAGATAGACGTATAAATTATAACTGGGTATTAATTATTTTGTACAAAATTAATAAGATTTTCTCATAATGAATAAAGATTCCTAATAATTTAAACAACTTCATGTTTTCTCACTTAAAAGACCACTTAGTTTTATATATATTATTAAAAATACAAAGTCTTGCCAAATAAAGTGTAATTGCTATTTTTCCCAATAAATCAATAATCGGTTATTCCGTAAATTGATAACCAATATAGTTTACGACGTTAGACGAATTTCGTTAGATTAATTAAATAACTTAAAACCTGACTAGGGTCTGTTTCTAGAAATTGCAACTAGCACACCTAGATTTGGCTCATCTATGTTTCTAAGTCAGGATTCTCAACTGTAGGATTTCGAGGACGTACTTGACTTCCTTCCCGGCACTGACATCCCAATCCAGTCATACAAAATAAAGGCAAGTTACGGTTATGTTTTCTTGCATTTTATTTGGTAATTGTCAAGATTGCATGCTTAAACCATATTGCTACACGGAACTCTCTCCTTGAGTTCAATTATTGATTATGGGGATATTGGGGAAGTAGTGTAGCATTTATGACCAAACCCTCATATTGCATTATTGCGCGAGCTTACCCCTCTTACACACGGGGATAGGCCGCATCGCATCGCTAGGATGCTATTGTACAACCCAAGTCGGTCATAGACGTTACCTATTCAAATCACATTGTTTCAAATATTGAATTGCTGAGAATTGCTGGAAAATATTGTTCAAAATATTTTAACTGTTTAAAATTGCATCTTTCCATTATTATTTAGAATGTCGGATTATGTACGCGTACTTGCTCCTTTCCTGACTGGATTCCCCCTCATAGGTGATGTTGATGATGCTAAGCTATTGTTCAATAGCTAATATGACCCAGTATTATATCATGTGGTGTTGCCAGAGTCCCCCTTGGAGGACACAGAACCGGAGGCTGGTGAGCCGATCGTCTAGCTAGTTGCTTCCCAGTTATCTAGTTTTATTGTATTGGAGTTTGTTGATTTGAATTCAGTACTTTATTTCAGTACTTTCATTTCCAGTTGTACTTCTCTTTTTGAATATTAAAAGTTTTAAAAATTTCCGTATATTCAAGTTGTGACAAATGTATAAATGTTGTTGTGAATACATGCATATAGAACAGCTTACTGCCGCCGTCTCACAACGGTGCAGGCTGGACATGATCCGGTTCGACCCAATAATTTAGGATCGGGTCGTGACATATTTTTAGTGGTGGCCCATACAGGCGCGGAAAACAACAACTTAGGTAAACATATCTAAAAACAATTAGAACACTAGAATATTGATTTATCACAACATAGGTCCGAATTATATATATATAAATATTTTTGTTTGATTATAGACTGGTAGGATACCTTGCTTATGTATTGCATCATAAACCTTCCAGAGTATGGCCAAAGGAAAGACCACCCGCTCCGGCCCTGCTGAAGATGAGCTGTCATCTACCAATCACACCCCACCTCCTCAAGCACGCCAGGACCCTCCTCCCTTGCAGCTGACTGACCATCCCCACGCTGCACCAGTACCCCACCCCGTTTATGCTACTACAGCGCAAACGGCAGAACCTGTACTTCCCCGAACTGAGCCACAGTCCCCTGCGGTAGTACCCACACCAGCTGCCCCACCAGTACCAGTGGACCCCACCGAGCTCGTAGGCCTGCTACGAGGAGTACTGGAGTCCCAGAGAGCCCAAGCTGAAGCCCATCGCGAACAGACCGCGATCATGAGAGAAGGCATGGAGAATGCCCACAACGTGGCTATGGCTGCCCTCAAGAAAGGAGGAACAGCTCAATCGGAACCAAGGCCTGCTAAGGTAAACATAAATCTAAGAGTTAATTTATGTATCATTAAGGCCATTCAATTTGATAGGAGACATATTATTATGTGAAGGTCGGCACTATTGAGAACTTTAAGAAGCAGGACCTTCGACCCTTCAAAGGAACCGAGGGAATCATCTATGCCGATGAATGGCTCGACAGCATGGAGCGTCTCCTCAGCGTCGCTCGACTACCCGACGATCTCCATGTTGAAGCAGTACGACTCCAGCTGCGAGATGTAGCAAGCACCTGGTATCGGAATGAACCCCGACTCCAGGACAAACAGCTTGACTGGGACACCTTCAAGAGGTTGTTCCACAGAAAATTATTCCCAACATCAGAGTTGCGGGAGATGGAAAGACAGTTCCAGGATCTGAAGTAAGGGAACATGACGGTTGGAGAGTATGCGGCAGAGTTCGACCGACTTAGCCGCTTGGCCAAGAACTTGGTTACTGACCCCGCGGATCGTGCTGAAAGATTCAGGTATGGACTAAGGAAAGATATTCGCACCCCTGTGATCGCAGGCGGCACCAAGATGTACGAGAAGATTCTGATACGAGCCCAGGATGTGGAGAAGAGCCAGCCTTCTCGTTCAAAAAGGGAGTATCATGGAACTAGCAACTTCCAGGGTAACCAGAAGAGACCCAACCACAACAACAACAACAACAGGCCTTCTCACCACCACCACCACCACCATCAGGCAAGGACCAGTGACAGAGCGCCTCAGAAGCAGATCCCTGTCTGTGACTTCTGCAAGAGGCCAGGACATCAGGCGAACATCTGCAGGAAGAAACTGGGATACTGCCTAGTTTGTGGGTCTGCCACCCACCAAGTGAGGGACTGCCCCACAACATTCACCCAGACCGGAGCAACTCAGCAAAGAGCTTCTCTACCCACTCAGCAACAATGGTTCGGGCAACATCAGCAGAAGACCGGGCGAGCTTTTGCCCTAGCAGCAGACGAGCAAGAACCAGAGAAGGAACCCACCGCTGATGTCATCACAGGTTCCATTTATGTGTTTTCGTATCCTGCTCTAGCATTATTTGATTCGGGTGCATCACACAGTTTTATATCATCAAAGTTCATTTCTGCACACCACTTAGTTACGGGATTTAGCAAGATGATATGTAGAGTTATGACCGGTGGTGGACCCATACCCATCACCGAGACATGTAACTGCCCCATAACTATCTCAGGCCACGAATTCTTAGCACCCTTACTTGTGATGCCCTTACCCAACTATGATATAGTCCTAGGGGTGGACTGGTTAAGTGAGCAACATGCGCTGATAGATTGTCACAGAGGATGTGTAATCTTCAGCCCACCAGGAGACCGAAGTTTGAAATCTCTCGAGCTCCGGAAGACATGAAGAGTGTTACCTACTCCTCTATCACCGAAGAACCCGGGCCTCCTCACCCTATCATAGCGGAATTCATGGACGTCCTTTCAGATAGTCTTTCGGGATTGCCGCCAGACCGAGGTGTGGAATTCACCATCGACCTAGTTCCCGGCTCTTCTCCTATTTCTCGGAGATGCTACAGAGTCAACCAGTCACGCCCCAGAACCAGAATATCGGAGAGCGGGAGATGACTCAGCCAGCTACATATTACGGGTAGATGAATACCGTATAATACGATCAATGCTGTCTAAAAGACGAGGGGGTGCATACTACATGAAAGTCTTACTAGGGTTACTCAACATCTATTGTCTCAATCATTCAAACAAGAAACAGCAAATAGAAAACATGTAAGATAAAACAGTAAGGCGTCCCAAACGCTTGGTCAAAATGTTCTTGAGATCTGGCTATACAAAACTTAGCCGGATGATATAGCAAGGTATACACAATTGTTATCAGCTGCAGTCTGACTTAGTAACAATTATATAAAAGTAAGTACAAGATCATCCGACTAACATGTCGGTGCCAAACGGCAAAAGTAAAGTAAATAGTAAAAACGATCAGGGAAGCAAGGGACCCACTCGTGTCCTCCGGCGATCATTCCTCTAGTATTGACCATCTTGGAGGTGGAAGTAAGCTGAGTCCTCGGGAACAGGCTCTAGATCTGGCCATACAAAATCAGAAAGATAGCAAGTACCGCAAGGAATCACCATATGAGAAATTGGAACCCGTGATAAGAGTAAAATCTTGATAAAAGGGTCTCTGCTTGATACTGGGGTTCGCACAACATCACGACACTTCAGGTCAACTTCCCAACCAAATAAGGACAGAAGTTGACCCGTCATGCCCTGGCGTTCTGCTCATCTCAGTAGTTAACAAAGTAGGCACAGTACACAAACAAACCAATTTAAACGGCCATGCAACTACTACGGCTTGCTACTGTAAGTTTCAAGTTGCCCTGGAAGTATGCAATAAGGGATTTCTCAGTTCTTACTATGTACAAGCAAGGCTAGTCTATCCAATAATCAATTGTGGCAATCATGAATTAGACGAGTTCCAACGGGATGCTCATCATCAGTGTATATAACAATATAGGCAAATACCACTCCCTGCCCGTGTGGCAGATTTGCAGTATCTGTAGGAACCAGCCGGCATGTCGGGGCAATAATCGTCCCAAAGATGGCTGCCATATAAGAACTCGGGAATCCATTCTCTCCATGCAATCGTTGTTTTATTTAGCTTAATAGTCCCTATGTTGATTGAAATCCCATGACGTGGATCATGGTTATTTAGAATGAGTACTTCCGTACAGAGTACGATATGCACAACTCTTCAACGATGCCTGTGCAGCTAGGTTGTAGGTCTTACATAGCGTAATGCAACAATCAATCCTAGCCACGTAATAACCATTCTTTGACTGTAAGATGCACATACTGCTTTTACAGAAAAATGGAAGTCAACATGTGTCCATTTGCCAAGTGTTCGAATCGGCTAGTCGATCACAATGGTTCATGGTTCATACATGAATGTGTCTCATTCAATTCAATAAGACGACTAGCCAATCTCTTAGTTCCAACTAGGAACGCATGATCAATTTTATGTTAAGGTAACAATCAATGTTAATCAAGGTCAATCCAGGACAAGAAACAGCCAAAAGGCACTATAGCTGCAATAGATGGATACCCATCTATGCGGCCGGGTAAGTCAGGGTCCTTCTATGCGGCTGGATAAGTCAAGGGCCATGCGGCTAAGAAAATAGGGTTCATGCGGCTGATAAAATATGGTCCCGTGCGGCTCGGAACTACCCAAGCCATGCGGCCGGAGAGAACATGCATATGCGGCTGATAAAATATGGTCCCATGCGGCTCGGAACTACCCAAGCCATGCGGCCGAAGAGAACATGCATATGCGGCTGAGGAAAATATGGTCCCATGCGGCTCGGAACTACCCAAGCCATGCGGCCGGAGAGAACATGCATATGCGGCTGAGGAAAATATGGTCCCATGCGGCTAAGAAAATATATGTGGCAATGAACCAAGTGCCATGCTTATGCGACCAAGGAGGGCTGAGTCTCATGCGGCTTAGGGCTGCCAAGGCCATGCGGCTAGAAGCCCATGCGGCAATGGGTCATGCGGCCAGGAATGCGACCAGGAATGCATGAAGGCAATTACTTTATGCGGCCAGAGGGAACATGCTGCTAAAGCTATGCGGCTGGGAGCTGCCAACGCCATGTGGCCAGGAACTGTCAAGGCTATGCGGCAAAGCCACTGTTCTTCTTCTCCACTTTTTCGAGAAGAAGAACCATGGAATCCATGGTTTCCAAGCTCCACCAAACCTTCATTTAGGGGCAAAATCCAGACTTCCATATGTCAAAGTGGGACAGGAAGAAATTCTCTACAACATGGAACCATAAAAACTCGAAAATAACAGGATTAGCTAGATCAAAACCTAAAAAATCTAAAAATACAACAAACTTAGATCTACAAGTAATGAGCCATGGAAATTAAAAATGCTAAGTACTAGAGTGTTTTAGAATCTCGTGAGGAAGACAATGGAACAACAAGAATCAGAATCCATCACGAAGTAAGTTGTACTTGCCTAGCTCTTCTAGGTTGGTGGAAGAGTAATGGAGGATGAAGGAGTAAATGAGAGCAATGAAGAGAGAGAAAAGTAAAGAAGTATTAATATCAAGCCCAAGTCAAGATCTCCACCATCCATTCCTTCCTACAAGATCTAGGCCATCCACTCCTTATCATGATTAACCAAGCTAAACCAAATTGGTTTAATGAACAGACTAAACCAAGAGCTAATGCTAAAGCAGCAAAATAAAATACAGAAAAAATTAATAGGCACGAAATTGAAGAATTTAAATGCAGAATAAATGCACGATTTAATATTAAATAAATACATTCAAGCAGTACACGTATACAAATACGTATTGTGGGAACGGTGAGTGACATCTTTATCCTCCTTAGAAAAATTTCGTCCTCAAAATTTCTAGTCCAAGCAGGATAGAAATATCCGAGCTAGACTAATCTAAGTATAAGCAATTTAAACCAGCAGCTATTTTACAATGTTAAATAGCAAGTATATATATATATATTTATCAATCTACGACATCAAGTAATTTTACTCATAGGGTGATAAGCATGAGGAGTCAAAGACAATCAAGGTACACGGAAAGAAATATACCTTATGAGTCAAATAGGTACGGATACCGTGATCGGATATCGTACTCACGTTCCCACGTTGACTCTCCTAAGGAGTGATGACCCCAAGCAACCCGGACAAGGCTAATTGTTCGGTTCTTGAGTATCTTCTTCCTTTGGTCCAAAATGGACACAGGCTGTTCCTCGTAAGACAGGTTGGTACCAACAACCAGTTCAGAATGATCGAGAATATGGCTTGGGTCCGATACATACCTACGCAACTGAGATACATGAAATACATCATGCACCTCTCATAACGAAGGTGGAAGGGATAAACGATAAGCAACATCGCCTACCCTATCAAGGATAGCAAATGGGCCTACGTATCGTGGACTCAACTTTCCGCGAATGCCAAATCTAATGACCCCACGAGTAGGTGAGATCCGTAAGAACACGTGGTCCCCAACAGAAAATTCTAGCGGCCTACGATTCTGGTCCGCCCAATGACGATGTCGATCTTGTGCAACTCGAAGTCGCTCTCTAATTCCCTTAACCACTTCAACTGTCTGAACTATCATTTCTGGGCCTAGCATCTTCCTCTCCCCGATATCATCCCATGCCAGTGGCGACCTACACTTCTTACCATATAGTGCTTCAAATGGCACCATCTGGATACTGCTTGATAACTGTTGTTGTACGAGAACTCGACTAAGTGCAAGTGACTCTCCCAAGATCCTCCAAAATCTAGGGTACAAGCTCGTAACATATCTTCTAAAGTCTGAATTGTTCTATCTGATTGCCCGTCCGTTTGCGGATGGTAAGCCGTGCTAAATCTTAACTTGGTACCCAGACTATGATGTAAACTCTTCCAGAAATGTGATGTAAAGCGGATATCTCTGTCTGACACAATACTGATAGGGACCCCATGCTGCCTGACTATCTGTTGTATATACAACTCTGTCAACTTTTCTGTAGATTGTCCTACTCTAAAAGAAAAAAAATGTGCCACCTTTGTAAGCCGGTCCACTATCACCCAAATAGCATCTTTACCACTTGGTGATCTCGATAAACCGGTCACAAAGTCCATTGTAATATGTTCCCATTTCCATTCTGGAATAGGAAGCGGTTGCAATAATCCAGCTGGCCTCTACTGTTCTGCCTTCACTTGCTGACATATCAAGCAACGGAAAACAAATTTAGCTATCTCCCTCTTTATTCCGTTCCACCAGAAGTGCTGCTTGATATCTTGGTACATTTTGGTCCCTCCAGGGTGTATAGAATACTGAGAACTGTGGGCCTATGTCATAACCTCATGTTTGATATCTCCACTAGGCACACATAGACGTGATCCAAACCTAAGTGTACTATCTTCGTGAATTTTCATCTCCTTTCTGAGTCCTGACTCATATTCTGTCCTAAACTTCTAAATTCTTGGGTCCTGGGCCTGAGCTGCCTTGATCCTGTCTACTAAGTCAGATTAAACTCGTAGACTCGTCAGAATTCCTATATCACTAGGAAGTATAACCTCGATGTCCATCTTCTGAAGGTCTTCTAAGATATATTTTTATGATTTTAACATAAATGTGCCACCTCTCCTACTGAGAGCATCTGCTACCACGTTAGCCTTACCTGGGTGATACTGAAGCTCCACGTTGTAATCCTTGATCAACTCCAACCATCTTCTCTGCCTCATGTTCAGTTCCTTCTGAGTAAAGATGTACTTCAGACTTTTGTGGTCTGTGTACATATCCACTCGATCACCGTACAAGTAATGCCTCCATAGCTTCAAAGCAAATACTACTGCTGCCAATTCCAAGTCATGAGTTGGATAATTCTTCTCGTAGTCTCGAAGTTGTCTAGATGCATATGCTATCACCTTTCCATGCTGCATGAGGACACACCCAAGTCCCTTTTCTGACGCATCACAATAAACGGTAAAACTTTCGGGTCCAACTGGCAATGTAAGAATGGGTGCCGATATCAATTTCTGCTTCAAATTCTCAAATGATGCCTGGCATTCTGTCGACCAGACGAATAGCACATCGTTCCGCGTCAAGCGGGTCATGGGTGTTGAAAGTCTTGCAAAGTCTGATATGAATCTTCTGTAATATCCTGCCAATCCCAAGAAACTACGCACATCAGCTACGGTCTTAGGTACTGGCCAACTCTCTACTGCTTCTACCTTCTTGGGATCCACTGCTACTCCAACCCCTGATATGATGTGCCCCAAGAATAAAATTCGATCTGTCCAAAACTCACACTTGTTGAGCTTGACGTACAACTGGTTCTCTCTCAGAACCTGTAACACTTTCCTGAGGTGATCTTCATGCTCTTCTTCACTGGCTGAGTATACGAGAATGTCGTCGAGGAACACAACGACAAATTGATCTAAGTATGGCATACATATACGGTTCATCAAATCCATAAATATTGCTGGAGCATTAGTTATACCAAACGATATAACTAGAAATTTGTAATGCCCATACTTCGACCTGACTGCTGTCTTGGGAATATCCTCTTCTCGAACTCTAACTTGATGATACCCTGACCGAAGATCTATCTTGGAGAAAACTCTTGCTCTGCTCAATTGATCAAACAAGTCGTCGATTCTAGGTAGTGGGTACTTGTTCTTTACTGTCGTCGTATTGAGCTTTCTGTAGTTAATGCATAATCTTGTTGACCCATCCTTCTTCCCTACAAGTACTACTGGTGCTGCCCATGGTGATTCGCTGTCTCGAATAAACTTCTTCGCCTTCAGTTCCTCTATGTGCTGATACACCTTGGCCTGCTCGGAATCTGCCATTCTATAAACTCGATCTGATATCGGTTGAGTTCCAGGTGCCAATTCTATACTGAACTCAATATCCCTAACCGGGGGTAAACCTGGAAGTTCTTCGGGAAATACATCAATGAACTCTTCAACTACCTTCAGAACTTGAACTTCTTCCATTGCCGCTACTACTCCTTCTTCTTCTTGTTGGGTTGCCACTGATCTGACTAGGGTAAATCGATCCATGCCTAGAATATTAAAAGATACACTCCCTCTACGGCAATCTATTATGGCACAACAGTCTTTCAGCCAGTCCATGCCTAAGATGACGTCGAAATTCTTCATAGGAAACTCTATCAACCTGGCGGATAAGGGACGCCCGCACACTATAACACTACATGCTAGAATAACTCTACTAACTCCTACGAGTCCATTACCAGTGAGTATATTCAACCTCCCCGGCAATGTCTCGAATTTCATTCCTAGTTGTGTCGCAAATTGTGCAGATATAAACGAGTGTGATACTCCCGAATCAAACAATGCTACTGCAGGATATGAGGCGACGAGAATGTTACCTGCTACAACATCTTCTGATGCCAATGCCTCTTCCAAGGACAGATTGAATGCCTGCCCTCGACCTCCTTGTTGGTTCCCATGTTGCGGCCTAGCCTAGTGCTGCTGCTGGCTCCTGCCTTGGTGATGCTGGGGTGGTCTATGTTGTTGCTGCTGCATCGGCGGTCCCTGAGATCTCACAATCAGATTGAAGGAGGAGGGGGAGTAGCACCCCGAGTTACACCATCTCATGGCATTCGCATTCACGATGTGGCAATACGAGGGCCAGCACCACCAGCAAGGCAACAACAGCAACAGAGGAAGAACCAGCAACCCCCAACGGGCTGCACTTATTGTGGGAAGGTAGGGCACACTAGAGATGTGTGTTGGACATTGAACGGAAAGTGCTTGATATGTGGAAGTCCAGATCATCGGGTTTCCACCTGTCCTATGAATTCGAGGTCAGAAGGACCAGTACAATTTCCTGCTCTGCCAGCACTAGGGGCAGGCCAGTATCGAGGACCAGCGGTGGCAGTGAGACCGTTGGCACAACGTCCGTTGATATCACAGGCTCAGATATTTTTTGAATGGTGATCTCATGCCTTCGGGTTGCCGTCAACACCTCATCAAAAGTCTGGTAGTTGTGTCCCTCTATTAATTGCAAGAGTTCAAGATGAAACCCTTGCTGAAATCTCATAGCCCTCTGGCTCTCCGTTGCTACCATCTCGGGGGCTAACCTACTCAGTCTGCAGAACTCTGTTGCATAAACGTCCACTGTCTTGCCAGCCTGCTTGAGGTTGATAAACTTCTGTTGCAGCTCAAACTGCGCCACAACTCCATAGTACTTCATCTTGAATCTTGTAGTAAAATCGTCCCAAGCAACAGGACGTCTGAGGCCCACTTCTTCTGATTCCCACCAATCACGTACGAGGTCCTGAAGTAACAGCTTCACTAGATCCACACGTTCTTCTGTCGGAACCTTAGCCGCTGTCAGAATAGCCTCAATGTCCTTAAGCCATGCATTTGCTGAAATGGCATCTTCCGTGCCCTCGAAACGATGGGGGTTGTACTTGCAAAATCTGGTTGATGCTCCTGAATCTGCCCTCGCTCCTCTTTCCAAAGCCGTCTGTAATCCTTGGTTGAGTAGTACATTCTACTCTTGCAACTGAGCGTGCATGCGTTGCTGGACCAACATCTGATGTTGCTGAGTAGCCATCATCCCTCTTATGATCTCCAGAAGGGCCGGTGTGTCCACTTGCACAGGGGTAGGTGGAACTATTGGTGGTGTTGGAACCTCCGGATACTGTGGTCCAGCTGCCGGTTCCACTATCACTTATTCTTGGATAGTTTCTTGAGGTAGTACTGGCCCTTGTTGCTGATCGACAGGGCCTCGCTGTTCATGTTGCCCTTGTTGTTGTTGTCCAGTCCTGGCAGATACGGATAAAGTGCCCCTAAGAAAAGGGACAAGAGAACAATCAAACGATCGAACAGAAAAGATCAATGAAGCCAAAGGATATTGGAATGTCAAACTAGAATCGAGAGTAACGAATCATGAGATCAAGGGGAAACATGTGTGATTGAGACATCCTATAAATCAAAATACCCTACAAGTCTGAAATCAGACCTGCATGGGCCACCACTAAAACCTTGTCACGCCCCAGAACCAAAATACCGGAGAGCGGGGGATGACTTAGCCAGCTACGTATTACGGGTAAATGAATACCGTATAATACGATCAATGTTGTCTAAAAGACGAGGGGGTGCATACTACATGAAAGTCTTACTAGGGTTACTCAACATCTATTGTCTCAATCATTCAAACAAGAAACATCAAATAGAGAACATATAAGATAAAACAGTAAGGCGTCCCAAACGCTTGGTCAAAATGTTCTTGAGATCTGGCTGTACAAAACTTAGCCAGATGATATAGCAAGGTATACACAATTGTTATCAGCTACAGTCTGACTTAGTTACAATTATGTAAAAGTAAGTACAAGACAATCCGACTAACATGTCGGTGCCAAACGGCAAAAGTGAAGTAAATAGTAAAAAGGAGCAGGGAAGCAAGGGACCCACTCGTGTCCTCCGGCGATCATTCCTCTAGTATTGACCATCTTGGAGGTGGAAGTAAGCTAAGTCCTCGAGAACAGGCTCTAGATCTGGCCATGCAAAACCAGAGAGATAGCAAGTACCGCAAGGAAGCACGATATGAGAAATTGGAACCCGTGATAAGAGTAAAATCTTGATAAAAGGGTCTCTGCTTGATACTGGGGTTCGCACAACATCACGACACTTCATGTCAACTTTCCAACCAAACAAGGACAGAAGTTGACCCGTCATGCCCTGACGTTCTGCTCATCTCAGTAGTTAACAAAGTAGGCACAGTACACAAACAAACCAATTTAAACGGCCATGCAACTACTACGGCTTGCTACTGTAAGTTCCAAGTTGCCCTGGAAGTATGCAATAAGGGATTCCTCAGTTCTTACTATGTACAAGCAAGGCTAGTCTATCCAATAATCAATTGCGCCAATCATGAATTAGATGAGTCCCAGCGGAACGCTCGTCATCAGTGTATATAACAATATAGGCAGATACCACTCCCTGCCCGTGTGGCAGATTTGCAGTATCTGTGGGAACCAGCCGGCATGTCGGGGGACTAATCGTCCCAAAGATGGCTGCCATGTAAGAACTCAAAAATCTATTCTCTCCATGCAATCGTTGTTTTATTTAGCTTAATAGTTCCTATGTTGATTGAAATCCCATACCGTAGATCATGGTCATTCAGAATGAGTACTTTCGTACAGAGTACGATATGCACAACTCTTCAACGATGCCCGTACGGCTAGGTTGTAGGTCTTACATAGCGTAATGCAACAATCAATCCTAGCCACGGAATAATCATACCTTGACTGTAAGATGCACATGCTGCTTTTACAGAAAAATGGAAGTCAACATGTGTCCATTTGCCAAGTGTTCGAATCGGCTAGTCGATCATAATGGTTCATGGTTCATACATGAACGTGTCTCATTCAATTCAATAAGACGACTAGCCAGTCTCTTAGTTCCAACTAGGAACGCATGATCAATTTTATGTCAAGGTAACAATCAATGTTAATCAAGGTCAATCCAGGACAAGAAACAGCCAAAAGGCACTATGGGCGACAATAGATGGATGTCCATCTATGCGGTCGGGTAAGTCAGGGTCCTTCTATGCGGCTGGATAAGTCAAGGGCCATGCGGCTGAGAAAATAGGTTCATGCGGCTGATAAAATATGGTCCCATGCGGCTCGAAACTACCCAAGTCATACGGCCGGAGAGAACATGCATATGCGGCTGATAAAATATGGTCCCATACGGCTCGGAACTACCCAAGCCATGCGGTCGGAGAGAACATGCATATGCGGCTGAGAAAAATATGGCCCATGCGGCTCGAAACTACCCAAGCCATGCGGTCGGAGAGAACATGCATATGCGGCTGAGGAAAATATGGTCCCATGTAGCTCGGAACTACCCAAGCCATGCGGCCGGAGAGAACATGCATATGTGCCTGAGAAAAATATGGTCCCATACGGCTAAGAAAATATATGTGGCAATGAACCAAGTGCCATGCTTATGCGGCCAAGGGGGGCTGAGTCTCATGCGGCTTAGGGCTGCCAAGGCCATGCGGCCAGAAGCCCATGCGGCAATTGGCCATACGGCCAGGAATGCATGAAGGCAATTGCTTTATACGGCCAGAGGGAACATGCGGCTAAAGCTATGCGGCTGGGAGCTGCCAACGCCATGCGGCCAGGAACTGTCAAGGCCATGCGGCAAAGCCATTGTTCTTCTTCCCCACTTTTCCGAAAAGAAGAACCATGGAATCCATGGTTTCCAAGCTCCACTAAACCTTCATTTAGGGTCAAAATCCAGACTTCTATAGGTCAAAGTGGGACAAAAAGAAATTTTCTACAACATAGAACCATCAAAACTCGAAAATAACAGGGTTGGCTAGATTAAAACCTAAGAAATCCGAAAATACAACAAACTTAGATCTACAAGTAATGAGCCATGGAAATTAAAAATGCTAAGTACTAAAGTGTTTTAGAATCTCGTAAGGAAGATAATGGAACAACAAGAATCGAAATCCATCACGAAGCAAGTTGTACTTGCCTAGCTCTTCTAGGTTGGTGGAAGAGTAATGGAGGATGAAAAAGGAGTAAATGAGAGTAATGAAGAGAGAGAAAAGTAAAGAAGTATTAATATCAAGCCCAAGTCAAGATCTCCACCACCCATTCCTTCCTACAAGATCTAGGCCATCCACTCCTTATCATGATGAACCAAGCTAAACCAAATTGGTTTAATGAACAGACTAAACCAAGAGCTAATGCTAAAGCAGCAAAATAAAATATAGGAAAAATTAATAGGCACGAAATTGAAGAATTTAAATACAGAATAAATACACGATTTAATATTAAATAAATATATTCAAGCAGTACACGTATACAAATACGTATTCTGGGAACGGGGAGTGACACAACCCCAATGAGGCAAAGGAGATGAAGGACAAGATTGACGAACTGAAGGCCCAGGGATTTATCAGAGACGAAGCCTCACCATGGGGAGCGCCAGTTTTGTTTGTGCCCAAGAAGGATGGAACCGTACATATGTGCATTGATTATCGGGCACTGAACAACATCACCATCAAGAACAAGTACCCTCTGCCCCGGATCTGTCACGATCCGCTACCCAAATTGTTGGGCCGGGCCGAGTCATGTCCAGCCTACGCTTGAGATAAAGCGTAGTAAGCTGTTCTAAAGATAACAAGATAAGACTAAAATGTGCTAACAGTTCTATAAGTAATAAAGAGTCAGAATTGTTCCCAAACACAAAAGTCATCTCGTATATAAGTAAGTCTCAAGTACAAGTCCAAAATGTAAAACTGGATACAGGTCCAGTTACAAAATATGTAGTCTAATACATGACTACTCTAAAATATCCCAAGCAACTACACAAACTAGACGAGTTTTCCCGCAGGTACATCCTCGTAAGATAAAGCCTGGTCCTCGGCAGTAACTCCATAATATGAATTACAAAGCAACTCATCCTCAGTAAGTATACCTACAACATTATCCTGTCAGGACGGGAGCAAGTACTGATTCTAGCAAACTAATATACGAAACATGAAATAAACATAAGAGGAATAAACTTGAAACATGGCATCTCATAATCTATCATGGCAAGGACACATATGTCATTGTTAGCCCAATGATTATATCATGTTTTTGAATATGGCTAATCAATTAAGTTTAACATAATGACGTCACTAATATTCATGTAATCACTATCATGTTGCTACTTAGACTTAGCATTGTCCTAATATTAGCATTGTCCTAAATATTCTATATCATATTGCTATGCTTGTATCATATTGTTATGTTTGTCTAACATGTTCTTAGACATGCCGTAAGCATGATCAAGCTTTAT
This sequence comes from Iris pallida, assembly GCA_029216955.1. Lineage (NCBI taxonomy): Eukaryota > Viridiplantae > Streptophyta > Magnoliopsida > Asparagales > Iridaceae > Iris > Iris pallida. The sequence goes on from JANAVB010008000.1 coordinate 925,912, forward strand.
CAAACCAGGACGTATGCAATAGAGAATTATTGATGGGCCAAAGACGGCGTCACACAAGAAGATTTCTCTGAACCGCCTAACAACCTATCCGGGGCCTCGCATCGGGGGTTCCGCTGCCCGGTCAGCGGACAGGGGTCGAGGGGGCAGCGTCCCCCGTCAGGGGTTCGGGGGCGAAGCCCCCGAAAGGTATTCAGATTTCCAGATCTGTTTATCTTTGGACGACCGCCGTCAAGTGAAAAAGGCGTTTTCAAGTCAGCTCAAATATTTGAAGAAAGGCGTCATCAAAGGGCTCTTGGTTTTCCTATTTCGTTAATGTATTTTCATATTTATTGAGTCTAGGAATACGATGTACACTGCATCGTACTGGCAAATAGGCTACCTAAGAAACTTTTTCAAAATACCCTTTCATTTTGAAAACAAGCCCACTTACAAAAGCCCAAACTACTTCCTAACTGGCTGACTTTTCAAAAAGCCCAAAAACTAGTTTGCAAAAACCCTGACAGAACTCCAACAGAACTCAAGGAGAATTCGGCCAGAGTTCGGCCCGAATTCGGCCAGAGTTCGGCCAGAGTTCGGTTAGTGAACGTTGCTTTTTGAACTTGGTCTCCCTGCAGTTTCGGATCCCACCGAGATTTTCTCATAGAGTTCTGCCCGAATTCTGCCCGAATTCTGTCAAAATTCTGCCTTTGGAAAAACTATAAATAGAGAAGGATTTCGATCATTTCAATACACTCATTCACTTTCATATCTCTTCTCTATAAGCCTACTACTTCTTCCAAAGTATTCTGAGCTATTCATTTTCAAATCCCAAGCCAGTTACAATCCTCTAGTCGATTTGCCAGTGCGGTACGGTCTAGAAGTTTCAGAGTGGTTGTAATCGGAGGCTTGATTGAAGTTACATACTTCACAATTGAAGTTGGTCGAGTACTTCGGATCAAAGCTCGCGTTGTAGAAGTTGCAAGATCTTCGGATGAAAACTTGTGGTGATTTTCCATAGTGGATTCAACTGGAAGCTAGAGTTTTTTCGACTGGACTAGTCCTCAACAGAGGGAAACCAGTATACATCCTTGTGTTTACGTTTGCTCTCTACTCTCTACTTTTCATTTACATATCTGTGATATATTATATGTGATCTTGTTGCTAACAATTTTTAAATAGTTAATTTTTGCTGCCTACTATATTCATCCCCCCTCTAGAGTATTGTGCTTTACAACTCGCCTACAAACAATCGGTCCTACATATGTCATAGAGACAGATGTATATGTAATGTTTAAAACTGTAGCAGGTACGTGATCGTCAATAGGTGTACAATGTGCAGGGGCACATAATAAAATGTACTTCCGTACAAGTGATACGACGATAGATGTACATACGCACAAATCTGCTTTGAGATAAAGGCCTACGGCGCAGTAATCATATAGAATAAAACTTTGCTCGGTAAATACATACGGAGAAGGGGGCATAATCACGTACTCTACTAACAATTTTCCCATAACCCAGATTCTAATCATGTGAGATATATATAAAGACTGTTCTAAGCATGGTAGTGACTGAAAATAAATACAACATGTGAAGATTTAACTTGCTACCCCAAGGATCAGCATTTAACATGGTTGGAATCGCAGTTCATTGTTGTAACAGTATGTAAAGTTTGTAGAAGTACTTGCCTTTAGTAAAGCAAAGCAGTGATAGAAACGCTATAGATGCCTGATGACTCGTCACTGTAGAAATAACACATAAACTTAGTTTTTATTCTAAGTTAAACACTAAGACGCTAGTTGTGTGATACGACTTTCTGACTGGACACCTAGCCAAATGGTGACTTTAGCATAAGAGACCAATGTGGGGTGACATAATACCCAAACTAACTTTCTAGGATCTTTACACTAGTGCGGGGTGAGGTCCAATACTATAATAACTCAAAACGACACAAATCATTGCAAGTCGTAACTATTCAATAAATAAATCAAACTGTACACTGTGTTCCAACAATTTTTGAGATAGACAAAAAAGCTCAATTTTACATAAAATAAAGTACCAAAATGATCCTTGTTAATTATAGAAATTTATACTGATTTTTCTGGAAATTATAAACCCTCATAGATATTTATTAAAAATCAGCAAACACATGTATCCTGAAAATGAGTTCTGTTTTCCCATTTTTATAAAATACCAAAAGCACTTATTAAATGCTGGAAAAATTATAATAAATTAGCTAAATTAACATAGTATTTCAATAAAAATTTTCCCAGAATTTTACAGCAATTAAAACATATATAGAAATTCAAAAACAGCAAGTAACTATTTCTGGAAATTAATTAATTAATTATTTACTATTTTGTCCATGTATTCGAAATTGAACCGAAGTCTAGATACAGGACCCAGAGCCATGAATCAAGTCCAATATGACTTGTACAGACTCTGAATGTATTAGACACAATTGGGCCCAAAAATCTATGCTAGGTTTGGACATCAATTGGTCATAATTAATAAAATACATGAATTTAAATATAAATAATATATTTTAAAGTGGAAGAATTTGCAAGTGACAAATATACAATAAAATAACTTGTGAAATTTTACATAATAATATTTTTTACAAGGTAGAATTTGAAATACATATATAAATATACAACAACAATATTTATACATATACATATAAATATATAGATATTTATATATATATATATAATGGATATATATACATATAATAAAATATACACACACATATATATATATATATATATATATATATATATATATATATATATATATATATATATATATATATATATATATATAATACTAAATATAAAATATCTATATATATACAAATACTATATATATGTATATATAACAGTATATATATAATAATATATATATACTTAAATACATATACATATATACATATATATATTAATACATATATACATATATATAAAAAAATAAAACAAAATAAAAAAAAAGAAGAGGAAAAGGGGGGCTCGAACTCGGCCAGGGGGGTCGGGTTTTAGCGCGCTCGGGCTAGCCAGGGGGTCAACCCAAGTCTGTTGTTAGGGAAAGGGTTCGAGTTAGTTTTATGTTAGAATTCAGGTTAATGGGTTTTAACCCGATAGCCCAAACTTCGTGTCCTGACAGTTAAGGACACGAAGATACACGAGTCTCGTGTTGTCACTCCCAGTTTTCGAATTAGGAGTATTTTCGTTATTTTTCAAGTTTTATAATTTTTAGGAATTTTATTTGATTTTATATGATTTTTAGGGATTTGTTTGTGTTGGTTTGAATTTTATCCAATTTGGACTTAAGTTGGAGACCCGGGTAGCCTGAACACTAGTAGGACCCACATACTAGCTGTGCTTGGCCCACATACTATCCTAATTAGGCTAAAAACCATAAACCCTATTTCCATGGCTTAATTGGTCATTTTAGAGCTTAATTAGTATTTAGAAATTAGACCGAAACGAACCGAACCAAACCCGAACCAACCCAACCTAAGTCTATCGGGTTTGGAGGCTTAATGGGCTTCACCCAAACCCAATATCCTCCCCCCCCCCCCCCCCCCCCACATGGCCGGCCAAGATGGACAACCCCCCCCCCCCCCTCTTTCTTCTTCACTAAGTTAAACACTCTCTCTCTCTCATTTCATTCTTCTTCCAAGCTTCCTTTCTCCAAGCAAAAACCTATTCTAGGTATGTAATTAATCCTCTATTTATTACTCTTTTGCTTTTAACTCTTTCACAATAAATGGTGAGAAGTAAATTCTCTACACTTTGCCCCTAAGTTTTGTAGGATTCCCTAGAAATCTAGGTTAGGAATTTAAATTGGGGTTTTCCTATTTAAGAGTGGTATATATATATATATATATATATATATATATATATATATATATATATATATATATATATATATATATATATATATATATATATATATATATATATATATATATATATATATTGTCATAGCTGTATATCGTAAGTACGGTATCCGGGTTTAGGCATGGTTTGTATATATGAGTATTTATTTTTTAACATTATGTTATTAGCATTATACTTGATAATTTTATTATGATAAATCCATTCATTTTTAAAATTAAATAAATTGTTACACAAGCCTTTGTAATTTTTGCAAAATTGTAAAATTTAATTGCCTCATACTTATACACTTGTCTCCATGCATGGAGAGCATGGGTAATTTAGTAAATTTTCTTTTGAGACACATGTCACCATGCATGGCATGAAAGGGGTATTTAAGTCCTTTTACATTAATTTTATAATCATTATGTTGTATTAAAAAAAAAAAAAGAACTTAAATGGAAGGGAGAGAGAGAGCAACTCTTATCTCCATCTCTCTTCCTCTTCCTCTTCCTCTTCGGTTCCCCTAACCGAACCCCTCTCTCTCTCTCTCGGGTTCCTCTCTCTCTCCATCCACTCTTCATCTCTCTCACTCTCTCCATCTCTCTTACTCCCTCTCCCTCTCGGCCCCTCCTCCCGCACACCCACCGACGCCGGCCGCCGCCGGTTGGCCGCCCCCTCCTCCACGCCAACCTCCATCATCACCTCCAACATCACCATCATCATCTCTATCTCCATCTTCATCATCAAAACCTAAACCTAATCCCCATTTTTCTTCAAGAAGAAGAAGAAGAATTTGAAGGAAGAGGAGGAAGAAGAAATTGGAAGAGGAAGATCCAAGCCCTAATTCCCAAATCGATTTTTCCAAGGCAAGTCCTCCTTCCATTTTCTCCAATTCTAATTTGTGATATATTTTGCATATAGTTTTTGGTTAATGTTATTATACAAATTAAAATTTAAAATCTTGATTAATTCTGGGATTAATATATGTTGCTTCGAACATGGTTCTAAGACTTATTTATTAGGGTGTCACACCTATACGAAGAGTCGAATTCGATTTAGAATGCGTTCACAAATGCTGAATTAAATTTCAGCATGTGCAGTCTTTTCGTAGAGCAGTTTTGATCTATTAAACTTTCTCAAAATAAAAATATGTCTGAACAAAAATTAAAGATAACTCGAAGATCTTTCCAACGATATATGATGACAGAGATTTCGAGTTTATATGTAGGAGTTATGGGTCATACGATAGAGGTAAAATTCTGGAATGAAATCTGAAATTTATTTTACACAATTTCGTACAAACAGCTCTGACCTATTAAATCTGTCAAAAACCAGAACGTGTTGTACAAAACTGAGGAGGATTCAAGGATCTTTCGAACGATATAAAATTCGATGAATTTGGAGTTATATTGTAGGAGTTATTGACCATACAACGTCAACATAGAATTCTGAAATTAAATTCTGGAATGTTATATACACTATTTTGTAGATCAGTTTTGACCCATCAAACACTGTAAAAAAATGAAGTATGCCTGTTAAGGGATATGTCAAGAATTTAATATGTTTTTCGGATATATATATAATATGATGGTATCTTTAATTTTATGATAGGGATTATAATCCATGCCAAGTAAAGGTTTTCGGGTTGGGTTTTAGTATCGAATCCTAGAGTTGTTTGCTTGTGATTGACATGTATAAAAAAAAATTTATAATATATATAGGTGTATATTATGATTTATTGATGTTTAAGGAATTGAAATGTTTGGTATACATATAAGTGATGTACACATTAGGAAATTAACTCATACACCAAGAAGGCAAGGTACATAAATTGATAAATTGCTTAAATCATATAAGTTTATGCACCAACAATGGTTGTATTGTATAGAGAAGGAGGATTATACTCATGGGCATATATATATATATATACACTTGTAAGTTACTAAATATCAAATTTGAAGGGGATACAAGGCAAGCTCTCCACACCCTTTTTGATTATTTTCATGCTATTCTAGTTTTAATTAAAAAAAAAAAATCTGGAATTATTATCATTATGGATAAAAACTGAGTTTTTGATTATTGTGAGGGGCTTTGAGCCTAATATTTGGTAGAAGAAAAATTATGGACACTTTACATTAATTTTGAGTTTGCAATAAACCATGCATATGGTTCCCACATCCCTTAATATGGATTGTAGTTGCATGTGTTAACTTGGACATGTAGAATTGAGGAATTCATAATTTTAACATGCACTTCAATTATGTCCATATTTATACGGCATGATTAACTTGTTTAAATATGTGCTTTAAAAAGTCATTTTTCCTTACAAAGTTCATATATACATACATGCATACTAATTTCAAGAAGAACTTGGTTTACTATGGTTGTCATTCATGAAAATACATACAAGTATCTTCAAAATAAGATTTTATGAAATATTTGATATTTATCTAAATTATATTAAATCTGCCCAAAAATTTATCCATGCTTAAGATGATCTTTTATCACAAACACATAGTTAGAATTGATATGTATGGATACCGGACCCATAGGATAGCATATTAGTTAACTTTTCAAAGTGTAAATGACCATTTTGTACACTTAAAAGTCAATTATGATATTGCAAGTTTAGATTTTGTGCTTAGTAGCTAGCATCAAGTTTACAGTATAACTTTATTTGATAAATTGAGTTCCTTGAACATTGGAGAGTATTTAGGAAAGGGGCAAGTGTCATAACATTTTGCTTGCCTGGACGCCAAGGTAAATAAATCATTGCTAAATCGCATTACTTTCTTTTTATTGCGTGGCCGGTGTTGAGGGTTGCTCCACCGAAGGGGTCGGCGTACCCGGTTTTATATACTGCGTGTTGCCGGTGTTGAGGGTTGCTCCACCGAAGGGGTCGGCGTGCCCATTATTCTCTCCTTGTGTTTACATGTTCTGGAAATATTTCCGGGTCAGTAAATACAAAGGAGACTCTGCCGAAATTTTTGAGAATTTCTAGAGAAGTCCATTTTTGTGATTTCGGGCTCTTTAGAGACCTTTGTCTAAAGTTTTAGATCATTGGAACCATCATTCTCCGGTACTATGACATCGGAGGGATTCTTGGAAATCATTGTCCAATAAGACACCTTGGAATTGCCTTGGCTCCAAATATTTCTTGGACTATATTAGTTTCGGCAAGTACGAAACTATTACTTGAATTTGACTTGACTTTTAAGACTCCCGTTTAAAGGATGGTTCCTAAGGAATACGAATGTCTAGAACAGGTTGCATTGGAATGGGAGAGAAACCTGGATCACACCCGGCTGACTTCTTTGCAATATGATTTTACACTTTTCGTACTGATCAGTCCCTATTACGGTGTTCGTGCGGCCGCGCGATCTTCACCGGGGTGAGGCTTAGCTCACCTTCTTGTTTTGCAATGGGGCATCTATGCCCTGAGTTTCAGCTCAGATTACCCATTTGCATCTATCACGTGTTTTGCAATGGGGCATCTATGCCCTGAGTTTCAGCTCAGATTACCCATTTGCATTAAATTCATTAGGCATCTATGCCCTGAGTTTCAGCTCAGACTACTAATGAATGGGTTCGATATTCTTGGAAAAGTTCAAGTCATACGAACTTCCTTTTATAGCTCATGATTCGATGATTCGAGCCAGATGATTCGGAACTAACTCATGATGCTATCCTGGTTTAATCACATCAATATGTGATAGTACAGACGGCTGGAGAATCTAAGCACCACCCGTTTTGTGCGAGCCTGATCCCGGGCCAATGGGATTATTGTAGAGATGCTAGGCGTGGGTGTGTGATCCAGAGAGTTTCTCTAAATTTGCATTTAGGTTTAGAAAGTTTGTTTTTGGGTACTTGTGACATTAATGTGAGAACGACTCGCTTCTTGACTAGTATTATATGTATGAGCTTTAAAATGATCAAGTTTACTCCATTTTGTATTTACCTGCCTTGTCATTCCACCTTCATAACTTGCTCCTTTGACCGAGGGCTTGCTCGTCGTATTGACGACCTAGTATTTGTTCACTAGAAAAGACGACGCTCCTGCAGAAATGCTACATCTGCCTAATGGTAACAAGGACGAGGCGTAGACTATCTGGAGAATCTCAAGAAACGGCCAACAACACTTGGAGGACAGCTAGATGTAATTTTTCTCTTTGATGTAAATAACTTGTATATAATGTACTCTAAGGAACAATTGATGTATAAAAGTTATAGTTTATATCAATGAAATGTACTTAGTATTTCCTTGTATTTTCCATTCTGATAATCTACAGGCGACAATCGCGAATATGGGTACTGGAGTATTCGTATGTCGCGTAGCCTGGAGATGCTGTTACGTACTCGGCTCGCCGTATTCTGGGAGCGGGGCGTGACACGTTCTTTTTGTTGGTGGCCCATGCAGGTCAGCAAAGAATGGAAAGTACAGGATAAAGGGGTAGGTTAAGGTTAAAGGTATTAGAAATTTATATAGGTTAAAACCTAGATTTCAATCACACCCTAGAGATTCTCTTAAGAATAATTACCTGAGGATAGGCACTATCGGAAATAGTAGGAAGAATTAATGATACTGCATAGATTAGTATCATTTGCTATGCTATTTGACCTACCTATTATGCTTTTATTTGGGATACTTGTGGAAGGTACTAACTTGGAGTTTTATTTGGAAAATCTAGGATAGGATGCAGGCCAAGTTTTAAGAGACCTATAAAAGTAAGCTATAAACCCAAGACATTCTTAGGAAAAGCCTACAAAGAACTGTAGGTTAGGGAATACTGCACAAGTTTCATTCCTAGATTGTGTTTCATTCCGTTGTCCTATAGGTCCTTACTTAATGGATGTTCTATAGTGATTTCATATAATTAGGAATCCAAAATTGAGATTGCCATTACAGGAATAGATGATATTCAGGAAGCCATGGGTAGTATAAGGATAGATATGTCTCGAAATTTTGGTTAAAGTGAATTTTAGAGAATTAGACGAGTATTCTTATTAAGAGTACATTGGTAAAGGCGCTATAAAAAAAAAAAAAAAATCTTAAGGATCTTGTACTAGGTATCCTTAGTAAATAAAGACTTGATTTATCTAGAACTATATATAATCAGGAGTAGTAAAGAAAATAAGGACTGTCAATCCAATAGGCCAATGAGGACTACGGACTTCCATTTAGAGTGGGTATATTATGTCCTGTAGGATTGATATATATACAAATATAGCTTAGAAGGGATATTGGTACTTTAGTACTAGTAGTATCTTGTTTGAGGTATAGACATGATATACATATTATATATTATATATATATATATATATATATATATATATATATATATATATATATATATATATATATATATATATATATATATATATATATATAACTTCTAAAGTATAGTTCGACTCCTCAGTTTTGATCTTTATCTATTACTAAATTTTGACTCGTCCCCATCCTTATCAAATTTCATATATCTATCTTTACAAATTCTCAGCTTTCTCTCTAAATTTCTCAATTTTCTTGTTTCATTCAAGGTTTGCCAATTTGAATCTAGAATTGTATCTTCTCTTTTAATCCAATTCCATTCTAGCAGTATCCCCGAGTTTTGGGGAATCGTCTTCCATCTAAATATCTAGATATGTATTTCCCACTTAGTATTTTATTGGACTTCTTGTGAAGCAATATTTTATTGGACTTTCTAAAATTGAATTTCATATGAATGAAAATTTGTTTATTGTGTCCAGAATACAAAATCCTTCAATTGAATTATGAAATGAGAAGTTGTTGCAGCCATTCGGACTGGCCATCCAAATTGGCGAGGCACATATTCTCTAAACATGATTCAAGAAGTTAATAAAAATTTCGGGGACCAGGACATGATTTTCGTGATGGATTTCAAAATTTTAATATTCAAAACTTGATTTTGTTTTACTATCGTTTGGATTTGAAATTTATTGACCTAAATAATTTAAAGTGACATATGGTGCTTTTGATGATATTAGATATGTGAGTTTATCTTAAGTAGTATATATATATTACTTTTGATTCTATGATAAAGTAATGCTCAAGATGTTTAGAAAAGTTGAAAAAAAAAATCAAGTATTGATTCTTGAATATATTTTGGATTACTAAGAATAATTTGTCTGGTGATACATCTTCACAATCATAATTCATATTCATTCAATGGCGTGGTAGCAAGAAAGTGCAGCCATGAATCCTGATAGTGAAACGATATCTTGATTGCAGCCATGCGTACAATGGCGAGGCACAAGATTACTTATCACGTCAGAAAACAAGAAATGAGGAATATGATTTTGATTTTGTAGAACCTACATGGTTACGGTGTTTGACTGACTTTATGGAAATTTCAAAATCATTTATGATTTCAAGTATCTTCATACTTTCCTAATTTTCATAAAGCTGTTAATGAACTTAGATTATTACTTCATCTCTGTAAGGTGGGTAGAATATCTTTTCTCTCCTTGGTAATTGTTTTGAAAAGTTTATCTTTAAAATTTAAATTTCGAGGACGAAATTTTTGTAAGGTGAGTAGAGTGTCATAGCTGTATATCGTAAGTACGGTATCCGGGTTTAGGCATGGTTTGTATATATGAGTATTTATTTTTAACATTATGTTATTAGCATTATACTTGATAATTTTATTATGATAAATCCATTCATTTTTAAAATTAAATAAATTGTTACACAAGCCTTTGTAATTTTTGCAAAATTGTAAAATTTAATTGCCTCATACTTATACACTTGTCTCCATGCATGGAGAGCATGGGTAATTTAGTAAATTTTCTTTTGAGACACATGTCACCATGCATGGCATGAAAGGGGTATTTAAGTCCTTTTACATTAATTTTATAATCATTATGTTGTATTAAAAAAAAAAGAGAACTTAAATGGAAGGGAGAGAGAGAGCAACTCTTATCTCCATCTCTCTTCCTCTTCCTCTTCCTCTTCGGTTCCCCTAACCGAACCCCTCTCTCTCTCTCGGGTTCCTCTCTCTCTCCATCCACTCTTCATCTCTCTCACTCTCTCCATCTCTCTTACTCCCTCTCCCTCTCGGCCCCTCCTCCCGTACACCCACCGACGCCGGCCGCCGCCGGTTGGCCGCCCCCTCCTCCACGCCAACCTCCATCATCACCTCCAACATCACCATCATCATCTCTATCTCCATCTTCATCATCAAAACCTAAACCTAATCCCCATTTTTCTTCAAGAAGAAGAAGAAGAAGAATTTGAAGGAAGAGGAGGAAGAAGAAATTGGAAGAGGAAGATCCAAGCCCTAATTCCCAAATCGATTTTTCCAAGGCAAGTCCTCCTTCCATTTTCTCCAATTCTAATTTGTGATATATTTTGCATATAGTTTTTGGTTAATGTTATTATACAAATTAAAATTTAAAATCTTGATTAATTCTGGGATTAATATATGTTGCTTAGAACATGGTTCTAAGACTTATTTATTAGGGTGTCACACCTATACGAAGAGTCGAATTCGATTTAGAATGCGTTCACAAATGCTGAATTAAATTTCAGCATGTGCAGTCTTTTCGTAGAGCAGTTTTGATCTATTAAACTTTCTCAAAATAAAAATATGTCTGAACAAAAATTAAAGATAACTCGAAGATCTTTCCAACGATATATGATGACAGAGATTTCGAGTTTATATGTAGGAGTTATGGGTCATACGATAGAGGTAAAATTCTGGAATGAAATCTGAAATTTATTTTACACAATTTCGTACAAACAGCTCTGACCTATTAAATCTGTCAAAAACCAGAACGTGTTGTACAAAACTGAGGAGGATTCAAGGATCTTTCGAACGATATAAAATTCGATAAATTTGGAGTTATATTGTAGGAGTTATTGACCATACAACGTCAACATAGAATTCTGAAATTAAATTCTGGAATGTTATATACACTATTTTGTAGATCAGTTTTGACCCATCAAACACTGTAAAAAAATAAAGTATGCCTGTTAAGGGATATGTCAAGAATTTAATATGTTTTTCGGATATATATATAATATGATGGTATCTTTAATTTTATGATAGGGATTATAATCCATGCCAAGTAAAGGTTTTCGGGTTGGGTTTTAGTATCGAATCCTAGAGTTGTTTGCTTGTGATTGACATGTATAAAAAAAAATTTATAATATATATAGGTGTATATTATGATTTATTGATGTTTAAGGAATTGAAATGTTTGGTATACATATAAGTGATGTACACATTAGGAAATTAACTCATACACCAAGAAGGCAAAGTACATAAATTGATAAATTGCTTAAATCATATAAGTTTATGCACCAACAATGGTTGTATTGTATAGAGAAGGAGGATTATACTCATGGGCATATATATATATATACACTTGTAAGTTACTAAATATCAAATTTGAAGGGGATACAAGGCAAGCTCTCCACACCCTTTTTGATTATTTTCATGCTATTCTAGTTTTAATTAAAAAAAAAAATCTGGAATTATTATCATTATGGATAAAAACTGAGTTTTTGATTATTGTGAGGGGCTTTGAGCCTAATATTTGGTAGAAGAAAAATTATGGACACTTTACATTAATTTTGAGTTTGCAATAAACCATGCATATGGTTCCCACATCCCTTAATATGGATTGTAGTTGCATGTGTTAACTTGGACATGTAGAATTGAGGAATTCATAATTTTAACATGCACTTCAATTATGTCCATATTTATACGGCATGATTAACTTGTTTAAATATGTGCTTTAAAAAGTCATTTTTCCTTACAAAGTTCATATATACATACATGCATACTAATTTCAAGAAGAACTTGGTTTACTATGGTTGTCATTCATGAAAATACATACAAGTATCTTCAAAATAAGATTTTATGAAATATTTGATATTTATCTAAATTATATTAAATCTGCCCAGAAATTTATCCATGCTTAAGATGATCTTTTATCACAAACACATAGTTAGAATTGATATGTATGGATACCGGACCCATAGGATAGCATACTAGTTAACTTTTCAAAGTGTAAATGACCATTTTGTACACTTAAAAGTCAATTATGATATTGCAAGTTTAGATTTTGTGCTTAGTAGCTAGCATCAAGTTTACAGTATAACTTTATTTGATAAATTGAGTTCCTTGAACATTGGAGAGTATTTAGGAAAGGGGCAAGTGTCATAACATTTTGCTTGCCTGGACGCCAAGGTAAATAAATCATTGCTAAATCGCATTACTTTCTTTTTATTGCGTGGCCGGTGTTGAGGGTTGCTCCACCGAAGGGGTCGGCGTACCCGGTTTTATATACTGCGTGTTGCCGGTGTTGAGGGTTGCTCCATCGAAGGGGTCGGCGTGCCCATTATTCTCTCCTTGTGTTTACATGTTCTGGAAATATTTCCGGGTCAGTAAATACAAAGGAGACTGCCGAAATTTTTGAGAATTTCTAGAGAAGTCCATTTTCGTGATTTCGGGCTCTTTAGAGACCTTTGTCTAAAGTTTTAGATCATTGGAACCATCATTCTCCGGTACTATGACATCGGAGGGATTCTTGGAAATCATTGTCCAATAAGACACCTTGGAATTGCCTTGGCTCCAAATATTTCTTGGACTATATTAGTTTCGGCAAGTACGAAACTATTACTTGAATTTGACTTGACTTTTAAGACTCCCGTTTAAAGGATGGTTCCTAAGGAATACGAATGTCTAGAACAGGTTGCATTGGGATGGGAGAGAAACCTGGATCACACCCGGCTGACTTCTTTGCAATATGATTTTACACTTTTCGTACTGATCAGTCCCTATTACGGTGTTCGTGCGGCCGCGCGATCTTCACCGGGGTGAGGCTTAGCTCACCTTCTTGTTTTGCAATGGGGCATCTATGCCCTGAGTTTCAGCTCAGATTACCCATTTGCATCTATCACGTGTTTTGCAATGGGACATCTATGCCCTGAGTTTCAGCTCAGATTACCCATTTGTATTAAATTCATTAGGCATCTATGCCCTGAGTTTCAGCTCAGACTACTAATGAATGGGTTCGATATTCTTGGAAAAGTTCAAGTCATACGAACTTCCTTTTATAGCTCATGATTCGATGATTCGAGCCAGATGATTCGGAACTAACTCATGATGCTATCCTGGTTTAATCACATCAATATGTGATAGTACAGACGGCTGGAGAATCTAAGCACCACCCGTTTTGTGCGAGCCTAATCCCGGGCCAATGGGATTATTGTAGAGATGCTAGGCGTGGGTGTGTGATCCAGAGAGTTTCTCTAAATTTGCATTTAGGTTTAGAAAGTTTGTTTTTGGGTACTTGTGACATTAATGTGAGAACGACTCGCTTCTTGACTAGTATTATATGTATGAGCTTTAAAATGATCAAGTTTACTCCATTTTATATTTACCTGCCTTGTCATTCCACCTTCATAACTTGCTCCTTTGACCGAGGGCTTGCTCGTCGTATTGACGACCTAGTATTTGTTCACTAGGAAAGACGACGCTCCTGCAGAAATGCTACATCTGCCTAATGGTAACAAGGACGAGGCGTAGACTATCTGGAGAATCTCAAGAAACGGCCAACAACACTTGGAGGACAGCTAGATGTAATTTTTCTCTTTGATGTAAATAACTTGTATATAATGTACTCTGAGGAACAATTGATGTATAAAAGTTATAGTTTATATCAATGAAATGTACTTAGTATTTCCTTGTATTTTCCATTCTGATAATCTACAGGCGACAATCGCGAATATGGGTACTGGAGTATTCGTATGTCGCGTAGCCTGGGGATGCTGTTACGTACTCGACTCGCCGTATTCTGGAAGCGGGGCGTGACATATATATATATATATATATATATATATATATATATATATATATATATATATATATATATATATATATATATATATATATATATATGTGTGTGTGTGTGTGTGTGTGTGTGTGTGTGTGTGTGTGTGTGTGTGTGTATGTATTATATATATGTATTTGTGTGTAGAGTGAGAGAATGGTGGTGGTGGTGTATAAATGAGTGGTGGTGGGTTTGTGTGTCATGAGAATGGGTGTATGAGTGAGAGAGTATGTGTGGGTGCATGAATTTAGATATATATAGATATGTGTATGTGCCTATGTATATATATAGATATATGTTTGTGTGTATATATATGTATCTATATGTATGTGTGTGTATTTATATATATAGATATAGGTGTATGTATTTATATATATGTAGAGATGTTTGTGTGTATATATATATATATATATATATATATATATATATATATATATATATATATATATATATATATATATATATATATATATAGAGTGGAATTGGAAGAAAATAAGATGAAGAAGAAGAAGAGAACAAGCAGCTGCAGCAGGGGCAGCAAGCAGCTGCAGCAGGGGCAGCAAGCAGCTGCAGCAGTAGCAGCAAGCTGCAGCAGTAACTGCAAAGCAGTAGCAGCAGTAGGGAGTAATCCCCCTCCCTTTTTACCCCCTATGAACCCCCATTTAGCCTATAATCCCCCCCTATCTATATATATATGTATATATATAGATATGTATATATATATATATATATATATATATATATATATATATATATATATATATATATATATATATATATATATATATATATATATAAAAGAGATTAGTAAGTTAGAAGTTTAGAAGAAGTCGGAGAAAAAGATTAGAAGAGAGGGTAGGAAAAAAATGAGAAGAGGGAATTGGAATAGGGAAATTAGTAAGAAAGAGTTAGGAAGAAGAACTAGAATGAGAGAATAGGGAATTAGAAGAAGTTAGGAAGAGGAAGTAGAAGGAAAAGAATTAGAAGAATAGAATTAGAGGAAGAGAAGAATTAGAATAGGATTTCGAGGAGGTTGAGTTAGAGGGTGAAACGGAGCTCCGAGTATCGGAACGCGATGAAACTCGGGGGAGACCTAGATTATATAGATTAGACTTTGCGGGTAGGCTCCCGAGTGGAAATCAGAGTTGTAGGGCGCCGGTATCGCGCCGTACCATTGCGTATCTTGAAATATTCAAAATATCGCCAATGGGCCGTAAGATGGACTAGACGTCCACTCTACCTAGGCATTTTGGTAGGTAATGAACCTATAGGCTAGTATCCTACTACCCTAGGGAGCACGAGTCAAAATACCAAGCGTAGGTAGGCTAACTTGATATTCACCTAGGCTAGAAATTTACCTTAGAAAAGGATAAATTAGGTAATTGGCCTACGGCCAAGATTTGGGTTTCGAAGTCCAAGATGGACTTGGATATGGGTTGTAGAGGTTGGTAATGATTAAAAATAGCCGTCTAGACCTAGTCTTGACCTCGGTTGACCACGGTTGACTTTTAGACCAAAAGTCAACTATGGGTCAACACTTTACCCAATTTAGTCCTAAATTCCATTAAACTTGAGCAGTTGACCAAAAGTCAACTATTAGTCACCATTGACCTAGAGTTGACCAGAGTTGACCCGATGACCAAAAGTCAACAGTAAGTCAACTTTCGACCTAGTTTGATTCGGATTGACTTCCAATGTTCTTCTATGACCAAGGTTGACCTAACTAGACCTATCTTGACCTAGTATGACTTTGTTAGGCCTAATATGACTTAGATTGACCCTGTACAATCTAGTTTGACCTTGTTTGACCTAGATTGACTTAGTTTGATGTGTCTTGACCTATTTTGACTCAGTATGACTTAATTTCACTTCCAAACCATTATATTGATATAGTACTCTATCTATAGGTCCTCGAGGCACTGATCTTGGACTCAGTCGACTTATCCATCACAGTACAGGCGAGTTCATTCTCTGATAATATTTTTGTTTTATGATATCGTCTTTGTTTCTAGTATTTAGTGTAGATTATCCTTGTTCTCTTGACACATTGTTCACACGGATTGATATTCGTCGGGATCCCGTCATAAGATGTTATTCCTCTTATATATGGTATACACTGGCAAGTCTTCATTGTTTATTGTTCATTGTATAGATACGATTCCTGTGTAGGCTCGCGACCTCCTCAGAGAATACGTATCATGACGTGTCATGACTGGATCCACTATATTAGTCAGGGATGGGGGTGTTAGCGTAGATATGTGATCAATACCCCACAGTATTGTATTATATCATCATTGTATAGTGTTAATCATACACTCACGTATGATTAGCCAGGCCAAACATTGTATCAAGTTCTAAGCCGATCACATGTTGAAACTAATACTAAACTCACATAGATATAGTTCCAGATTTTTGTACATAATTTATACTATTTTTCCTGTTCTTACATTCAGATTACAGTCTTGACATGCCTTACCATGATTCATGTACACATTATTTACCTCGTAGATTCTCTCTATTTACTGCTATATTTTCAATATCGTCTAACTAGAACTGTTATTGAGATTTGTGCTCGTTCCATCCTGACTGGATGTGTTGGCAAAATTTTACAGATTGTGACGAGGAGGATTGTCCTACCTACTACGGTCCTCATGACGTAGTCGGTCTAGACTTGGAGACCTTGGTTCAGCAGGGCTTAGCTCCGCACGACGAGCCTCTAGCTTAGTTTAGTTAGAATAGATATTTTGGACTGGACCTTGTCTCCAGCTTGCTACTAGCTTGCTACTTATGTTATTATATTATATTTTGGATTGTATTAGAGACTGGGACTTAGACTTGTATATTATTTGTGTTTGGACTCGACAGGTTATATTTTACAATCTTGTTGTCTTTATCTTTCAGTCTTTACTTTATCATCTTAGAATTGTGATTGAGTATTCATGCTTGTCCTCCGTTCGGAGTTGACCATATTCTCGACAGGTTTTGATATTATATATAAACCGTGTTAGAGTAGAAAACCTACAGCGTTCCATGCCGTTTTACGGTGAGGGCTGGGCGTTGTTACGTACACGTGCCCTTATAGCGGGTGTGGGTCGTGACACGTTTTAGTGGTGGCCCACGCAGGTCCTGAAGTCGCAATTAGTGCGATGTCGTAGTGGCGCTCGACTTAGAGTGCTATTACGAGCCTGCGGTACGTATCTAGGATAGGCTATAGGCTAAGAGTGCTCAATCACAGTAGGATCTTTTCTTGCTTATCTTGCTTACCGTCTTTGATATTAATTTACTGTATTCTAGCTGTCCTCCTTTGATATTGCCTTCATGTGCCATATTGATATCTTCTTTTCAATTTGTCTCCAGGATAGTTATGACTCATTCTCCTGGTGAGGAGCACGGGGAGACGGAGAGGTCCGCTACCTCCGGCGGACAGGCTCCGGTCACTTCTCCTGCAGATGGGACTTCTGTTGGGGCTCTCGGGGGTACTCCTCCAGCGCTCTCGATGACCGTCCCTGGGGCCATTGCGGGTGCTCTTCCCGCAGTGTCGGGGGCTACGACGGGAGTTGTCGGGGGCGTTCTTCCTCCTCAGCAGCGGATTCCTCCGCTAGTTGCAGACATACTTCCACCTCCACCTCCTCTGCCTACAGATATGAGGCAGATGCTTACTTTCCTCAAGCAGATGCTGGAGACTCAGAGAGCCCAGGCCGAGGCTCAGCAGAGGCAGACAGACGCGATACGTCAGGGCATGGAGGATGCCCATCAGTTGGCCCTTGCAGCCGTGGAGCAGAGGGCTCTGCATCATGGGACGCGTCCGAGGTACGGAGATATCCAGGACTTCAAGAAGCTCAGGCCCCGTGACTTTAGTGGGACCGAGGGTGTGGTCTATGCAGATGATTGGCTCGAGGATATCGAGCGTCAGATGAGGGCCTCCCGCCTCGCAGACGACCTGAAGGTCGAGGCGGTAGGTTTACAGTTGCTAGACATTGTACGCACCTGGTTTAGAAACGAGCCAGCCCTAGCTGGAGAGGGCCATACTTGTGCAGAGTTCAACCTGGGGATGACCTTCTCCTCTGACGAGGAGGCAATTGCTCAAAACAATGATGTGTCGATTGGATCGACAAAGAAGACTCTGGTTGTACACCTAGTTTCGCAGACCAGACTGCTTATGAAGAAATGCTCCGAACTGGGGGTGGTTCTTGCCGATCCAATGTTCAAAAATCTCGCAAAGCACGAAAAGTTTGGATTCCTAAATCCAAAATAGCTTCTGATCTCTCTGTTGCTTCTGAGGGCAAGGGAATTCTTCCCACTCCTGTCGTAGGGGCTTCCGTTCGTAATGAGGCAGTCCTTACTTCAGCGTTGCACTCTAAGTGTGGCAAGTTATCTCCCGTCTGTGACGGTGAAGATAATCAGGTTTTACGCCCAGTGGGTAAAAACTAAATTTTATGCTCAGTACATAAGAACGAGTCTCCCATTTGTAATAAGGCAGACTCTAATGCTTGTGCTTCTAAGTGTAAAAATAAGTCTCCCGTCTGTGACGTGGTAGACACACAAAAATTACGCTCTTTGCGTAAAGGAAAATCTTTCGTCTGCGACGTGGTAGATAATCAATTTTTACGCTCTACGCGTAAAGGTAAATCTCCTGTCTGTGACAGTGTAGATAAAATTTGCAACGATGTTTTTACATCTAATGTGAATGTACCTAAATGCATACAACGTAAAAATATTGTTGGTAAAGCTTCAGTTCTACACCAACAGCCTTCTTATACTGCTCTACGCAAAGTACTAAACCTATAAATCACAGGCAATGAAAATGGAGTCCTTCGTGCTCAAAAATCTCAAGATTTGCGTACACAACTCCAAACGCGTAAAAATGTACAGTTTGGTTCTGCGAATGCAGCCAGTAATCTTCTTTATATACAAGGGACTAAACGTTTTGCTACCCCAAATGTAATAAAGAAGACTACTCCTTCTACTCCTTCTGATTTACGTGAATTGCTAATGCAAAAGCGTAAAAATAGAAAATCTCCCGTGACGCTCCCCCAAGAAAATCATTACTGTGAGTGTCACCAGATTGTGATCAAATGTTGTTGCTCGGCTTCCAGACGGTCAGTTTTTGATCGATTGAATTTTAATGCACCACAACAACAAGCTGATGAGTTGTCATATACGTCAGTCAACATGGCATCTCACACCAACAGAGGACGACGTCCTAGACGGAACACGTCCCAAACCCCAGGTCAACAACAATTCAACAGACTTCTTGATTCTTTTGAAGGAGTATATCAGAATACTCGATCAAGAAGACAAAGACAATTGCAGACTTCTGATTCTGAAGCTGGGGGTACTCAATCTTTTGAGTCTGAAACTGATAGTGTTGATTCATACTTCTATACTAATCCTTTTATATCTTCAAAAGAGGTTGAATCCTACGCTATTGGAGATGAACCAGAGACGTCATCTGTTAATACAGAACAACGTCTCACTGCCGTTGAGCAATCATTGAAAGACATGCTTAATATGATGCAAAGCATGCACCAGATAATAACGGCTCAGCAAACTGCTCAACCAGCAATTGTAACACTGGTTCAGACAGCAGCGCCAACTCAAGATAGCCAAGGGGTTGATATACCTTTGAATATCCAAGAGCCTGCTGTTCACCAAAATTCTGCATCTTCAGATCCCATCATTCCAGAAGATGTACCATCTCCGGTAGGGATTACGGTATAACCAACAATCTTTCAATCAAATGTGCTTCCATAAACCAGCGAAGCCATTCAAGCAGTGCGTGAGCTCAAAGCACAGTTTGAAGTTTTGAAGCAAAAGGATCAACTCCAGAGGTTAGGGATTAAGCAACCTTATCCTCCTCATTGGAATGATGTACCCTTTCCACCGAAGTTCAAGCCACAGTCAACGGTATTGTTTGATGGAAAGGCTTCTCCTAGTCAATATATCAATTACTTTGATATTATGACTGTACATTTGCAGAAAAATGATGCTCTTCTCACTAGAGTATTCATAGGATGCTTGACGGGTTTAGCTTACGACTGGTATCGTAGTTTACCCGACAATTGCATTTCATCTTTTGACGAATTTAAGGCAATGTTTCTCTCCCGTTTCTATGAAGGAGGTATGGACATGAACATGTCCTCCTTAATAGAAATCAAGCAAAAGGAGAAAGAAGATACTCGGACGTTCATTGAATATTTCCGACAGGCGACTCTAAAGATGCCTCCTGGTATGCCAGATCCAGCGCTGATTGATACATGTAAGATGAATCTACGACCATCCATCGCTGTCTTCACAGGTTCCCAATTCACAGATTGGGCTTCGTTTATCATAGCAGCAGTTTCTGCCGAGACCAATTGTAGGTTGGCTCGTGAACATGGGATGATTTTTGCCTCTGAGGATAAAGGAAAGAAAAGTAATCCTGGTAATAATTCTGACAATCATAATATGAAAGGAAAAGACACTCTTATGGTCAATCTTTCTAAGAATAAAATGACGTCGAATAATCAGGAATCTTCCAGGCCAAAAGAAGAATACTCTTTTGACGAAAGTGATATCCCAGGGATATTCCAATGTCTGGTGAAGAGTGGCAAACTCCAGATTTCAGAGCCAAAGAGGCCTAATGAGGTGAATCTGACTGACAATCCTAAATATTGTATCTATCATAGATACATTAATCATCCTACCAGTGCTTGCTATGTTTTGAAGAAGAAAATCCAAGAGCTTATAAATGGTGGTGCTATTGCTCTAACCAATGATGACCATACGGTTACAACCAATATAGTTTCTCTTCAATTTGGAGATTTTCTTCCACAACAAGTACCAGATGGAATTGTCCCAATTCCGAAGGCGACGATGAAGATTTTGAATATCCCGTCTGCCAGGGAGGAAAATAAAGGATTGTTGCCTTTTACATTAAAGAATGGTGAAATTATGTGGGTACATCCTGACTTAGTACCTGAAATAGAAGATGAAGGTAAAACTTCAAAATCCAAGAAAGGTAGGAAAGTCAAAACCTGCAACATGATTTCTCATGTTATTCCAGATCCTGATGATTTGGATCATCTATGGGATGGTACTCCTTTGGAAGATAGACTAAGAGGATTGAACATATGTCCTCCAAGTCTAGCTCCTCCTACCAAGCTCAAGCTTACTCATCAGCAGTGGTTAGCTATGAATAGTATTCCCTTATACATAACACAATAAGTCTTTGCTGCTTATGAAAAGGCTCATACAGGGATTTTTCCTCGTATCCCGAATCCTTTTCCTTCCGTAGCTGCAGAGACGGTTATTCCTCATTCTCCTGTAGTTACAGGGATTTCTTCTTCTTCCTCTATGGAACCACCTGTTGAAAGTCCACTGCCTACTCACTTGTACAGTCAACAATCTATCCTTCTCATGAAGAAGATGGGTTATGATTTTCAAAAGGCAGAAGGTTTGAATTATGATAAAGGGATACGACTTTCTTTACAAATTCAAAGTCAAAAATCTACTGTTGGATTGGGTTCTGAGGTTCCTCATAACAATCCTCACAAGAAGAAGGCTAAGGAAAGGAAGATTAAATCCTGCAATATGGTACTTCCTTCTTCTTAGTCTGAAGAAGAAACTTTTGCTGGTACAAGATCTGGAAAAGAGTACCACAAATATTATGAGGGATCCTCCAAGGAAGCTGAGAATGTTGAAACATCATCAACTCAACCGTCTCTTGCTCCTGCTATGGTCGAAAAGGAAAAACAGAAAACGGTACGCTTCGATGTCCCGTTGAAGTCTACTTCCAGTCAGGGGGTGGTGATAAAATCCTATAAATTTGATATTTTAGCCCAGTTAGCTAATACTCCGGCTAGATTATCCATTTTCGAGTTGCTTCGCCTTTCTAAAGAAAGCCGCGAAACTTTGAGTGAAGCTTTGCTACAAGCTGATTCCTGCTTAGCTCAACTCAAGACTCCTGACAATACACCAGTATCATGCCCGCAATGTCATAGTGAGATGGAAGCAATTCCCAACATCACCTTCACACAAGAAGATATGCTGTTGAAGCATAACAAGCATGATAGGCCTTTGTGTTACACTGGGTATATCGAATCCATTGAAGTTGACAGAATTTACATTGATCCTGGGTCTTCCATTAGCATAATTCTTCAAAGTATGCTAAGACCATTGAGGATTCCTACTAGTGATCTGACTTACACTAGTACCACAATAGTTGGTTTCAACTCTGGAAAGAGCAAACCACTGGGGAAGATTCGTCTGAAAATTCAGATTGGTGATCTTCGAACTATGGCAACATTTTATGTTTTTAACTCAGACGTATCCTACAATATTCTTCTTGGAAGACCATGGTTACATGAGCATAACATCGTGCCTTCAACTCTCCACCAATGCTTCAAGTATGTGGATCCCCAAGGGGTTGTGAAGACTGAGTTTGCTGATATCAATCCTTTCAAAGGTGTTGAAGCCTATTTTTTCGACTCAAGGCTTTACAAATAAGAGCATGTGAAAGAGATATCAGAGATGGCTGAAGATCAATCATCTGTTGAAGATCAGTCTATTAACGAAGATCTGCCAAAAGAGCAACCTTTGAATATCAAAGTCAAAGGGCGAATCCAACACCAACCTGTCAACAATCAACCTTTGATGATCAAGGTTAAAGGAAGAACTCAAGCTTCATCTGAGGAATCAGTAAATGTTCCTATTAAAAGCCAAGTTCAACCTCTTGTGATCAAAGTCAAAGGGCGTACATTTCGTACGAACGATCCAGAACCTCCTTTGATTGTCAATCTTGGCAAATCTACGCAGAAGACGGATGATAGTCCACTAGTGATTAATCCGAAGCTTAGCAGCCAAATTGTAAATGATGTAAATATTGATCATTCTGTACTTTTTGATATCAATGAAGATTTTCTTTTCGAGTATATGGCTGTCAAGTTTATTGAAAGAATGACTTTATCTTCTGATAATCAAAGTCATCAATATAAAGACGACATAGACACAGAGGAAACCTTATACATTGACAATAAGGAAAATTATTTTCCTTCTCATGTCGATGTTGGACCTTACACTCAAAGGTTTCTAACATCTTTTCCTTATCTTCTTCCTGTAGCCGCTTCATCGCAAGCTTGTGTAACTTATAGACGTCACAAAGAATCTTATTTCGTGGTTCCGTCTGATAAGAAAAACAAGTGCCAAATTGTGTTTGGCCTGGCTAGAAATATCCTGTTGCTCAGACAGATGATTTGAGAGATAAAGATAAAGGAAGAATCCGAATTGACAGATATAGTTAACAATCTCTCAAGATTATCCAGAACATGGGATATGATTTAAAGACTATGCAAGGTCTCAATCAAGGCAAAGGTAGACGACTACCATTACGTGGTAATCCGTTTTACCAGAAAACTCGTCATGGATTGGGATATGATCCGTCCTACATGTTTAATGACGATATACAAGAAGAATTCTCTTCTAGCTCTTCACAATCATCAGATTCAGAAGAAGTCCAATTCATTGAATCCGATATTTCTTACTCTTCGTGTGTTAAAGGAGACTATTATGATGAATCTGAGCAAATATTTTTAGCTTACATGGTTCAAATTGATGGTGAATCCGAGCCATTTGAGAATGATCCTTGGGCTCAACAGATGGACACTCAATAGGAACTTCGTTTTGAACAACGACAACCACCTACAGAGGACGAGATTGTCCAGATTGATGTTGGAGATGGAACTACGCCCAAACCAATATTCATCAGTAAGAATCTTTCTGAAGATGAAAAGGAAGAATTGATAAAACTGATCAAAGAATATGTTGATATTTTTGCATGGAGTTATGAGGATATGCCAGGTCTAGATCCCAGAGTGGCTACTCATAAACTCAAAATTCTTCCTAATGCTAAGCCTGTAAAACAACAGCAACGACGTTTTAGACCAGATATGATGGATGCAATTGAAGCATAAGTCAAAAAGCTGATCACGTGTGGTTTTGTTCGTGAAGAACAACACCCTGATTGGGTTGCCAATATTGTTCATGTTATAAAGAAGAACGGAAAAGTCCGAGTTTGCATAGATTTTCGAGATCTTAATGCAGCTTGTCCAAAAGACGAATTTCTACTTCCAATTACTGATGTCATGATAGACAATACATGTGGTTTTGAACGCATGTCTTTCATGGATGGATTCTCAGGATATAATCAGATAAAGATGCATCCAGAAGATGTGAAGCATACTGCTTTTCATACACCCCTTGGGGTTTACTGCTATACAGTGATGCCGTTTGGTCTTAAAAATGCCGGTGCCACATATCAACGGGCCATGAGCAACATCTTTCGAGAACATCTACGAAAGACAGTAGAATGTTATGTAGATGACATTGCTGTTAAGAGTCGATCAAAAGATGATCACATTCAAGACTTGAAGACAGTATTTGAATTGATGCGCCAACATCAATTGAAAATGAACCCTACTAAGTCTTTCTTAGGGGTTTCCAGTGGCAAGTTTTTAGGATTTGTCATTACTTCTCAGGGTATCCATGTTGATCCTAATAAGGTTAAAGCAATTCTTGAAATGCGTCCTCCACGCAATTTAAAAGAACTCCGTGGCTTCCAAGGTCGTATTGCATATATCAGAAGATTCATATCTAATCTCTCTGGAAGATGCCAGCCTTTCTTCCGTCTATTAAAGAAGGGTGTATCATTTGTTTGGGATGAGGCATGTCAGAAAGCCTTTAATGACATCAAGCAATATCTTACAAATCTACCTGTTTTGGTACCTCCAGTGATAGGAAGACTATTTTTGCTATATGTTCGAGCTTTGGATCATTCACTTGGTGCTCTTCTTGCACAAAAAAGTGATATAGGGCATGAACAAGCAATTTATTACCTTAGCCGAATGATGGTCGGAGCAGAACACAGGTATACTCCTGTAGAAAAGGAATGTCTGGCCTTGGTTTTTGCTGTCCAAAAGACAAGACATTATGTGACAGGACAGACTATCCATGTCATCTCCAGAATAAACCCCATTCGGGTATTGATGAGAAAACCAAGCATTCTTAACTCTAGGTTAGCAACCTGGGCGATGCTGCTCACTCCTTATGACATGGTTCATATACCTCAAAAATTAGTGAAGGGTCAAGCATTAGCTGATTTCTTAGCTGCTCATCCTATACCGGAAACATCAAAGTTATATGAGGACATTCCAGATGAAGTTCTAGATTGCAATATGACTTTGAAAAATGACATTTGGCAATTATATTTTGACGGAGCATCACGGGTTGGACCTAAAGGTAATATTGTCCTTGGTCTCTCCTGACAAAATGGTCATATACCGTGCCTATTCTCTCAATGAACCATGCTCCAATAACGTAGCAGAATATAATGCTCTATTGATTAGTCTCCAAGTCGCAAAACAATTGGATATTGAATTCCTGGAAGCCTATAGAGACTCTCAGCTGATTGTTAATCAAGTTAGAGGGACCTATGAAGTCAGAAATCCTGATCTCATCCCTTATCATCAAGTAGTAGTCGAATTGGTCCTTTCATTCAAAGGATTCTTCATTGAATTCGTACTACGTTCTTAGAATATGGAGGCTGATGCTCTTGCTAGCCTAGCTGCAGATTTGGCTGTTCCAATCCGAAGGCAAAATACAATTACTTTGTTGGACCGAGATTTATTCTGTGTCAAGAATAATTTGTGTATTGAACAGAGTTATACTACAGAATCAAGCTTTCAGCAAAGGGATTGGAGAACTCCATTTATTGATTACGCGGTTCATGGGATTTTACCTGAGGATCCAAAAGAAGCTGCATCAATTAAAAGACGATCATTTCGATTCTATTATGATTCATCTTTACATATGTTATATCGTCGCTCATATGATGGACTCTTGCTGCACTGTCTCTCAGAAAGTGAAGCTAAACTGATACTCCGTGAGGCTCATGATGGTGTCTGTGGTGCTCATCAACCAGGTCTGAAATTACAGGATCGCATTCGAAGAATGAGATACTATTGGCAAAGGGATTGGAGAACTCCATTTATTGATTACGCGGTTCATGGAGAACTCCATTTATTGATTACGCGGTTCATGGGATTTTACCTGAGGATCCAAAAGAAGCTGCATCAATTAAAAGACGATCATTTCGATTCTATTATGATTCATCTTTACATATGTTATATCGTCGCTCATATGATGGACTCTTGCTGCGCTGTCTCTCAGAAAGTGAAGCTAAACTGATACTCCGTGAGGCTCATGATGGTGTCTGTGGTGCTCATCAACCAGGTCTGAAATTACAGGATCGTATTCGAAGAATGAGATACTATTGGCCTTCTATGATAGCAGATGCTGTGGATTACGCCAGAAGGTGTAAAGCATGTCAGATTCATGCCAATTTTATTCACCAACCTTCTGAATTTCTACATCCTATAGCAGTTTCTTGGCCCTTTGAAGCTTGGGGTATGGATGTCATTGGTCCTATTAACCCTCCTTCTGTTAAAGGACATCGATTCATATTAGCTATAACCGATTACTTTTCTAAGTGGGCAGAAGTAGTTCCCCTTGCTGAAGTAAAAACATCTAATGTGATCAGCTTCATCAAATATCATGTCATTTAAAGGGATTGGAGAACTCCATTTATTGATTACGCGGTTCATAGGATTTTACCTGAGGATCCAAAAGAAGCTGCATCAATTAAAAGACGATCATTTCGATTCTATTATGATTCATCTTTACATATGTTATATCGTCGCTCATATGATGGACTCTTGCTGCGCTGTCTCTCAGAAAGTGAAGCTAAACTGATACTCCGTGAGGCTCATGATGGTGTCTGTGGTGCTCATCAACCAGGTCTGAAATTACAGGATCGCATTCGAAGAATGAGATACTATTGGCCTTCCATGATAGCAGATGCTGTGGATTACGCCAGAAGGTGTAAAGCATGTCAGATTCATGCCAATTTTATTCACCAACCTTCTGAATTTCTACATCCTATAGCAGTTTCTTGGCCCTTTGAAGCTTGGGGTATGGATGTCATTGGTCCTATTAACCCTCCTTCTGTTAAAGGACATCGATTCATATTAGCTATAACCGATTACTTTTCTAAGTGGGCAGAAGTAGTTCCCCTTGCTGAAGTAAAAACATCTAATGTGATCAGCTTCATCAAATATCATGTCATTTATCGCTTCGGGATTCCTCGACGGATAATTCATGACAATGGTCCACAATTTGCCAGTCAGGCATTTTATCGGTTCTGTGATAAGAATCAAATTTAAAATTTGGCTTCTACGACTTATAATCCAGCTGCTAATGGTCTAGCCGAAGCCTTCAATAAGACTATCATTAAACTTCTCAAAAAGTTTGTCTCTTCTAATAAACGTGATTGGAATGAGAAACTTGGAGAATATTTATGGGCTTATCGAACAACAGTCCGAACTCCTACTGGTTTTACACCATTTTCATTGGTTTATGGATGTGAGGCTGTTCTTCTCTTGGAAATCCAGATTCCATCTCTTCGAATAGCTATTGCTACTGAGCTAACTATAGAGAACAATGATCGCTTACGACTCCAAGAACTTGAAGGATTGGACGAGAAGCGTCTTCAAGAACAACAGCATATTGAACTATATCAAGCTCGTATATCTCGAACTTTCAATCGTAAAGTTAAAGAGAGGGTATTCAAGATTGGCGAGTTAGTATTAGCCGTTCGAAGACCGATGATTATGACTCACAAAAGCAAAGGGAAATTCCAAGCGAAATGGGAAGGTCCTTATGTAATTGAGACCGTGTTTTCTAATGGTGCCTATCGGTTATCAAAGCCTAATGGAGATCTACTCATGATGCCAATTAATGGCAAATTTCTTAAGAAGTACTATGTATAAAGAGAAATGATGATGAAAATAAAGTTTCTTTTATTATTATTTTTGTTCAAGACAAAAGATTAAGGACGAGGGCCACTGCCTTCGTCTTCCTTATTGAATACATAGTCAGCCAATGCATAGAAAGCATCGTTGCCAGAACTCATAAAAAATTTGCAGATAGCCATCCTCAGTGCTTCTTCTTCAGGAGTTTTCCTTGGCTCCACTAAGAAAGCAAGGATATCTTGTGGTGGCTTGGGCGTAGAAGAGTTCTCGCTTACTTCGGTTGGGCCTGACACAATTGGTTCGACGAGGTGTGTCTCGATGACGTCCTCAACCTTTATGGAGACTTCATTCTTTTGCTGCATATCCTTGGAAGACATTTCCAATAAAGGAGTGAAAATAAGAATGAAACGTTACAAAGAGTTTTCGCCTGTTTATAGGAGAGATCTTTGATGAACTGGTCTTTGAAAACAACCATTCATTCCCGAAAAGGTCTGTCCGTTCATTTTATCAGGTTCATCCATTTAATTATGGAATTGAATCAATATTTTCTTTTCCCGAAAGTTATGTTGGTTCATTCATCCATTAATATGGACATATATGCTCATGACGTCTGTCTCCTTATTCCCCAGCTACCAAGGTTTGGTTAAGCTGATTTCTTGTTTCCCTGGAGAGGGATTTTAAATCTTCTATTTTATCAATTGAAAAAAAAGTGGGATTCGTTATTTATCATGTTTTCATGACCTCTGGATAAATATTAAATCCACTTACTTTTCTTATCTATCATTTCCATTTGACCTCTGCATAGATATTAATCTACTTTTTCTCTGAGTTCTTACATGCTGTCATGTCTATAATACCTCTGATAGTATTGTATACTCTAAACAGAAAATAAGACTTTATTATCTTTCATGTCCATACTACTTTTGGATAGATACAAATCATTGAGTATAGAAGACTTGTCATTTCCATTCTCATTTCATCATAAAAGTCTATTACATTTCTTAGACTTTCTTACAAATCATAATGGAAATCTATTACAATCTTGGATTTTCATTCTATACAACAACGATGACCTAATCGAGATCTATTTCTTCTTTGGATCTTCTTTATAGGATTCGTTGTTGGTGTCAATTCCTTACTGTCTGAGCCTCAATGGCGACCAGAACAGAAGGAATCAAACTCTGGTCTTCTCTCTCAGACGAGAGGAGAATCCCAGAGTATGGCAGCCCGAAGACGTGTTGCTGCCAATACAATTGGTGGAGGAATGGCGGCCTTCCAGAGGAGATAGGAATGTATCCAGCATTGGGATACAATTCCTAGTCCTGCCGTGAAAGGAACTCTACTACCCAATTTCTCGGGATAGAGTTGACTCCACCATCTAACTTTCCGTGTATAAAGGCTCTTCCTACCATCTGAGGAAGACCCTTTTATCCCACGGAAAGTTCTGAGTTGTCTGATTTGCGCGTCAAAAGCGCATGAGCTCCCTGATGCTGATGTCAGAAGAATATTCCTCACAGCGTCAAAGTCGCCAATACCGGTTCTGGAAAAATTCTTCAGCCAAGCTTCTGTAGAAGACAACAGAAAAATCTTACATCAGTCACTTACTGATCAATTAAAGATTGATGCTCGTGCACCCTACTCAACAAAGTTTTTTTTTACGCCAATGTTACGCCAATGTTTCATGAGCGTATTATTCAATAAGGCTTTTATGCCCGTGCATCTTACCTATAAGATTCTACGTCTGTCAAGGATTTACACTCATGGGCATCTGTTTTCGACAAAAAAAAGTTCAAAGGCAGGCGATTGTTTTACGAATTGAACTTACCATTGAGGTCAGATGATTCGGCTCTGAGAACTGTTGAATCAACGTCTGTTGTCACGACCCGCACCCTAGAGTTAGGGCACAAGAACGTTACAACGCCCAGCCTACGCCGTAATGTCGGCGGTAGAACGCTGTCCTAGGTCTCATGCATCTAACAGTATAAGGCTAAGCAGTTTATACTCCCCGAATGAGGGTGATATAGCAGAATGTAAACTCAATCACATCTAAGGTAGAGCATAATGGAAGATAGATAAAACATGAAATCCAAAAGAGATACAGGAGATAGAAGTCTAAGTGTCTAAGATACATAAACCCAGAAGTACATCTCAAAACTCAAATACAGTAATCCACAAGTAAATACAACTCCCGACAAAATAAAATAACTATCTAAACAACCTCTACTGTGTCTCTTCTAGGCTAGCAGGCAATTCCAGGCCATCTGTAAAATTTATCAACAGGTCCAGTCAGGACAGGAGCGAGCACAATACATCTCATGCAGTTCATATCATGTCAGAAAATATAAAGTAGGCAATAGAATAATATACACGAAACGCTGTAAGAAGATGTACATAAAAACAGGAAAGATATTTGATAACTGGAAATATATATACATGATAAGTAAGAACTGTAAGTGACTAGTGATTTAGAGTACGAGATGGCATGTAATTGGCTTAGGTTGTACATGATGAACATAAAAAGTAACAGAGTGTACATGATGGGTGAATCACATGACCATTTATACTCACCCATATCCATAATCAATACACAAGGATCTATTCAAGTTACGTTACGGACATGATGTTTTGGTTATACAAGAAACACATGAGAAAATATGAGCGTACATGAAAGAACATGAGAGTACATGAATGTACATGTAAGAACATGAGAGAACATGAGTGTACATAAATAACGCAGAAGCAAGGAATACATGATGTACATGAAACACATGTCATAAAGTATCCGATGCGCCCGCTAAGGGGGTAACATCCCAAGAAGAGATCCGTATAGTACCAATCCGTGATGATAACGTGACAGCATCAAGTAAAAGTAATCTAGAGCGAGAATATAATTCGTGACAAGTATGAAACGATCAGAGAATGTACTCGCCTGATATCTGAATGTCCAAGGTAAAGATACTGTCCGAAGAGAGGTGTCTGACTCCTAATTAGAACAGCACAAGTCATAATATGTCCAGAAGGGTAATATAAAGCACTACAATATATTCTACATGAATCTAGGTCAAACTAGGCCAAAGTCAACCTTTGGTCAACTCTGGTCAACTGCACTAGTCAAACTAGGTCAAACTAGGTCATGTCCTAACCCAGCAAGTCTTACTAGGCCTAACCAAGACTATCCTAGCAAGCACACATCAATACAAGGCTATACAAGCCAACATACACCCAACTCTATATAGCATGCAATTATTTAATACTCAAATAGGCAAGAATTCACATTGGATATACACTAGGTAATCTATTACTTTAAACTATATATGTCTACACATATATACACATGAATATATTGGTATTCAATATTAGGTCTATAATCATGGCATTTCAAATGGTTATATAAACTTATATATTACAACACAATATGCTAACATATATATAATATACATACATAGCTAAGTTAACTGTATTAATAAATACTTATTTAAGAGGCTATGTGTGTGTATGTGAACATGGTAAAGGGGCAAGTGAGGGTTAAATGGGCATACATAGTATATACATATCAAAGAGTGTCAAAGTGTAAGTGAACAAAGTGTCAAGTGTGATAGTGTCTACATAGTGTAAGGGGTACATGAGGTAATATAGGATTTGTATTAACATAGAATATTATATCTCATTAACTTGTATATTGCATACATTACATCTATTATTACATTACATTTATGCTTGCATTCATTCATCATTCATTTATTCTCTTGCACTACTATATGCACCATACATTACATACTATGGAACCTACATATTCATTACAAGCCATACTTATACATGCTTACATTAGATAGGATACGTACACCTCATACATCATTTATTTAAATATTTATCCATGCTTGCATTCTCTATTTAATTACATAATGTATATACATTAACATGGGTTAAAATCAAATAGAACATTATATTACACACAAGGGTGCACAAAATGCATATACCGAATAGTAACTCCTACTAATAATCAATACTGTACCATCTCAGCATGAATTAAAATCTAGGATTAAGGTATGTTATAGATCTATGTGTTAGCTTTCCAAAACTTCAAACGGATCGCGTTTTCATTTCCGAAAACTCCCGGAATCGCGAAAACACCGAGAACGCGTTTGTCTTTCGTACAGCTGACACTCAAATAATTCTCCAGAAAGTTACAGAAGGAATTAGGCCTATTAATATATGTTTTTGGAAAGCTAACTTCAATACGCTTCTTTAAAAAAAACGGGAGATTAAACCGAGCTTTGAGCTAGAAGTTATGACATTTCTAAGTTAGGGCTGAAATTAAAAACGTGGATAAAAATCATGACGGATTTGGGTAGTTTGAGACAAAAGAACACAAGTATATAACATAATATATCAACAACTCACTCTCTACACTAATATATATATATGAGACACTATAGAACACATCTCCAATACAAAAATATGAGATTAAATATGTAATAATTCATTCATATATAACAACAACACATAGTGTGTCCAAATTTGGGGTTTTCCCACATGGACACAACCACAACACAAAGGACACTCCAATGACCTCCAAATGGACACGAAATGGACACAAATGGAGATACAACCATGGGGGTCATTCCTATGGGTTCAAAATAGACCTATATGCATGAGAAAATGAAAAGGAGAAGGGATTTATACCTCCCGGTAGATCGAATCGAAGAAAAGCCTTTCCGGAGCGACACCGACATGTAGAGATTCCAAAAGGACACGAACGAGCTCCGAATCCTCCCAAACTTGGGTACCTTCCTACTTGGCTAGAATGGAGAAGGAAAGAAGAAGATTTGGTGGCAAAATGGAAAGATTTGGTGGAGAAATTGCTTGGGATTGCTCTCTAGGAATTTGGAGAAGAACAAGAGAGAGAGTGTGGATGAGAATAATGAAATAAACTTGAGCCTATCTTCTCCCAAAGTGGCTGGCCATATGGGGCTATTTGTCCTATTATGGTAAGGTCCAAAATGCCCCCACTAACCTATTCTATGAGTATTAGGAAAGGGCTAATTGGTTGGGGCTAAATTAGTCATTCTAAAGTCTCTAATCACACTAACCTTATCCATAATAATTAGTCTAACCTCTAACTAAAATATTTCTATCATGTGGACTAAAATTAATATCATGTGGGCCATGTCTAACTAGTGTGTGGGTCCCACTAGAGTCAAACTACCCCCGGGTCCCTGTTTCAAGTCGAATTGAGTTGAAATTCGAACCCGACTCAAATAACCCCAAAACAATATCATAAATAATAAAATAAATTTCAACCCCAAAATAATATCATAAATAATAAAATAAATTTTATAAATATTCAAAAATGTAAAATGACAAAAATACCCCTGTTTTTGAAAACTGGGGGTGACATCTGTCGACCGGGCGTACAGAGAGACAGCATCGGAAAGCATCATCATTTGCTAGAAGCTATCTTCGAAAGAATGAGAATGTATAAAACATTCTTTAACTCAGCTATTTATAAGGGTTGAGGAAACGGTTGGCATGAGTCTATTTCGGAAAAGATTCTACTAAAAAGGCGCTCGTGACCACAAAGCAGATGCCACGTGTTGTTTTGTTTCTCTTGGGAATAAACAACCATAAATGCAGTTAAAGAAGTGTTGAACAATTCTATGTACCAACAGATGAGATTAACATCAAGATTTTATTTATAAAAAAGGGGGAAGTGGACCCCTACACATAAAAGAGTCGCAATACATAGACTATTATTTTTTCTCTCCTTCGTTGGGCTGACGAAGGGAGGCACCTAAGTCGTGCATGTTACGAATCCCAGAGCGACGCATCAAATTAAGAAATGCTTCTGCATCTCCTGATCCCTCATACGCAGTTGAAGGACCACCATCGATGCGACTGAAGACTGCTGGAGTCAGTCCAAAGCACCCTACAAAGTTGCGTGCTCGTTCAAAATCAATCCTGGAGCTAGAAGCCTCTTCATTGTTAATCTCTTTCTTTGGCACCATGTCACTATGAGGATGAATGGCAAGAATGAAGAATTTCTCTTTATTTATACAATCAAATCAACTCTTCATATTCCTTATGGGAAACTGCGCATTATTAATGCAAACTCAGGGAGGTGAAAAGGCATTCGAAAGTTTCGAGAAAAAAATTTATTGTGATGGTTAAGTGTTGACCGACACTATTTTTTGATTTTACGCCGACTGTTGGATATCCCCACTTTTACGCGGATGACTGTTGAGTATCCCAAATTTTACGCTGACTGGTCAAATCTCAACTTTTACGCTTCTGTTCAAAGTGTTTCAAATTTTGAAGATATTTGAAAACTTTGGAGGGGGTCTTGTAGGAGCGTAAAAAGTGCTTCATAAGAATGAGTCAAAGATAAGGATCATTTCATTCAAATCGATCCACTTTACGCCAAAGAGCGGCTAATCACTTTACGCCCGAAACAGGCTAATCATTTTACGCCCGGGTCAAAGCTAATGATTTTACGCCCAAGACAAGCTAGCCACTTTTACGCTGGACAAAGCTGTCAAGTCTTGCATTTAATGCAAAGTCTGACATGAAGATTTAATGATGGCATATATCACAGAAATCAAAGGAATTTGTTTTACACAGAGGCCCATTTGTCGTTTAGTATGGGGACTGAGCCATCTTACGCTCATAATATGGCTTCTTTTACGCACGAAGACTATACGAGTTTTTACGCTCAACGGTTGACGTGTGTGTAAGGTTTATTTGGGCTACTTTTACGCTCAAGGTTATTTAACAACCACTTTACGCGGGAAGTCTACATCAGGGCTATTGTACGCCTAGTCTACTACTTTACGCTCAGGGTATATTTGGGTTGTTTTTACGCCCTATTTCAATTCAGAACGTGGTTTGCCTACATGGCTTTCATGCCACATATCTCGAAGAACGTGTGTACGTGCATCCTATTCTTACTGAAATGATGGAATACGTGTCAACGTATGCAGAGGATAACTCCAATCATGGGTGGCAGTTGTTAGTGTAAAGACGAAACTTTTGCTGAGTTTTTACGCACAAGAGCCCAAGTCTATAAATAGACTGATTTTTCTCATAAGAGGGGGACAGAGAGAAAGGAGAGAATACATAGAAGATCAGAGCCCAAAGACTTTGATTTTTCGGAGCATTCTTCTTCAACTTTTCTTCCAGAACAGAGTGAAGCAAAGCAGGAAAACATTCGGCCTCGCCATCAGTGCCCAAGTGCGTCGATACCTTTCTGGTGACTTAGTTCTTCCAATTGTTCATCTTCTAGCAGTGATCTTCATCATCATCGTATGGTCCAAGGAACAAAGTGATCATTTACAGATCAGACTTCCATAGCAATACTTCCAGAATCAAATTTGTACTTCTTGTACTTTTTCTCGTTTTATTTTCAAAATCCGATTTTCAGGCATTTTGTTAAGTGAAACACCCCCGAAGTTTGGGGGCTTTGCATAATAACCCCAAACTTAACAGTTTGCAAATTATAATTTACAATCCGCGATAAAACAATTTAACAAATTATAATTTGATATTAAAACAAATTTAAATATTACAAAATGATATTAAAATATTTCAATTAATTACAAAATGATATATTTTGTTTTAAAAAATTAATTAAAAATTATTTAAAAATTCTAAAAAAATTCCTAATAATCATAATAAATCATTTTAAAGCTAAATAGGTCATTAACATCTAATTAACACTAATTAAACTAAATTTGAAAAATAGGGGCTGACAGGATCGATGGCCTGTTTGATCAACTGAGTGGAGCTAAAGTATTTTCGAAGATAGATCTCAGGTCTGGCTACCATCAAATCAAGGTCAGGAAGGAGGATATTCCAAAGACGGCGTTCAACACCAAATATGGACAATATAAATTTTTGGTCATGCCGTTTGGACTGACGAATGCCCCTGCAGTATTCATGAACCTTATGAACAAGGTCTTCCATGAATACCTGGATCAGTTTGTTGTTGTCTTCATCGATGACATTCTGATCTATTCGAAGACCGAAGAAGAGCATAAAGAGCACCTGAAGAAAGTTCTGGGAACTTTAAGGAAGGAGAAGCTCTATGGTAAGCTATCTAAATGTGAATTCTTCTTAGACAAAGTGGATTTTCTAGGCCATGTTGTCACAGAAGAAGGAATTTCAATGGATCCAATGAAGATAGCTGCTATTGAGAAGTGGACTGCACCAAGTTCAGTTGCAGAAATCAGAAGCTTCTTGGGCTTAGCTGGCTACTACCGGAAATTTATAAAGGATTTCTCCAGGATTGCTGAACCGATGACGAAGCTCACCAGGAAGAACGAAGAATTTATTTGGTCTGAAGCTTGCCAGTCAGCATTTGAGGAACAGAAGAAGAGACTTACAACGGCACCGATACTTGCGCTACCCTCAGGTACCGACGGTTTCTCAATATACAGTGATGCTTCTGGTAAAGGATTGGGCTACGTTCTTCAACACGGGAAAGTAATTGCTTATGCATCTAGGCAATTACGGACTCATGAGAAGAACTATCCCACGCATGATTTGGAGCTTGCAGTGGTTATATTTGCATTGAAGCTGTGGAAGCACTACCTCTATGGAGAGAGAGTAGAAGTATTTACAGACCACAAAAGTCTTTAATATGTTTTCACTCAGAAGGAGCTGAACATGCGACAGAGACGATGGCTGGAGCTGATGAAGGATTTCGACATCAACCTGCAGTATCATCCGGGTAAGGCTAATGTTGTTGCAGATGCACTTAGTCGATACCCGATGGCAATGTTCTTAACCAAAGAGCGGCATTTGCTGGAGGACATAGAAAAGCTTGGACTGGAGATTGTAATGCCCGAAGAAGAAATGAAGAAACTGGAAAGAGAAGCCATTGTACCAGGAGCTGATTTATCAATGATGCAGTTGCAAGTACGATCAAGTTTGATGGACAGAGTTAAGGAGACACAATTCCAAGACGAGGCTCTTTACAAGCTCAAAGATCAAGTGCTGGCAGGAACACTTGAAGGATTCTCAATCGCCAGCGACGGAGCACTGAGGCACGGTATGAGGCTTTACGTACCAACTGGTGAACTGAGGAACGAGTTGATGTAAGAAGCGCACCAGTCGCAGTATTCCATACATCCAGGAGCTAACAAAATGTATCGAGATAAGCATACTATAGTGTGGTGGTACGGAATGAAGAATGACGTATCCAGGTATGTAGCTAGATGTTTAATTTGTCAACAAGTAAAAGCTAGCAGACAGAGACCAGCAGGACTGTTGCAGCCGCTAGACATCTCGGAGTGGAAATAGGAACACTTGACGAAGGACTTTGTGTCAGGACTACCTCGATCCCAATGAGGGAAGGATGCCATTTGGGTTATCGTAGACCGACTGACGAAGTCAGCCCACTTTATTCCCTTCAAGGTAGGCCTATCCACCGAGAAGTTGGCGGCATTGTACATACGACATATCTACCGGATTCATGGAGTTCCAGTAAGTATCGTATCTGACAGGGATACCAGATTCACCTCTCACTTCTGGAAGAGCTTGCACGACAGTTTGGGAACGCAACTGAAGTTCAGCACCGCCTACCATCCCCAGACTGACGGACGATCGGAGAGAACAATCCAGACGCTAGAAGACATGCTGAGATCTTGCGTCTTGGAATTTGGAGGGTGTAGTGCCCCGTCCCGCAAAGTCAATCGGTGGAATCAAAACGTCGACGACGTTGGAACTTAGCCTTGCAACGGCTGCCCGAAGGCTCGCTCGACCGAAGCGACTCCTCGCACAGGTGGGGGAGTTTCGGTGAACTTGCTTCATCTTAGCCTTCACATAATAACTCGCAATGTTTTCAACTTGCACTGGTAGGCTAATCTAAAAGCTACGCACCAACATAGCTAAGGGAATAATCCCGTCGGGTCAGAATGTCCTAGAAATGGAAAATGGTCCCACGGTCTGCATAGAAGTCGGCTCAGCGTGCTTTCAAATGACACTCGATCCTTCGATCCCGTGGCTTGGGAGAAGGAAGTTGGCTTAAGTTGTTAAGTTGTCCCGATACTTGAAATAGCCTAAGTCCTAGGCGTCGCCTACGTAATTGCTTGCTAACGCAGGCACGGTCCCATTGTACAAGGCTTGGCATAGCCTTCGCATGTCCCGCACGGCTTAGCATAGCCTTCGCATGTCCCGTTGGTCCCGTCGACTTGTCCCGATACTTGAATAAGCCTAAGTCATAGGCGTCGCCCGCACGAATGCTTAACAAAGCATGCACGGTCCGGTCCCGCAAGGCTTGGCATAGCCTTCGCACGTCCCGCAAGTTAAGTCATCTTTGTACGGCTTGTTGGCTTAAGTCTAGGCACCCAAGATTTGGTTGTTAAGTCGACCCCGTGCCTAGCACGTTCCCTCGATGTGTAACTCGGCGTAGCCTTCGCTCGTCGAGTCATTGCCCGTATAAGTCAACAAGAGTTACTCTAGGCTAACGAAGCCATTCCTAGCGCTGTTCCGCTCTAGCTGCGGTTGTCAAGTCAAGTAGTCCCTTGAGAATAAGGCTCGTTGTATAAAGTATATGACTTGAGCGTTAGCGTCGCCTAGAGAATCATGTATGTCTAAGGCACGAGCCACGGCCGAATACTTTTAAGCATGCCAGTCCCGTCCGGTCATGTCCTGCTTGAATACTTTTAAGCATGCCGGTCCTGCCCGGTCATATCCTGCCTGAATACTTGATAAGTCCCGCACACGAGATTGGTCCCGCGGCTTGGGAGTCTCGATAGAATAAAGGAATGCATGGTCATGTTAAGGAAAGACTGGATAGATTGGATAGATCGAGTCTTGCATGGTCATGGACAACTTGTCGACAAGGTGTAGTCTTCTCGGGTGATCTCCTCCGGGGCACCGGGATCATCCGCCCGGGAGAAGCGAGTGTGGCTCAAAGTAGGATGCTGGATGACCGCATGGGAGTATCGGCGCTTCCGGGGCTAGCTACCCTTAGAAGGGCGGACCGATACCCCCGCCGAGCCATGTCCAAGATAGCTTGAAATTGCTAGTGACCACTCATGTAGATGTGTCGGCAATAGCGGCACACCGCGTGTATGCCTTTGGATTGTGTCTAGAACTTGAATGCTTGTCTTGTCGGGGAACACAATGTTGGGCCTAAGACTGGGCTGCAGCATAGGCACCGTGCTTGGCACGATAGATGGCGTCAGAATGTAAATGGAAAGTGATACTATGGTTCACAAGTCTTGTCTAAGTTAGCAAATGGGTCTAACGGGAAGGCCGCAAGGCGGTAACACGATAAGTCTGGATAACTTGCGAGGCGCGGCCTCAATCTTGAAGCACGAGTAAAGTCTAAGTAAAGTCTAAGGCACGGCCTACACGAGTCGTCCCGTTGCCGTCCCTGGGCACTTGAATCGTTAGCACAAGAATTGGTCTAGTGGCGCTTGAGTTTAATCAAAGGTCCTGGCACGGCCGAGTTCACGTGAATTGCCCCTCGACAAAGCACAGTCTTGAACAAGTCTAAGTTTGGAATAGAATGTGGCACGACCCTGCCGTCCCGCCTTGAAGTTTTGGTCAAGTACCTAAGCGATGAGGCACTGCCTCGATCAAAACACACGTTGGCAAGATAGCGTGACCCTGTCGTTGCACGACCTTGTCGTTGCATCGCTAGTTATCAACTGAGACGTCCTTGTCCTAAAATGAATCCTAAGGCAAGACTAGAAAGACAATTGAAAGGGTTTAAGCTGCACAAAGTAAATGAAACGTGTCGGTTATGTATGGGTGGGCGAGAAGCTCACTCCACCAGTACAGTGGTACTGACACCCACATAGTGTTTCATGTGCAGGCACAGGTAGAAGCTCGTGGTGCGGAGCTCGCTTGGATGCGTCGAGGCATGGAGTTCCTTGGCGAGTCGAAGCGTGCGGTCACGTGACCCGAAGACTTATACAGGGCATAATGTATGGACATCGCCTTCCGAAGCTTCCGCTGGATTCAAGCATTGTATCGAGAGATGAGAGAGAGCAGAGTGACTTGTAAATGAGTGAAAAGTGAGCACGAGAGACT
Organism: Iris pallida; assembly: GCA_029216955.1. Classification (NCBI taxonomy): domain Eukaryota; kingdom Viridiplantae; phylum Streptophyta; class Magnoliopsida; order Asparagales; family Iridaceae; genus Iris; species Iris pallida. The sequence continues at coordinate 966,512 of JANAVB010008000.1, forward strand.
TGTAATTTGGCCTTGCGCCCACAATGTAATTTTGTACTCAATATAAATAAAGTGATTCTTTTGAGTTACTTGTGTTCATATGTGTTCTTCTTTAATTCCGCTGCAATGTATTCAATGATTCTGCTTGGGACTTCTGTGCGACGACCCCGTCGCCGCCGATGCAATCGGCCGTTATGGAATTGGCCTTGCACGAGCGCAATCTAGGCTCGTGCGGCATCACGCCTTAGCGAGGACGATCGCTCCTACGGGAGCGGGGCGTGACATAGTGGTATCAGAGCACGGCTTTACGTCCTTGGACTTCATGTCGAATTTCTCAGTTTTGAAAGCTCGTCGTTGGAAAATAAGTGTACGCTCTCTCTCGATTGTCCCTCGGCATGTCCATACAATAAGTCTAAATATTTTCGAAAGCTCGTACAAGCGTTCACTCAAACGCATCGATAGGCAAAGCCTTTGTGCCGAACGTTGCAAACTTGACTCGATTGAAAACACGTGCTAATGTTAGCAAGTTGCGCGTGTGCCCGAATAGTACTACGTCGACCTTAGCAAGTCGCATGCATGCCTAATTAGTCCAAACGTCGACCCTAATAAATGAGCTTGCAAACTCAACGTTTAGTCCGCACGGGATAGCTATGCACACGGCCTTTTGGCTAAGTTATGTTTCGCGTCGCGCACCTCGACCCTTGGTGCAACGAATCGCGAACGATATCAAGTATCGCTCGGTCGGGGGTGGAGATGCACTTAGAGTGTCTGTTGATAGGATTGACTTGGATTTCGAGATATAGTGCGAACGACTTTGTGCGTCGGTACGACGCGAGCGACTACGCTAGTGATTCGTCGAACGAATCTAAGAGATGTCTTAGCGCATGATGCGAACTTGATTGAGGACTAGAACGGATGGCTCGAATCCGAGTGGTGTATGGATTTTTCTTAGAAATCATTCGAGCAAAAATTGAGGATTTTGAGTATGTCGGCGAGGCGATGCGATCGCGCAAAGCCTTAGAGCGTGTCACGTTTAGTTGGACGTGACTTCGTGTGTCTCGAACGAGCATCTCGTTCGGACGACTTGCGAGTAGGCAACGCGAGTTAGAAAACGATTCGGAACGATGAATGAAAATGAATGGTCTTTGATCGAGGAAACTTAGAGGATCGCGCGTACGATATCGGATTGATGCAAATGAAATGTGACTTAAGTTTCGAACAATGATCTTGAAACGAGCTTGAGGAATAACGATCGTGCAAATGTCATTGTTCCGATAAATTCTATACTCGGGAAATTGAAACGTGTCGAGGAAATGATAAACTTGGCTCGAGGATTTTCTAGTTGAATGAATGACGGTCGGACTATCGAAATTGATTGGATGAAAATGAAATGCTTGGATTTACTTCGTCGATAACCACAACTTCGACATTCTTGTCTTATGCGAGCGCAACTCCAGCCTCGCACATGCGTCGCGTCGATTTGAGACGATCACTCCACGTGAGCGCTGGTATGGTGATTCATACAGCGGGGGTGATTGACCTAGCTTGGCGTGATAATTTGTATGCTTCGACTTGTGGTTTGACGCGAAGGTGACTCGAAAATGAATTGTGTATTTAAAGAACCGAATTTGAGGATTGCGTAGGTCCAATCCGCGTATCGAAAATGAGTTAGTCTAAACTCAAACAAGAGTTACGCCCCGATGAGAATGATTATTCTGCGAGTGCGTTGCGTGGTGATTCACGAACCACCATAGATAATCGGACTCGCGTGAGATTGGGGCACAACGTATTGTCGAGCTAGATGACCTCGTGATCGAATGCACGAATTGGTTAGAGTTGGTGATTTGGATAAAATCGAATATGTGCAACGCATGCATTGATGCGAATAGGTGATCGTGCTCGATGTTTAGAAATCTGAGTGACGCGAGCTTGGGTAGAAAATCCCGTACTACCGACTATGGTTTGACCCTAGGATTGGGGTCAGTGTTGGCATTATTGTTGGGGAACTATGATTCCAATCCTGACATTGACTTAGCCTCGTAAAGATTGGCCTAGCGGTTAGGCGAAACGCCCCTGTTGCAAGTGTTAGCAATCGAAAGGATTGATCTTGAGGATTGGCATGGATGGATGGCATGAATCACGAATGTAGGAAATCCTGCTCATGAGACTCGGCTGACATGCATATATTTCAGGGACGCTTGGGTATGTGCACGATGCGACTCGAGTGAGAATGACAAATTCTCTATCATGCGGCTTGGCTGAATGCATATATCTTGGGGACGCCTGGAATGCGTGCACGATCCAGCCAAGTGATACGTTGAATTGAAATGAGACTTGGGGAATGGGAGAGTGTCGAGAACTTGGAATCGTGCTTAAGGAAAACTTGATAATAGTACGAGCGTGGCTCAGAATCGATGGAACGCGTAGGCGAAATGTGTACGAATAAGTCTTGGCCATAGAAATGGTAGGGTGGCTTGCCTTCAGGAAAGTCTCGAGGACGAGACTTGTTCTGAGTGGTGTATGTTGTAGTGCCCCGTCCCGCAAAGTCAATCGGTGGAATCAAAACGTCGACGACGTTGGAACTTAGCCTTGCAACGGCTGCCCGAAGGCTCGCTCGACCGAAGCGACTCCTCGCACAGGTGGGGGAGTTTCGGTGAACTTGCTTCATCTTAGCCTTCACATAATAACTCGCAATGTTTTCAACTTGCACTGGTAGGCTAATCTAAAAGCTACGCACCAACATAGCTAAGGGAATAATCCCGTCGGGTCGGAATGTCCTAGAAATGGAAAATGGTCCCACGGTCTGCATAGAAGTCGGCTCAGCGTGCTTTCAAATGACACTCGATCCTTCGATCCCGTGGCTTGGGAGAAGGAAGTTGGCTTAAGTTGTTAAGTTGTCCCGATACTTGAAATAGCCTAAGTCCTAGGCGTCGCCTACGTAATTGCTTGCTAACGCAGGCACGGTCCCATTGTACAAGGCTTGGCATAGCCTTCGCATGTCCCGCACGGCTTAGCATAGCCTTCGCATATCCCGTTGGTCCCGTCGACTTGTCCCGATACTTGAATAAGCCTAAGTCATAGGCGCCGCCCGCACGAATGCTTAACAAAGCATGCACGGTCCGGTCCCGCAAGGCTTGGCATAGCCTTTGCACGTCCCGCAAGTTAAGTCATCTTTGTACGGCTTGTTGGCTTAAGTCTAGGCACCCAAGACTTGGTTGTTAAGTCGACCCCGTGCCTAGCACGTTCCCTCGATGTGTAACTCGGCGTAGCCTTCGCTCGTCGAGTCATTGCCCGTATAAGTCAACAAGAGTTACTCTAGGCTAACGAAGCCATTCCTAGCGCTGTCCCGCTCTAGCTGCGGTTGTCAAGTCAAGTAGTCCCTTGAGAATAAGGCTCGTCGTATAAAGTATATGACTTGAGCGTTAGCTTCGCCTAGAGAATCATGTCTGTCTAAGGCACGAGCCACGGCCGAATACTTTTAAGCATGCCGGTCCCGTCCGGTCATGTCCTGCTTGAATACTTTTAAGCATGCCGGTCCTGCCCGATCATGTCCTGCCTGAATACTTGATAAGTCCCGCACACGAGATTGGTCCCGCGGCTTGGGAGTCTCGATAGAATAAAGGAATGCATGGTCATGTTAAGGAAAGACTGGATAGATTGGATAGATCGAGTCTTGCATGGTCATAGACAACTTGTCGACAAGGTGTAGTCTTCTCGGGTGATCTCCTCCGGGGCACCGGGATCATCCGCCCGGAAGAAGCGAGTGTGGCTCAAAGTAGGATGCTGGATGACCGCATGGGAGTATCGGCGCTTCCGGGGCTAGCTACCCTTAGAAGGGCGGACCGATACCCCCGCCGAGCCATGTCCAAGATAGCTTGAAATTGCTAGTGACCACTCATGTAGATGTGTCGGCAATAGCGGCACACCGCGTGTATGCCTTTGGATTGTGTCTAGAACTTGAATGCTTGTCTTGTCGGGGAACACAATGTTGGGCCTAAGACTGGGCTGCAGCATAGGCACCGTGCTTGGCACGATAGATGGCGTCAGAATGTAAATGGAAAGTGATACTATGGTTCACAAGTCTTGTCTAAGTTAGCAAATGGGTCTAACGGGAAGGCTGCAAGGCGGTAACACGATAAGTCTGGATAACTTGCGAGGCGCGGCCTCAATCTTGAAGCACGAGTAAAGTCTAAGTAAAGTCTAAGGCACGGCCTACACGAGTCGTCCCGTTGCCGTCCCTGGGCACTTGAATCGTTAGCACAAGAATTGGTCTAGTGGCGCTTGAGTTTAATCAAAGGTCCTGGCACGGCCGAGTTCACGTGAATTGCCCCTCGACAAAGCACAGTCTTGAACAAGTCTAAGTTTGGAATAGAATGTGGCACGACCCTGCCGTCCCGCCTTGAAGTTTTGGTCAAGTACCTAAGCGATGAGGCACTGCCTCGATCAAAACACACGTTGGCAAGATAGCGTGACCCTGTCGTTGTACGACCTTGTCGTTGCATCGCTAGTTATCAACTGAGACGTCCTTGTCCTAAAATGAATCCTAAGGCAAGACTAGAAAGACAATTGAAAGGGTTTAAGCTGCACAAAGTAAATGAAACGTGTCGGTTATGTATGGGTGGGCGAGAAGCTCACTCCACCAGTACAGTGGTACTGACACCCACATAGTGTTTCATGTGCAGGCACAGGTAGAAGCTCGTGGCGCGGAGCTCGCTTGGATGCGTCGAGGCATGGAGTTCCTTGGCGAGTCGAAGCGTGCGGTCGCGTGACCCGAAGACTTATACAGGGCATAATGTATGGACATCGCCTTCCGAAGCTTCCGCTGGATTCAAGCATTGTATCGAGAGATGAGAGAGAGCAGAGTGACTTGTAAATGAGTGAAAAGTGAGCACGAGAGACTTGTAATTTGGCCTTGCGCCCACAATGTAATTTTGTACTCAATATCAATAAAGAGATTCTTTTGAGTTACTTGTGTTCATATGTGTTCTCCTTTAATTCTGCTGCAATGTATTCAATGATTCTGCTTGGGACTTCTGTGCGACGACCCCGTCGCCGCCGATGCAATCGGCCGTTATGGAATTGGCCTTGCACGAGCGCAATCTAGGCTCGTGCGGCATCACGCCTTAGCGAGGACGATCGCTCCTACGGGAGCGGGGCGTGACAGAGGGTCTTGGGAAGACCATTTGCACTTGGTAGAGTTCTCATACAACAACAGCTACCAAGCTAGTATCAGTATGACTCCGTTCGAGGCATTTTATAGACGTCGTTGCCGCATCCCACTTGCTTGGGACGACGTAGAAGAAAGGGTACTACTTGGACCTGAGATGGTGACCGATGCAGCAGAGAAGGTAAAAATGATTAGAGACAAGCTCAAGTTTGCCCAGGACAGACAGAAGCATTGGGCCGATACCAACAGTAGGTCCACAGCTGTCATCCAATCTCGAGCTGGCAACTGGGATGCCTTCAGTAGCTTTTCTGTACTAATAAGCCACTGTGACACCTCTAGTGGCTTCTCCATCCCTCTGAAGGCCTTAGGGTTCATATATGTGAAATTCTTGATAGAGCCTTCATAAGGATGCAGAGCCGGTGCTGGTGCTGGTGGTGGAGGTGGTGGTGGAGGTTTAGCTATTGCTACCATCATCGTCTATCTCATCAGCTCAATCTGCTGCCACTGAGCCTGCATCATGGCGTACATAAACTGAGTAGTAGGGCTCCCATCAGTCGGTGGTAGAGGCATCTGAGGACCCGACTGTGGAGGAAACTGCTGAGGGAATGGTGGTGGTGGAGGTAGAGGTACATTCCCTTCTGGTGGCATGGTAGTGGTCTGCCCAGCCTGGCTGCCTGGGGGTGCTGCGTTCTCTGGGTACTCCGTCGTTGGTGTCGTAGTAGGCTGCGACTGTCCTGGCTGGTATGGTGTCACTGGAGTCATAGGAGGATTCTGTCCCTCCGGAGTAGCCTCTTCACCAGATGTGAGGGCCAAGGCAGAAGTGCGTCCGCTTCTTAAATGCATACTGTTGGCACGAAGAAGATAAGTCGATATTAGGAAGATTAGATATGAAGTAAATCGAATAATCAAGGAAGTTTCGAAAAGATTGGAAGTCAAGAGGTAGTAGTAGTTCTGGATGAGATATTCCTATTCCTATATGCAGGCTTGTTGGGCACAGTCATGTAACCCAACAATATTAACGTTGACCTGCATGGGCCACCATAAAAACATGTAACGCCCCAGTCCCAAAATACGTAGGACCAAGTACGTGAACATGCCAGCTGCACATATACGAAGAATACTCCAATATATGGAATCCTCATATATGCACATAAGCTGTAAATAAAATAATCACAGGCCAGAATAACATATCTAATCTCATCACAGCTCAAGACAGAAGATAATAGAGTCCAAATAAATAAATAAGAGTATCGAAAGATAGCCGGATGAACATGATCACGCCAAACAGCTATAAAAAATAGTCTCACAAGATCAGAGTCCAACCTCCGCAAAATAGAAAGAAAAGAGATATAAAATAATGTCTACAACTGTCTCAGATAAGGAATAGAATAGAAATCAGTAGGGACTGCCTCGTCATCAATGTATGATAACTCCAACGCCGCTCCGTACTCCTGTGGAAAATTGTCTAACCATGGAGAGATAACCAGGTCCTCAGGGGACATAGCAAGATACAAGAAAATACTATGCCATATAAATTGTGATAATATAATATGAGAAAAGGTATGCATGCAATCGGGTTCCTGACCATTCTACTGTGAATATGCAGTTTTGAGAAACAATCATTCGACGCATGAGCCCTGGCTGTAAATGGGATCGGCATAGTTCCCATAAAGGGCACCAGGGGCCTACGTCCATAACACTCTGGAAGCGTCAGAGGGCACCATGTGCAAGGGCTACGTCCAGAACGCTCTGGGAAACGTCAGAGGGCGCCTGGAGCCTGCGTCTCCGGAGGAGCGCACAGGTAATCAGGAAAGTGCAAAGAAGCCCATACGTCAGGTATTGTTCTCCCCATCCAATGCCTAGTATCATCATCTCCATGAATGACATGTACCGCCAAGTCTTCTAGCATGCAACACTATTGGCAGTTACTCCTATCCGTCGCACGTTCCATACGTATCGGTGGCCAGCCGACTACGCGGATACGTGTCCTACATGTGACTCACATCACGTGATACAACAAGTGTCAAGGCCGTATGAGATATACCAATACCTCAACATCAATGGGTGGTCACTAGACTAAGTCAATGCAAGAGAAATAAATAAAGCGAGAAAAACGACCGATAGAGTCGCTTGCACCCAAGTGTGACTTGGACGCACAGTTTAAATATCACGAAACAAGAAATGATGAAAATAACAACTAAAAATAAGAATATAATAATCACAGAATAAGGTGGTAAGGTATCTTACCTGATGGTGCAAAGTGGCAAGCCCAAGAAATCACAATGTCACCCAAGAAACGTCACAGTCTCCAAACAACTTCGGACGCTGAAACAAATATCAAAAATACACTCGGTGTAAAAGATATACCTAGGAAACGCCTGTCCAAAAGTCTAATTCTGGAACAGGGGCAAAATCGTAATTTTGGGTCAAAACGATATCCGCCGTTAGACCCGCTTTACACCGAAACGCATGCCAAAGTCTACGGTATCTAAATTCGTCAAACTACATGTCTACGAATTCAGTTTGAGGAGAGGAACTCAACGGTATGTCCAGTTTTGGATTTCGATGAGCCGTGTACAAAATTGCCCGTTTGAGTGGGTCGTGGGCCCGCCAAAAAGGGTTCCGATTCGACCTTCTCAGAATCAAACCAAACTTGGCACACAGGACCAAAATTTTGATCCAGACCTGTTGGCGCAAGTTTCATTTTGAATCGACGACTGTACACGAAGTTAGGGCGAAGTTTGCAAATTGGCGATACGGGGTATCTCGACGGATACGGACTGATTTCGTCGCGCACACACGACGAAACTGAGTTCCGTCAGTTACCACACGTCGACAACGTCCATACGCGCCTTTCGATGCATATAGTGCACGACCATGTCGCCTGGTTTGTCGGGGCACGTGCCGTATCGGGATAAAGTTCCTAAAATTTACTATTTTACACGCAGTTTTTTGACCAACTTTAACAACAGTTTAATTCGTGCATAGTGAACGAATTGCAGGAGTAAAATTTGCATTATAATCTCGTTTATGTTGTTTACTACTATTTTCAATTAGTTCATCAAAAACCCTAATATTTAGATCGTAATTAGGCTTCTAAGTTGAGGTTTGGAGCAGCCTTGTTGCTCTGTTTTTCGAGCGATGCGGGCTCAACTTCGTGTCGAATTTTCGACCGATCTAAGGAATGGTGTCGGGATCCATCAAAGGGGATGCGAAGGGGTTATACTGGCTTCCTATACGAGTTTGTAGAATCGAAAACGATCACGTATAGAGGGGGTGTGATGGCGAGAAAGAGGTTACCTCTCTGCTGGCAGACCGAGATCGTTCTGAAGTGCGGTCGGCCTGGGCTGTCCGGCGGTGTTCGCACGGTGGCATCTGGTCGGAGGGGCGCGCGGCAGCGAAGAGGACTCGGGGACGAGGGATTCAGGTGGGAGATGAGAAATTCGGGGGTTACGGTTTCGGTTTGTCGAGCAGTTGTATATATACTGTGCCGTGGTCTACTATTCGTATTAGGACTTAGAATATGGGGGGGGGCTCAGGTTGCTAATACAGTAAGCTTTGGGGCTAAAGCTTTTGGGCTTGGGTTGCTAACCCATGCAGCTGCAGCTGCTATGCTTTGTGGTTTCGGTTTTAGGGGGTCGGGCCCCCCGTAGCTTTAGCTGCTGCTGTAGGTGGGGGTTCGGCCACCACTACAATTCTTTTTTTTTTAACAAAATATATATATATATATATATATATATATATATATATATATATATATATATATATATATATATTCACAAGAACAATTCTATAATTCGTAATCAAGTATCAAAAATATTTTGTAACAAAGGTAGGCTATAATTAGTAGTATTTAAAACATCAAGCACACAATCATACGTATAATATATTTATATATAGATCTATACATGCGTACATATACCAATCACCTCTTTAATGCCAATAATTTAGCAAAAATAATTTTTAAAACACTAAAATAATTAGAAAATATTGGGGGTTTACAGTCGCTAATTTTGTGACGACCCAGCGACATTGTGTTGACGTCGCAAACAGCGACGGAGGGCGACAAATTTGTCATCTGCGACTAGCTTTTTCGTGACCTTCATGTTTCGTCTCTAAAGTTGTCGCTAATTACGATTAGCGACGTATTTTCCTTAATTAGCGACGTATCCTGACGTCGCTAATTTGCCTTATTTTAGTAGTGCAGTTGTTGTTGCTGTTGTTGCTGCTGCTGCTGCTGTTGCTGCAGCGGGGAAGAAGACAAGGGAGGGGGAGGGGGAGGGGGCGGGGGCGGAGAGGGGGAGGGAGAGGGGGCAGAGCAGGGGCGCGGGGGCGGAGCTGGAGCGGACGCGAGGTCGTCTGGCCGACCGCGAAAGCTTGGGGAAGGTGGCGGTAGCTGGATCTGATGGACGCTGTGGAGTGGGAACGGAGGCAGCAGCTGCTTCAGCACGAGCATTATCTGCCAACTCAACTGCTCTTTTTGCATCCCTTTGAGCATCCTTGAATCTCTTATCTGCTTCATCAAACGTCATGCATTCAAATAGATATTTTTCTTGAATGTGCTTATTTTCTTGCTTCAATATTTTAACTTCTCTTTCATACTTCCGATATTTACTATTGTCACGACCCGATCCCAAATTATTGGGTCGAACCGGATCATGTCCAGCCTGTACCGTTGTGAGACGGCGGCATGCAGGTATTCACAACAACATTTATACATTTGTCACAACTTGAATATACAAAATTTTTTAAAACTTTTAATATTCAACAAAGAAAAGTACAACTGGAAATGAAAGTACTGAAATAAAAGTACTGAATTCAAATCAACAAACTCCAATACAATAAAACTGGATAACTGGAAAGCAACTAGCTAGACGGTCGGCTCATCAGCCTCCGGTTCTGCGTCCTCCAAGGGGGACTCTGGCAACACCACAGGATATAATACCGGGTCATAGTAGCTATTGAACAATAGCTCAGCATCATCAACATCACCTATGGGGGGGAATCCAGTCAGGAAAGGAGCAAGTACGAGTACATAATCCGACATTCTAAATAATAATAGAAAGATGTAATTTTGAACAGTTAAAATACTTTGAACAATATTTTCCAGCAATTCTCAGCAATTCAATATTTGAAACAATGTGATTTGAATAGGTAACGTCTATGACCGGCTTGGGTTGTACAATAGCATCCTAGCGATGTGATACGGCCTATCCCCGTGTGTAAGAGGGGTAAGCTTGCGCAATAATGTAATATGAGGGTTTGGTCATAAATGCTACACTACTCCTCCAATATCCCCACAATCGATAATTGAACTCAAGGAGAGAGTTCCGTGTAGCAATGTGGTTTAAGCATACAATCATGACAATTACTAAATAAAATGCAAGAAAACATAACCGTAACTTGCCTTTGTTTGTATGACTGGATTAGGATGTCAGTGCCGGAAAGGAAGTCAAGTACGTCCTCGAAATCCTACAGTTGAGAATCCTGACTTAGAAACATAGATGAGCCAAATTTAGGTGTGCTAGTTGCAATTTCTAGAAACAGATCCTACTCAGGTTTTAAGTTATTTAATTAATCTAACGAAATACGTCTAACGTCGTAAACTATATTGGTTATCAATTTACGGAATAACCGATTATTGATTTATTGGGGAAAATAGCAATTACACTTTATTTGGCAAGACTTTGTATTTTTAACAATATATATAAAACTAAGTGGTCTTTTAAGTGAGAAAATATGAAGTTGTTTAAATTATTAGGAATCTTTATTCATTATGAGAAAATCTTATTAATTTTGTACAAAATAATTAATACCCAGTTATAATTTATACGTCTAGCTACGCAAATAACCAACCCAGAAAAGAAATAAAAAATCTAAGCTACACAATACAGGGCCACAAAAAAATGAAAGAAAACTGGGCTTATGCCCTTACAACAAATTAATTAATTTAATTTAAAAGAACTGAGGCAAGCTCTGAATGCCGTGAAGCGGTCCAGTCAGGAGGCCGAAGCCCTGCACCCAAAATACTAGAGGCCAGTAACTAGTTCTAAAAATAAAACATAATATAAATTAAATATAATTTTGCAGAAAACGGGCGTCTCAGACTTGGTCATACAATCTCACGTTGCTGGCTTACGCCTCAACGTACAGGAAATCATGTAGCGTTTGCGTTTCGCCGAGGCTCATCCGACCGATATGGTCGTCGCCTAACAGGGGATACAAAACTCATAAAAACCGCATTTAAAACCAAAACCAACTTTGTAAATCGTTTACAAAGATCGGATTTGAAAATAGATTTTAATTTAATGAACTTAATTAAATAATATTATTTTGAAATTCTTTACTGAAAATTTAGGCAGCATCTCCTCTGTAACTAGGACAATCTAGCCACGAGGCGATACAACACCCATACCAACAACCCAAAGACTTTCCAAAGCCAAGGAATTAGTCCACAGAACCAAACCAAACCAAAGCTAATGAATTACTAATGAAATAATTTACAGAACCTATAAACGGGATTTATTGAAGTAACAATAAATCACATGTAGGGTGTAAATGGGCCGGACGGACACGGACAGTCCACTGTCCGTGTTCGGTCCGTTAATGAAAATAAGTTTGGACGGACGGACACAGACAGTTCATTGTTCAAGTTCGGGCCGGACGAACACGGACAACCATTGTTTGTTAATTCAATCGGACGGTCCACGGACAAATTAAATATATTACCAAAAGTTATTATTTTATCAAGATACCTTAATAGTTGGTTCAAAAAATCTAGTTGAAAGAAAATACAATTGAAGGTTATAAACTACAACAAACAATAGTAAAAGGATAACAAAAATCGAGACGGGACAACAAAAATTTGATGCAAAACCAAAATATTATGACATAATTGATACAAAACCAAAATGTGTCTCCACTATCGGACTGTTCACGGACGAATTTGGACCGGACATGGATATGACCGTATTCGGGTCCGATTTTTAATCGGACAAAAAAAATGTCCAAGTTTTGTTCGTTAATGAATCGGACGTTCCGCGATCGAACAATTTATCGAGCCGGACACGTACGGACAACGGACTATTTTGTCCATTTTACACCCTAATCACAGGTTCTAAAAGCCAAACCCGAGAACACACAGAACACAAAAGGAACAACCAAAGGATACACCTAGGAAAATAATCCACAAAGCACAAATTCGAGTAGAGCTCGGATGTCGCATCCCCTAACGCAATTAAACTAAAGCCGATCCCCGGAACGGGGTCGGGACCGCATCATCATCGACTAACTACGGGAGGGACACAGGGACACGAGATTATACCTCAGTTGCTCGGCTAGAGCTCTCAGATGCAAGAAATAGAAAGAGAATCCGCACGGACAGCGGGATCGGCTAGGAACAGCGCTGAAAAGCGCGGATCGGGGCCTGGAGGTCTAGGACAGGGGCGGCGCACGGCTTCGGCGTGGGGTGGAGTGCTGCAGAACTCGGGGCAGCCGCTGGGGCAGAGCCGACAGGGCTCAGGTCGGTCGAAAGCTCGAGGTCACGCCGGGAAGGCGCTGGCCGGGAGGCACGACGGGACTCGGGGGTCGCCGGGGGCGGATCTGGCCGGCGGGCACGGAAGCTCGGGGGTCACCGGAGAAGGCGACCGCGGGAGGCGCTGCGGCGGACAGCGCTGGGGGTTATCGGGATCCGGCGCACGGGAGCCGCGCGGGGTCAGACGAGGCAGGGCGCGGCCGGGAGGCGGGTGCTCGGGCGGTCAGCCGGGCGGGACGAGCCGACGCAGTCGGGGCGGCGGATAGTTAGGGGAAAGGAAAAAGGGAGTGAGAGAGAGAGAGAGCTGGAGTTTTTGAAGGTTGATGGTGATGGTAGGTTTTTGAGGAGTGTATGAAGAATAAGAGGAAGGAGAAAGGGAGTTGTGTGGAGGAGAGGGTACACAATGCTCACCACTGATGGAAGGTGGAAGAAAGACGATTAGGCACTGGGATCACCTGAAAGCAGTTCTATGATGCATTTTATGAGAGATTCTTCCCTATTCATGTTCGAGATGGTCTCTATGACCAGTTCCTACATCTGAAGCAGGAGAATATGACAGTTGATGAGTATGACTCAGAGTTCAATCACCTGAGTCGATTTGGTGCGGGATTGATTCCGACAGAGTTAGAGAAGACGAAGAGATTTCACCAGGGGCTTGCGCCAGAGATCAAGTCTTATACGACTACCCAGTCTCGAGTCTCCCATTCAGCTGTCTTGGAAGAAGCTCGTGCTCAGGAGATTCTTCGCAAGGTGCAGCAGCAGACATCGAGACGACATACCCCAGCAGTTACACCAGTCCGAGCCACCCAGAGTGGACCTATTAGGAGGGCCACAGGACAGTTCTAGCAGAGGCCCTCACCTTATCAGAAGCCTGTTTGCCATTACTGCGGAAAGCAAGGACATCTCCAGAACGACTGCAGGACTCGCCTTGGATTATGCTTGAGATGTGGATCCAATCAGCACATGCTCAAAGACTGTCCGGAGCAACAGACGATAGTACATGCTCGGCAGAACTCGAGGCCTACAGCCCCAGCTCTTCCAGCACCACGTCCTGTAGCAGGAGCACCTCGTCCACCATTGCCTCCCTAAGGCGTACATTACAACAAGGCTAGAGCTCAGGGCCCAGGACAGAATAATGGGCAAGTATTCTCACTTGCTGTTGAGGATGTAGAGACAGAGGCAGAAGTTATAGCAGGTATGGTTTTAGTTGCATCTTTTCCTGCTATTACATTATTTGATACTGGAGCCACACATTCATTTATAGCCACTAGTTTTGCCACTAGACACAGCATTTCCATCACACCCTTAGCTAAAAATGTTAAAATCCTCACTGGAGGAGGAGTTGTACCTGTTAGTGGTGTTTATAGACTTTGTCCTGTAGTGATAAGTGGCAGAAAGATGATGGCACGACTTTTTGTATTCCCTATGCCGATATTTGATGTGGTTCTTGGAATGGACTGGTTGAGCCAGTATTTCGCTCTCATAGACTGCCATAGGAGCAGTATTATCTTTAGACCACCGAATGCGACAGAGTTTGAGTTTACCAAAGAAGACGGAGAGAGTTGTGATGCACCCACATCGGGGACTCATATGATGATGCATGACACCCCTCAGCACCATATTATCACCGAGTTCGAGGATGTATTCCCCGAGGAATTGCCAGGACTACCACCTGACCGAGATATTGAGTTTTCTATTGAACTTATTCCCGGAGCCGAGCCTATTTCATCTTGAGTATATCGTCTGGCACCCAAGGAGTTGGTAGAGATGAAGACGCAGATTGATGACTTATTAGAGAAGGGATTTATTCGTGCCAGTACGTCACCATGGGGAGCATCCGTTATTTTTGTGCCTAAGAAAGACGGGACAGTGCGCATGTGCATCGACTACAGAGCATTGAATGCAGTGACGGTGAAGAACAAATATCCTTTGCCGCGTATAAACGATCTATTCGATCAACTGAGTGGAGCAAAAGTATTCTCCAAGATTGACTTACGATCAGGCTATCACCAATTGAAGGTTCGGAAGGAAAACATTGCAAAGACAGCTTTTTGATCGAGGTATGGACACTACGAGTTCTTGGTCATGCCCTTCGGTTTGATCAATGCTCCCGCAGTCTTCATGAATTTAATGAACTTGATCTTCACCAGTACTTGGAAAAATTTGTAGTAGTCTTTATAGATGACATCTTGATTTACTTCAAGAGTCAAGAGGAGCATGAGCAGCATCTACGGATAGTTTTGGGAACGTTGAGGAATAAGCGACTTTTCGTGAAGCTTAGCAAGTGTGATTTCTTTCTCAAGGAGGTATCATTTCTTGGTCATATTGTTACGGGTGATGGTATATCAGTAGACCCAGAGAAGATCACAGCAGCCAAATTATAGCCCGCTCCCACATCAACTTCAGAGGTGAGAAGTTTTCTCGGACTTGCGGGTTACTACCGACGGTTCGTAGAAGATTTCTCTCGAATAGCGGGACCTATGACTCGATTAACTTACAAGGATCAGGAGTTTGTATGGACAGACGAGTGTCAAGCTACATTTGACGAGTTGAAAAAGCGATTGACCACAGCACCGATCTTGACACTACCATCGGGCCCGGGAGGATTTGTGATCTACAGCGACGCATTCGGGAAAGGATTAGGATGCGTATTGATGCAGCACGGTCGAGTAGTAGCTTATGCATTGCGACAGTTGAGGGTACACGAGAAGAATTATCCGACCCACGATCTAGAGCTCGTAGCAGTTATCTTTGCAATGAAGCTATGGAGACCTACTTGTACGGCAAGAAGGTTGATATCTATACTGATCATAAGAGCCTCAAGTACGTGTTCACACAAAAAAGTTGAATATGTGACAGCGACGTTGGTTGGAATTGATGAAGGATTACAAGATTGAGCTACATTATCATCGGGGTAAGGCTAATGTCGTGGCAGATGCATTAAGCCGTAAGCCCATGGCACACTTTTTGACTACGCAGAAGGAATTGATTAGAGACTTGGAGCAGCTTGGTATTGAGGTAGTATTGCCTGGAGCCGATGGCGTATTAGCCAACCTCTAAGTACAATCATCATTGGTATAGCGCATCAAGACAGCATTGCCTAATAATGCTAGATTTTGACGGCTCAGAGAAAGGACTGAAGCAGGAGAGCATACGGGATTGAGGTTTCACCCCGATGGGACATTGCGATGTGGTGATCGCCTTTATGTTCCCAATGGAGAGCTACGGCAGGAGCTGATGGCAGAGGCTCACAGTTCGACTTACTCCATTCATCCCGGAGGAACCAAGATGTACCGCAACTTACGACAGTATTATTGGTGGCACGGAATGAAGCGAAAGATAACTTGTTTCGTTGCCAAGTGCTTGGTATGCCAACAAGTGAAGACAGAGCACCAAAAGACGGCCGAAATATTGCAGCCGCTACCCATTCTCGAGTGGAAGTGGGAGCACATTACTATAGATTTCGTCACGAGTTTTCCTCGGAGTCCTAGGGGACGTAACGCAGTGTGGGTGATTGTTGATAGACTTACCAAGTCAGCCCATTTCTTACCTTTTAGAGTGGGCCAGTCGACAGAGGTATTGGCAGAGATGTATATGGAGCAGATTATGAGATTACACGATGTGCCTGTTAGTATTGTGTCGGACCGTGACTCGAGATTTACCTCGCATTTTTAGAGGAGCATGCAAGAGAGTTTGGGCACCCGATTGAAGTTTAGCACGACATACCATCCGCAGACAGACGGTCAGTCGGAGCGTACCATTCAGACGCTAGAGGATATGTTGAGAGCGTGCATGCTTGACTTTGGTGGTTCATGGGAGGACCATCTCCATCTTGTTGAGTTTTTCTACAACAATAGCTATCAAGCGAGCATTCAGATGGCTCCGTTTGAAGCGTTGTATGGTAGAAAGTGTCGGTCTCCTGTTTGTTGGAGCGACATAGGAGAGCGACAGCTATTGGGTTTTGAGTTGGTCTTAAGCACAGTAGAGACAGTGAAGAAAATTCAGGGCCACCTGCGAGCAGCGCAGGATCGTCAGAAGCAGTGGGCAGATAATCGTCGCCGACCCTTGGAGTTCAAAGAGGGCGACCATGTGTTCTTGAAGATATCCCCCACTAGAGGCACGATTCGATTCGAAGGACGTGGCAAGTTGAGTCCAAGGTACATCGGGCCTTTCGATGTCTTGGAACGTGTTGGAGAGGTTGCCTACAGATTGGCCTTGCCACCGTCGCTAGAGGGAGTGCATGACGTATTCCATATATCTCAGTTGAGAAGGTACGTGGCGGACAGCAATCATGTGCTTGATCACTCCGAGATCACAGTTGGACCGAGTTTATCGTACGAAGAGCAACCAGTAGGTATCTTCGATCGTCGAGTGAAGGTGTTGCGGAATCAATCTATTCTATTGGTTCGCGTGGCATGGAAGCATCACTCGCCAGGGGAGTCTACTTGGGAGCGCGAGGACGACATTCAAAATCGCTACCCACATTTGTTCGAAGGCGAAGGTATGTCTTGCATTTTAAGTACTATTATATTCCTTGCATTGCATTGATCCCCCGACCTTAGTTTAATTTCGAGGACGAAATTTTCTTTAAGTTGGGTAGGATATAAACCCCCAATATTTTCTAATTATTTTAGTGTTTTAAAAATTATTTTTACTAAATTATTGGCATTAAAGAGGTGATTGGTATATGTACGCATGTATAGATCTATATATAAATATATTATACGTATGATTGTGTGCTTGATGTTTTAAATACTACTAATTATAGCCTACCTTTGTTACAAATATTTTTGATACTTGATTACGAATTATAGAATTGTTCTTGTGAATATATATATATATATATATATATATATATATATATATATATATATATATATATATATATATATATAGATTTTGTTCAAAAAAAGAAAAAAGAATTGTAGTGGTGGCCGAACCCCCACCTACAGCAGCAGCTAAAGCTACGGGGGGCCCGACCCCCTAAAACCGAAACCACAAAGCATAGCAGCTGCAGCCGCATGGGTTAGCAACCCGAGCCCAAAAATTTAAGCCCTAAAGCTTACTGTATTAGCAACCCGAGCCCCCCATATTCTAAGTCCTAATACGAATAGTAGACCACGACGCAGTATATATACAACTGCTCGACAAACCGAAATCCTAACCCCCGAATTTCTTATCTCCCATCTGAAGCCCTCGTCCCCGAGTCCTCTTCGCTGCCGCGCGCCCCTCCGACCAGTCGCCACTGCACGAACACCGCCGGACAGCCCAGGTCGACCGTACTTCAGAACGATCTCGGTTTGCCAGCAGCGAGGTAACCCCTTTCTCGCCATCACACCCCCTCTATACGTGATCGTTTTAGATTCTACAAACTCGTATAGGAATCCAGTATAACCCCCTTCGCATCCCCTTTGATGGATCCCGACACCGTTCCTTAGATCGGTCGAAAATTTGACACGAAGTTGAGCCCGCATCGCTCGAAAAATAGAGCAACAAGGCTGTTCCAAACCTCAACTTAGAAGCCTAATTACGATCTAAATATTAGAGTTTTTGATGAACTAATTGAAAACAGTAGTAAACAACATAAACGAGATTATAACGCAAATTTTACTCCTGCAATTCGATCACTATGCACGAATTAAACTGCTGTTAAAGTTGGTCGAAAAACTGCGTATAAAATAGTAAATTTCAGAAACTTTATCCCGATACGGCACGTGCCCCGACAAACCGGGCGACATGGTCGTGCACTATACGCATCGAAAGGCGCGTATGGATATTGCCGACGTGTGGTAACTGACGGAACTCAGTTTCGTCGTGTGTGTGCGACGAAATCAGTCTGTATCCGTCGAGATACCCCGTATCGCCAATTTGCAAACTTCGTCCTAACTTCGTGTACAGTCGTCGATTCGAAACAAAACTTACGCCAACAGGTCCGGATCAAAATTCTGGTCCTGTGTGCCAAGTTTGGTTCGATTATGAGAAGGTCGAATCGGAACCCTTTTTGGCGGGCCCGCGACCCACTCAAACGGGCGATTTTGTACACGGCTCATCGGAATCCAAAAATGGACATACCGTTGAGTTCCTCTCCTCAAACTGAATCCTTAGACCTATAGTTTGACGACTTTAGAAACTGTAGACTTTGGCACACATTTTGGTGCAAAGCGGGTCCAACGACGGACATCGTTTTGATCCAAAATTATGATTTTGCCCCTGTTCCAGAATTAGACTTTTGGACAGGCATTTTCTAGGTATATCTTTTACACCGAGTGTGTTTTTGATATTTGTTTCAGCGTCCGGAGTTGTTTGGAGACTGTGACATTTCTTGGCTGACATTGTGATTTCTTGGGCTTGCCACTTTGCACTATCAGGCAAGATACCTTGCCACCTTACTCTGTGGTTATTATATTCTTATTTTTAGTTGTTATTTTCATCATTTCTTGTTTCGTGATATTTAAACTGTGCGTCCAAGTCACACTTGGGTACAAGCGACTCTATCGGTCGTTTTTCTCGCTTTATTTATTTCTCTTGCATTGACTTAGTCTAGTGACCACCCATTGATGTTGAGGTATTGGTATATCTCATACGGCCTTGACACTTGTTGTATCACGTGATGTAAGTCACATGTAGGACACGTATCCGCGTAGTCGGCTGGCCACCGATACGTATGGAGCGTGCGACGGATAGGAGTAACTGCCAATAGTGTTGCATGCTAGAAGACTTGGCGGTTACTAGAGGTACATGTCAGTCATGGAGATAATAATACTAGGCATTGGGGAGAGAACAATACCTGACGTTTGGGCTTCTTTGTACTTTCCTGATTACCTGTGCGCTCCTCCGGAGACGTAGGCTCCAGGCGCCCTCTGACGTTTCCCAGAGCGTTATGGACGTAGCCCTTGCACATGGTGCCCTCTGACACTTCCAGAGCGTTGTGGACGTAGGCCCCTGGTGCCCTTTATGGGAACTATGCCGATCCCATTTACAGCCAGGACC
This sequence comes from Iris pallida, assembly GCA_029216955.1. Taxonomy (NCBI): domain Eukaryota; kingdom Viridiplantae; phylum Streptophyta; class Magnoliopsida; order Asparagales; family Iridaceae; genus Iris; species Iris pallida. The sequence continues at coordinate 986,182 of JANAVB010008000.1, forward strand.
CATGCGTCGAAGGATTGTTTCTCAAAACTGCATATTCACAGTAGAATGGTCAGGAACCCGATTGCATGCATACCTTTTTCTCATATTATATTATCACAGTTTATATGGCATGGTATTTTCTTGTATCTTGCTATGTCCCCTGAGGACCTGGTTATCTCTCCAGGGTTAGACCATTTTCCACAGGAGTACGGAGCGGCGTTGGAGTTATCATACATTGATGACGAGGCAGTCCCTACTGATTTCTAGTCTATTCCTTATCTGAGATAGTTGTAGACATTATTTTACATCTCTTTTCTTTCTATTTTGCGGAGGTTGGACTCTGATCTTGTGAGACTATTTTTCATAGTTGTTTGGCGGAGCCTGTTCACCCGGCTATCTTTTGATACTCTTATTTATTTATTTGGACTCTTATTATCTTCTTTGTTGAGCTGTGATGAGATTAGATATGTTATTCTGGCCTGTGATTATTTTATTTACAGCTTATGTGCATATATGAGGATTCCATATATTGGAGTATTCTTCGTATATGTGCAGCTGGCATGTTCACGTACTTGGTCCTACGTATTTTGGGACTTGGGCGTTACAGCGACGGAGGGCGACGAAATTATACGTCGCCAAATTAGCGACGTAGTGCGACTACTTAGCGACGTTATTTCTTTTTATGTGTTACATGGCATGCCTGCCACGTCTGTAGTGTAGCGACGTACAGCGACCAAATTAGCGACATCAACTCTCTGCCACGTCAGCTACTGAGCGACGGACTGCGACGGATAGCGACGTAACGGCGCTAATTAGCGACGTCAGGATACGTCGCTATACGTCGCAGACTGTCGCTATACGTCGCAGATATTATAAAAAATATAATGTGTATTTTTGTTATGATGTGTGTCTGTGTTTACAGTGTGTGTGAAGTGCAGTGTTCGAACCATCGACAGTTTTGCTTACTGTTCTTTGTTTTATCTTGGATAGAAAGAGCAACAGTTCAGGGTGCACTTCTCAGAGCTTCCTCTTCACGTCCTTCACCTTCTCGGGATCCTTTACGACGTCCCGAGAAAGTGAATGCTGTAAAAATGAAGCTCTCAGAAGTACACCCTGAACTGTTGCTCTTTTTGTCCAAGATAAAACATACAACAGTAATCGAAACTATCGATGGTTCCGAACACTGCATTTCATATACACTGTAAACACAGACACACATCATCACAAAAATACATATTATATTTTTTTAAAATTTGGATAGCGCCTCCTTTGTATATCAGATCATCGTTTATAACCCAGCGTAGGTATATTTGTCATCCCCATCGCATATATCATCATAATTAACAGTCTCCCATCATAACAGTTTATAACTAATTGATGAATAACGGTCTTCCATTATAACAGTCTACAACTAAATATCATACATGTACTCAATGAAAATACCAACAAAGTAAATATCACAAACATACATGTCCAACAAACATACATGTCCAACAGAGTCAAATAAGAATGAAAATCAGTGTACCAATGATCAATGGGCCCATAGGGCCAATACATACAAAGATGATAAAAAAATCTACTGGATCACTGAGGACCCCTGCTGCACATCTGAGATAGCATGTACTCATACTGCTCCTGTGTGAGCTGCACCATAGGGGCAGTAGGAGGAAGTACAACGTCTGGAGTCGGCACCATCGATGGACCGGGAGGACGTATCTGCTCCAGCTCTCGCAGTCGCTCAGCATGCGCAGCAAGGGTACTCACCATCCTTTAAGAACTCTCCTCAATCGAAGTATGTATCTGAGTGAGTGAGGCATACATGGTCCTCTGCGATCCCTCCAGCTCGACCTGTCTACTCTCTGTGCTCTCCGTAGACTCGGTGAGCGTGTGCAAGCTGGCAGCTGTAGCCTGCTGCAGACTCATCAGCTCATGTATACTGCGCTCGACCATATCAAATCGTCCAGTGATCATCGGATCGTCGGATCGTCGCTCTGCGGTATGGTGATCAAAAATCTGTTGCTGTAACTCGCGACGCAGCTCATCGATCTGACGACCAATATCCTGAGCTCGTGATAACGTCTGCGAAGCTGGAGACTGCGCACTGACAGAGGGGGCCCAGGATGACTCTGAAGCCAAATAGGCGTCGTAGGATCCCGTACCGTAGTACGTACCCTTCTGAAGACCACCAACAGCGGTCATCCAGAGGTCGTCCGACGATGGAGCTGTAGGCGGCTGGGAGGAAGTACCAGCCCCTCCCTCTATTGGCGCACTAGCAGCAGCAGCCGCCTCCTCTTGTAGCCGAAGAAACTCGGCCTATAACAATGTTTGCTAACGTCTAAGTGTTTGCTAAAGTCTATATTGATATCTATTTTCCTGTTTTCTAAATTGTAGTAAATTAATATAAAGAATATAACGTACATATGCCTGCGTCGCTCTCTCGTCAATGAACCCCCCAGCCCTCCGATGGGAGACCAGGAAGACGGTCACCATGTTGGGGTCCTCACCCTTTTTTATCTGTTAAAATATATTATCTATTATAAGTATTAAACATTCTATCCAACTTTATATAAAATAATGTCCATCATAGGAAACGTACCAGACGACGAAAATACTCCGTCATAGGAATGGAGCCACCACACCACTTACTGGCGCTCGACCGCGCCACCTTGGCCTTGTCAGACCGCTCCTGGTACCTGGCCTCGCCGAATCTAGCCTTCATCACAGTCCACTGCTCTGGCGTGATCCAACTATGGATCGGCTTTCCGGAGCGATCACGAGACTTCTGGTCGTGGATCGCATCACGGATGAGCTTGCCTGCGATGGCAGAAAATTGGGCCTCGATCTTCGCCGTCCGGTGTGGTGGATAGAAATAGGTCCTCTACAAGAAGTAAAATAGAAAGAGTTGTATAATATACACAAATGATTATTAAAATTTAAAAATAAATAAAAATTTTATCTTGAAGTGGGCCAACCAAAAGGCCTTCCTATCTGCGGGAGCATTTGAGTAGTTAATCCAAGGCCCACCATAGTTCTATCTCAGACATAACCCCAACTGTCTCTGTACTGCAGGAGGCCGATATCTATACAATAATAAATTTCATGAATATATATGTACATATAATCATTTGAGAAATATATATTAACTAATTAACTTACTTCGTAGGCCCGTCCGTCCAAATCTCCATACGCGTCTCGTCCGAGGGAGCACATGGAGGGTCGCTCTCACCTCCTGCCTGACCAGGATCAGTCTGACGCCGTCCTCCATATGCTCGACGTCGGCTCTCCCTATGGAGCCGTCGGCAGAAGGAATGCTGGACGTGGGAGAAATGCTGGACGCAGGAGGAATGCTGGACGACGAGGGAGGAGTCGCCAACCTGCTGGAACTGCCCTGTCCCGGTAATGGACCGGGAACAGAATGGTACACTGGCGTACTCGGAGATAAGGATGAGGGTACGGAATCTGTATCCCCAGCCTGACGTACATGGGACTGCCTAACATAATATCCTCCGCGTCGTCCGGGTCTAGTCATACCTGATAATAACATATGACAATAAAACAAATATACATATTTATATATAGACATCACAGATTTTTGAAAAATATCAGTCACAAAAGTGTCACTAAAGTGTCAAATATGATGATAAAACAAACGTACAGATTTAATCCTCTTCTGAAAATTCATCTAGTTCGTTTAGCTCTTCTTCTTCTTCTTCTTCTTCTTCTTCTTCTTCTTCTTCCTCCTCTACATCTTCACTTTCATCTGCATCTTCCTCTTCAGATAATTCTACTTCTTCTACACAATTAGATGTGTAATGATGAACTTCCGTCGTGTCCACTTCTATAATATTTGTTACAAGAGGTAGTTCATCCTCTTGATATGCTATATCGTCAACCTCAAAGGTATTTCTAGCTTTGATCTTGCATACTGCCCACCAGTCCGACCTTGTTGTTCTCCGTTTAGGATAATTTGTGAAGTACACGAGCTGAGCCTGACTTGATAGGACAAATGGTTCATAGGCTTGATATCGACGCCGATAGTTTATATCCACAAGACCGTGCTTGTCTACTTTCCAACCTTGACCTTCAATCGGATCGAACCAATCACACCTGAATAACACAATCTTAGCAGGCTCTATTCCATAACTATATGTCAGCTCCACAATCTTCCGTAGGACGCCATAGAAATCGTTGCCCGCATCAACATCTTTGTAGTTCGAAGATCTGATACACAAACAGCTGTTTTTGGTGGAATCGAGATCCACAAAGTTGTCTCTGATCGGGCAAGTTGTTGACTTGAACCCAAACCCATTCACACAGTAGCTTGGCCATATTTTTGTAGCATAAATTGATCCCTTGGCTAGCGTTCTAATAGACTCATTCTCAAGTGTTGCGTATGGACGATCGACCTAAATACCATGAAAAAATAAATTAAGCTCATTCTCAAGTGCATATACAGAAATGTAATTACAGAGTTCTCAAGTCTTACATATGCACTCAACCATGATGGAAAATAACGTCTCATTTCTTGTTCTAGTTCTTCTTCTGTTATGTGTGGCCTACCTGACCTCACATCATCATTAAAAATGGAAAGTGGGTTTTCATAAGGTACTAATTAATGCTCAAAAATAAAAGGTTAAAGCACGAAATTTAGAAAATCTTGTAGATCAGGTTAAGATAAGTTAGAGACACAATTTCTAGAGGGAAGATAGTCTCATAGATAAGGGTATGGTCAAGGGAATGATTCCAATCATTTATAAGTTTCAAACAATTAGATGGTCACGAATAAAGATCTAGAATTGAGGGAAGGTCGAGTGGGTCAAAGATAGGTTCATCGGTTTGGTCGATGACTAACTATACTTGTGTATATGTAATATCATAATCATAAGTGGCATGGCAATCTAATGTAGAATACTTTTATCTCACTAAGGTGACCTTTCTTGCTTCTTGGTCCTCTACCAATATATGATCTAATCTAAATTTCAAGTTCCTCGAAGTTTCTCAATAAAATTTCCAAGATACTCCGCCACAATTACCAATTATCTTAGACTGTCAAGTTTAATCAAAATTTAAATCTCTTACCAATCTCGAAATAGTCCTCGTATATTGCAAAATGAACATACTTTTTACTTTCTTTCTTTTTTTTACCAAAATTTAAATATCCATAATCAAGGCTTTAAACTCGAAATCTAAATAACTTTATAAATCATAGATCATAGGACACAATTTGAAATTTGAATTTTTTCTTCTAGTCGATTTCATATCTTCCAAAATATTTTAAACAAAACTTTTTACCATCATCTCTTCAAACTCAAAATTAAATAAACTTAAAAATCGTATGACTCAATTTAAAACCTCAAGCTCTCTAATAAAGCGTAAATTATAAACCCTCCATATTCGCTAGTTGGTTACAAAATCATAACTTATAATTTAAAACTATTTAATAAATTTTGAGGTAAACTCTAACATTTTACAATCCAAACTTGAACTTAAACGTAAATCATGTGTCACAATTTAAATATATTTCTCAAATCGGTTTCATATCTGTGAGCCCCTGTTTTTCAAAAATTTAATTAATTAGTGTTAATTATTTATTAATGACATATTTAGCCTTAATAATATTTATTATGATTTTTAGGAATTTTTCTAGAATTTTTAAATAAATTTTAAATGAGTTTTAAATACAAAAATATCATTTTGTAATAATTAGAATTGTTTTTATATCAAACTGCAATTTATTAAATTGTTTTAATATCTGTTTGTAATTTTTTGAATTGTTTAGAAGTCATTTTGTAATTAATCAAATATTTTAATTGCGGAATGCAAATTCTTATTTGCATTTACCTACTGATAGGGCCTGTGTGCAATTTCCTAAACTACGGGGGCCTAATTGTAAGTCCTAATCTACCCACCCCCGACGACCAGGCTGCCCCCGACTGCCCGACGACCGTCGACTCGACTGCCCCCGCCATTTCCGGCCAGCGCGACACCCTCGACCGACTATGACCCCCTATAAATAACCCCCTCACTCCCACGACCGACCACCACCACTATCGACGACCACAGACCCCCTTTTCTTCCCCGACAGTCCCAAACCCTAACCATAACTCCGGCGAACCCAGATCCACCCCCACAGCGAACGTCACCGCCCCCAACCACCACCGACGTGTTCGCCCCGACGAGCTACGCCCAGCGCCACCCAAGCGCCGCCTCGCCGACGCTTCCTTCGCCGTCCAGCGCGTTCGAAACTTCCCCGACTCGCCGGACACGTAAGTGGCAAGTGTCGAAACGTGTCGTGCGTGTCTCGTGTCCACGTATGTGGTTCGCCGTGTCCTGGCGAGCACGAGGGTAGGACTGGACACAGCATACTCGTGTCGTGCGTGTCGTAATCGACCCGGACACTTAGACTCCTGTGTCCCTAACTGTCAGGACACAGGATTGTTATTATTATTTTATATATAATTAATACTAAAACCTAAATAAAATAAACCAGAGACCTAATCCTAACACGAGCCACGGGCTGACCCCCTGGCCAGCCCGACCGAGTCTAAGAACTCGGCTCAGTGGCCCGAGTTCGAGCCCCCCTTGCTGTTTCTATTTCTATTTCTTTTTCTTTTTCTTTTTCTTTTTTTTGTTATTTATATATATATTTATATATATATATATATATATACATGTATTTGTATATATATATGTATTATTATTATATATACTGTATTATATATATATATATATATATATATATATATATATATATATATATATATATATATATATATGCTGTATTTTTATATATATATATATATATTATATTTAGTACTTTATTATAATATGTATGTATATATATGTATATATATGTATTTATGTACATATATGTATATATGTTCATGTGTATATATATTATTATATATATACTATTATCTATATGTATACAATATTTGTATATATATATATACTTTATAGTTAAGTATTTTCTTATATATATATATATATATATATATATATATATATATATATATATATATATATATATATATATATATGTATTTTTAACATATGTATGTATATATCCATTATGTAAATATCTATATATATTTTTATGTATATATAAATATTGTAGATACGTATTTTATATATGTATTTCACTCTACCTAGTGTAAATTATTATTATGTAAATATTACTTGTCATATTTATATGACCATTATGTATAATTTTGCCCTATTAAAATATTAGTATTTATTATGTATTTTTACGTCTTTATATTTTTTTTTGTGTATTTAAATTACTGCAACCATTTGGTGTCCAAGCCTAGCATGGGCTTTTGGGCTCAAATGTGTTTTCACACATTCAAGACCTGTACAAGTCATATTGGACTTGATTCATGGCCTTGGTTCCTGTATTTGAACTTTGGTTCAAATTATATACATGGACAAAATACGCAGATAATTAATTATTTAATTTCAGATTGTGTGCAATGCTGTTTTTGAATTTCTAAAAATACATAAATTGCTGTTAAAATTCTAGAAAAATAGTATTTATATATTATGTTAATTTAGCTAATTTAATATAATTTTTATAGTATTTAATTTACAGTGTTGCCACTATTTTGGCATATGAAACCAGAACTCATTTTCTGTGTACCTTGGAAAACTGATTTTTATAAAATACTTGTACTGGTTAATAAATTCCAGAAAAATTATAATAAATTTCTATAATTAACAAAAATCACTTTGGTACTTTATTTTATGTAAAATTAAGCTTTTTGTCTATCTCAAAAATTGTTGGAACACAATGTTCATTTGATTTATTTATTGAATAATTACGACTTGCAACTTTTTGTGTTATTTTGAGTTTTAGCCGTATTGAACCTCACCCCTCACTAGTGTAAAGACCCTAGAAAGTTAGTTAAAGTAGTGTGTCACCCCATATTGGTCTCCTATGCTAAAGTTATCATTTTGGCTAGGTGCCCAGTCACAAGTCGTGTTGCACCAATTAGTGTCTTAGTGTTTTAGCTTAGTATAAAAACTAAGTTTATGTATTTATTTCTACAGTGGCGAGTTACCAGACATCTATAGCACTTTTATCGTAGCTTATTTTGCTTTGCTTTGCTAGAGGCAAGTACTCTCTACAAACTTTACATACTGTTACATAAATGAACTGCAAATCCAACCATGTTAAATACTGATCCTTGGGATAGCAAGTTAAATCTTCACATATTGTACTTTCAGTTACTACCATGATTAGAACAGTCTTTATGTATCTCTCACATGATTAGAATATGGGTTATGGGGAAACTGACAGTTGAGTACGTGATCATGCCCCCCTACAGTAGCGAGCGAGGTCGCATTTTATATGCATACCTTGCCGCAGGCCATTATCCAGCATTTTTGTACAGACGTACACCTATGCTTGTAGACTTGTACGTATGTACATTTTATTTACATGTACCACAGTACATTGTACATCTATTGACGATTACGTACCTGCTACAGTTTTAAATATTATATATACATCTGTCTCTATGACATATGTGTCCTTACCATGATAGATTATGTGATGCCATGTTTCCAGTTATTTCTCTTATGTTTATTTCCATGTTTCATATGCTAGTTTGTTAGAATCAGTACTTGCTCCCGTCCTGACAGGATAACGTTGTAGGTATCCTTACTGAGGAGGAGTTACTCTGCGACTCATATTATGGAGATACTGCCGAGGACCCGGCTTTGCTTTACGAGGATGTACCTGCGGGAAAACTTGCCTAGTTTGCGTAGTCACTTGGGATACTTAGTGTAGTCATGTATTAGACTACGTATTTTATAACTGGACATGTATCCAGTTTTACATTTCAGACTTGTACTTTGGACATTTTACTATATGAGACGACTTTTGTGTTTGGAGCATTTATGACTTTTATTCACTTATAGAACTGTTAGCACATTTAGTCTTATCTTGTTATCTCTAGAACAGCTTACTGCATTTTATCCCAAATGCAGGCTGGACATGACTCGGCCCGGCCCAACAATTTGGGTAGCGGGTCGTGACATGTTTTTAGTGGTGGCCCATGCAGGTCGAGACTAAATTGTTTGGTTACGTTATTGTACCAAGCATGCCTGCAATTAGAAACTTAAGGTAATTAGACAACGTTAGGAATGACGCTTAGAACACCTAGAGGAATGCTAGGATTGCAACATAGGAAATACCTCACATGCTTGCTATTATAATTAGATTTTCTTGCCTATGATTGCTTACTTTAAAATAAGTCCTTATAAGTCCTTTTTATTGTAATTAGATGGTGCTTACTCGTTCATCCCAGTATGTCACACATGAGAATGGCACACTCCATATCCAGTCAGCTGACCAGTTGACTGATACACCCCCACCTCCACCTACCATATTCCTCCACTCCACAGATCCACAAACCCAGATGCCTCCACCACCTTCCACATCACATGCCCAGCAGGACCCAATACTTCCACCACCCCCTATCACTATACCTACCCAGGCTTCCGTCATACTCGATGGGAACCAACTGCTCACTCTGATCCAGGGGTTCCTAACAACCCATCAGGAGCAGACTACCCTACTCCGCCAGAGCATGGAGCGTTCTGAGGAATGTACCGTGGTCCCACCACCTGTAGAGCCACGGCAGAGAGCGGGGACGATCAAGGACTTCATGGGTCTGAACTCCAAGGAGTTCTCAGGGACTGAGGGCATAGTAGTAGCAGATGACTGGCTAGACTCGGTAGAGAGGAAGCTCCTTGGAGTCAGGATGCCGGGTGACCTCCAGGTCGAGGCAGCGGAATTTCTGCTGATAGACTTGGCAGGAGTCTGGTTCCGAAATGAGCCGTTGTTTGCGAGAGGGAGAGCCACTTGGGATCAGTTCAAGACCCAGTTCAAGAAGAAATTCTTCTCGACCACTGCTAGAGTAGCCATGGGGCTACGATTCCAGAACATCCAGCAGGGGAACCGTTCTGTTGACGAGTATGCGGCAGAGTTTAGTCGTCTGAGCCGTTTCGCTCCTAGTCTGGTTGCAGATCCAGAGGAGATGACCCGTAGGTTTTGCCATGGTCTAGTTCCAGACATTGGCATTCTTATAGTGGCGAACGGTACGACTGACTACTACCAGAGCCTAGAGTTGGCCCGGAGCATCGATGAGCGTCTTCTGTCTAGCAAGAGGCCGGCTTTTGTAAATCATGAGGGACTACCCCTACGACCAAACAAGGATAAGGGGTAGTACACTATACCACGATGTGATATTGTTCCAAGCTACAAATGGAACGGGGTGATATGACATTTGACGAGGGTTACCTGACCATTCTAATGTGTTTATGCAATAAGAACAAACCTTCAACGCATGAGCACTCTGGCTCAGGAGCAGTAATCTCAGGTATGGCCCCATCAGGATACCAGGGACCCCAAAGCATAACATTCATCGAATGTCAGAGGCCAGCAGTAAATCAGGTATCAGGATCTAGGACCGTATCTCCCGTGGAGATAACCGACAATAGGGAAGTGCATACATGGCCCATACGTTAAGGAACTGTTCTTCCCACCTAATGCCTAGCAGAGTCACATCCATGACTTCTATACCTCTACTAACTGCTAAGTCTCCTAACATGCCTCTATTAGCAGTTAGCCCTAACGCATGCGCATGGGGGATCAGCCCACACACAAGAACCTCTACATGCTACTCATCTTACACATTCTCGTGGTACAACTGTGTCAAGGTGTATGCGATACACTACATAAGGTAGTCCCTTAACTCTAGGTTCATATGCAATCAAAGGATAATAACAAAGTAACTAATAATCACTGAGCATGTAGTAATTCAGAAACCGTAAGAACCAGAAATAATGAACAGTGATATGTAATAAATAAATACAGACTGAATATAAACAGTTTAATGACAAGGTATCTTGTCTGGTGTATCACCGGGTGGTGCGATGTTATGTCATGTCCCAACAGTCCAATAGCCACGATCGAGGCGTAGGGGTCCAAAATCGGGAAGGAAGTAAGGGTACGATTAGTCATGATCAGCTAAGATAGTTGAAGAGAATTTGTGGAAAAGAATACATGTACTAATTTTTGAAAACTTCTTTTATAATAAATTTATATAATTACTTGTGTCACGACCCGCACCCTAGAGTAAGGACACGAGACGTGGGTACGTCCAGCCTACGCCGCAGTATCGGTGGTAGAATGTTGTCCTAGGTCACAACATTTAGCAATAATATACTAAGCAGTTTATACTCCCCGAATGGGGGTGACATGATAGAAGTAAACTCAATCACAACTAAGGAAGAAGAAGCACGATATGATATAGAACTCAAGGAAATACAGATGATAAAATAGTCTAAGATAACATCCCAGCAAATATCCAAAGTACAAATCTCAGCTACTGAATATGAAAGAATATATACAACCCAGGATCTCCAGACAGAAATAAAGTCTAGCTAAAACAGTCTCAAGACAACATAAATAAGATAGGCCTAACTAAGCTAGTCTAGGCAATGGGGGTAATGTCATCAGCTAGGGCTGGGTCCTCCTGAGAGTCAGCTCACAAGTGTCGTCTAGGGCTGCCCCGTAGAAGGTATCCACACAGGCCTCCTCCTCGTCCTCTGTAATATTTTCAACAGGTTCAGTCAGGACAGGAGCGAGCACAATACATCTCAACAGTTCATAGCAGGTTAGAAAATATAATCATGCAGTAAAGTAAGATATATATACTGAAGGAAATGCAGTATGTAAACAGAGAGAGAGCTGTAATAGAAATATCTACTATAAATAGAAACTAACAGTGGCTAGTGAGTCAGAGTACAATATAGACATGTAAATGGCATAGGAGATTCTGATGCTACACTATAGAAAGATTCTGAAGCTACACTACTTGGATAGTATTCACATGTCTACTTCTACTCCCCCGTACCCCCAATCAATACACAAGGATCCAACCAGGTTATGTTATGATTCCATACAAAGGCCTCCGAAGGGTGATACATGGATGTCCCATAAATAGGGATTCTAGGAGATTCTAGGAGACCCAATAAATGGGATAAGGATTCAAGGAAGACTCTGTGATCATGAAAGTACATGTCATAAGTGGTCGATGAACCAATGAAGCATAATGATACGCCATGTAAGAGAAACGTACAGAACATGGAGTACCCGATGCTCCCTGAAGGGATAACATCTCAAGAAGGGATCCATATAGTACTAATCCATATGACCAACGTGACAGTATCAAGTAAAGTAATTTAATACAGGAAATTAATTCTAAGCAGGATATGAAATAATCAGAGAATGTACTCGCCTGGTATCTGAGTGTCCAACTGAAATGTACTATCCGAGGAGTGGTGTCTGGCTCCTATTTAGAACAGCACAAGTCACAACAAGTCCAGAATGGTAAAATGAAGCACTACAATGCATTCTACATGAATCTAGGTCAATCTAGGCCAAAGTCAACTCTTGGTCAACTCTGGTCAACCCTAGAAGTCAAACTAGGTCAACTATGGTCAAACTAGGTCTAACAAGTCTAAATTAGTCTATACTAGGCTAAACTAGCTAACACACACCATTACAAGGCTATATTACAATACAACTATATAGCTACCTACATACATATAGGCATATACATATACTCTATGTACAACATCCATGTTTATATTTCATTCCCATACATGTTGACATATAACCCACACTATATATATAACACATCATATACATTATTATATATACATACATCTACATTACACACATGTACATATATTACATATTCATATAATATATATATATATATATACATATGCATATATAGGCCACCTACATAATATATATATATATATATATACTATATACATTACATAGAGAGAGGGGGCAGGGGTGTGTGTGTAGAGAGTGTCCTGCGGTGTGTGTGAAATTGTGTGTGCTCATGAGAGTGTGGTGAGTACTGTGTGTGTGTGTGTAGAGAAGAGAGTGATGTGTGTGTTAGAGTGTGCTGTGGTGTGAATGAGAGGTGAGATGTGTGGCTGTGATAGTGTGAGGGGTGTGTGTCTACTGCAGTTCAGTTTAGAAGATAGGAAGGGAAACCATAACAATTCTCAGAAAATTAGGAAAGGAAACCAATTCACATTCACAAAAACAGTCCAGATATGACAGTTCAGCCCACATGTTTTCAAATCCCATTTTTGAACCCAATTCACAACCAAACCACCCCAAATTCAAACCATAGTTAGACTACATATAGGAGAAACAAATTAGGGACTCAAACCACCAGTTAACAGTATTTAGATAGGTGAAACAGGTTGCGAAAACTCACATTCCAAAACTGGAAAAATACAGAAATGGCATGTATCAGGGTTTTGGGGAAAAATTGGAAAGTTGATATCTAAAACAATTTAATATGTAAAATTGTGGTTGGTAATTAACATATAGTATGTGTTTGTGTCAGAGAGAGTGATTCGTGTCCACAAAAGTGGACACGAAGTGTCCAAGCACAGAAAACACATATGTATCAAAAAACTGTGAATGGCAAGCCTCGTGCGGCCATGTCGAGCCACATTGGACTCAAAGCACAACACGACGGACCATGTGCTCGAGTCTAGTGCTAGGCTAGGTCTAGGTGAGTGTGTCAGTGTCCACGAAGCGTGTCCACTACGTGTCCAGCATGAATACGAATAGCGTATCAGTGTCCAATAAAACCCGACTGAACAGTCAGGCAACCCAGTACAGAGCCTCGTGCGTGTCCGACATGACACGAGACGACTTGAGGCTTGGGGGCCCTCGTATCAGACACTGCCCCCACCCTCTCTTCTAATCCCAGCTCACCACGTGGCCTGTGCATCGAGCACGAGGCCATGAGCAGCAGGGGAATGCACTGCCTGCGTGCGCGCGCACCCGCGTGTGCACGTGTCCAACCCGACACGATGCGACACGCAAACACTCCCAGTCCATAAGAAACGTGTAAGCAACATAAAAACAATATTTTCTATTCATTTACTTTCCTAAAAACAATTCGAAATGCCCATTGGGGCATTTCATCAAACACTTAGACCTAGGTCAGATACGTGTCCGATACGGACACGAAATGGTTCCTCCTGGACACAAAATCAATTCCTATGGCTAGGGGACACCTAGGGATAGGTCTACATGCAAAGAAATCCAGAAATTAATAGAGTTTGTATAGATTTACCTATTGGTGACCAAATACAAGAAAAGCCTCAAATGGGGGTTTTCCTCTTGCTAACACTTCTCCAAATTGATATAAATCTGAGAATAACACTCCACAACAGCAAGAACACTATATTTAGAACCTATTGAAATTAGTTTGAGGGCAAAAGGAAATAAATAGGATTTAATATGAATTAATGAAGATGGAATAATACCTTTTTCTAAAACTTGTTCTTCCTAAGAGGCTAGCCCTAATTTCTAGGAGAATACTTATAGGAGGGGATTCCCAATGCTAGGTATATGTGGCCGGCCAACTATGGGTTGGGCTAGGTTAGGTTCACATGGCTAATGGATTGGGCTTTGTCAAAAACAATGGTTCTAAATCACAAGTCATGACTTGTGACCAAAAGCTTTATATTCAAATCTCCATTTCCTAATTGATTCTAATAACTAGAGTATGGTTAACTTAAATTAACCTAGGGTCTCATAATCTAACCAAGTCCAAACTCAACAAGGGTTAGCTTCTAGGTTAGCCTACCAAGTCAAAGCTAGTCAAAGTCAACCTAGTCAACCTTCATTCAAACAATTCTAAAATAAATCCTAAAAATTCCCATAAATTCAAGTAAATTCTAATAAATTCAAATAACCCCAAAAATGACAAAAATACCCTTAAACTAGAATATGGTTGTGACAAATCTACTCTCCTTAAAATAATTTTGTTCTCAAAATTAAAGGCGAAACTAACTGCTGAGAAGGATAGAAAAGTATACCTCAAGGTCCAAAAAGATAGGGGTATCGCTCGCGCATCTCATCCTCCCGCTCCCAGGTAGACTCTCCTGGAGAATAATGCCTCCATGCGACGCATACCAAAGGTATCACCGGGTTCCTCAGAACCTTCTCCCGTCGATCCAGAATCTCCACTGGCTGCTCTGGATAGCTGAGAGAAGGTCCAACCTCAATCTCCGAATGATCGAGCACATGGCTAGGATCAGCCACGTACCGTCTCAACTGTGATACATGGAATACGTTGTGGACCTCCACTAGTACAGACGGCAAGTCTAGCCTGTATGCCACGTCACCGACTCTTCCGCTGATAACGAAAGGGCCGATGAAGCGCGGGCTAAGCTTCCCACCTCCACCAAAACGTATCGTACCACGAGTCGGAGATATCCTCAAGAAAACTTGGTCTCCAACCTAATCACAAGCAAGGTATCAATTAATTATGATAAACAAACATGATCAAAAATACAAACAAACAAACCTAATTCTAATCCTACTCTAATCTGTACCTCAAACTCCAAGGGCCTCCGGTGGCTATCGGCCTAGTGCCGATGTCTGTCCTGTGCCACGCGAAGTCTGTCCCTGATGAGCTTCACCTTCTCGGCTGCGTCAACAACCATCTCTGGCTCCAGTAAAGCTCGCTCACCAACATCATCCCAAGATAAGGGTGTACGACACCTACGCCCGTACAGAGCCTCGAAAGGTGACATCTCAATGCTGGCCTGGAAACTATTGTTGTAAGCAAACTCCACCAAATGAAGATGATCCTCCCAGGAACCTCCAAAGTCCAAGACGCACGTCCGCAACATATCCTCAAGTGTCTGAATAGTCCTCTCTGACTGTCCGTCCGTCTGGGAGTGGTATGCAGTACTAAACTTGAGCTGAGTGCCCAAGCTAATCTGCAGACTCCTGCAGAAATGGAAAGTAAAGCGACTATCCTGATCTGAGACGATGCTGACTGGAACCCCATGAATCCTGACTATCTGCCGTATATATATCTCTGCCAGCCTCTCTGTAGACGTACCCACCTTGAATGGCAAAAAGTGGGCCGATTTGGTCAACCTGTCAACGATGACCCAAATTGCGTCTTTTCCTCCTGGTGTGCGCGGCAATCCTGATACGAAGTCCATAGTGATATGCTCCCATTTCCACTCGGGAATGGGCAGCGGCTGCAACAATCCACCGGGCCTCTGCCTCTCTGCCTTGACCTGCTGACAGACCAAACACCTAACCATGAAGCGAGCCACCTCCCGCTTCATCCCGGACCACCAAACATGCTCCCTCAGATCTCGGTACATCTTGTTGGCACCAGGGTGTATAGAGTACTGAGATCTGTGGCCCTCCTGCAAAACCTGCTCCCTGAGCTCTCCGCTGGGCACACATAACCTGGAACCGTGCCTCAAGGTACCATCCTCTGCAAGAGAAAACTCGCCATCCAGCAATCCTGCTCGAACCTTCTCTCGGAGACACCGCAGAGCAACGTCCTCAAACTGAGTCGCCTTGATTCTCTCCACCAAGTCTGACTGAATCTGCATGCCCCACATCTGCATCTGCACTCCGGGCACGATCACCTCAATCCCAAGGCTCTCCAAGTCTGCAAGCAAGTGCCAATCCATGGTCAAACACATAGCTGTCGGATACCTACTCAAGGCATCGGCAACCACGTTGGCCTTCCCTAGGTGATACTGAAGTATGATGTCAAAGTCCTTCATCAACTCTAGCCATCTGCGCTGCCTCATGTTCAACTCCTTCTGAGTGAACACATACTTTAAGCTCTTGTGATCTGTAAAAATCTCCACCCTCTCCCCATACAGATAATGCTTCCACAATTTCAGAGCAAATATCACCGCTGCCAGCTCCAGGTCATGGGTAGGGTAGTTCTTCTCATGGGAACGTAACTGCCTGAAAGCATAGGCAATCACCTTCCCGTGCTGCTGCAATACACAACCCAGCCCCTTCCCTGAAGCATCACTATAAATAGTGAATCCACCTGATCCTGAAGGCAATATCAGAATCGGAGCTGTCGTAAGTCGCTTCTTCAATTCATCAAAAGCTGCCTGACACTCCTCTGACCAAACGAACTCAGCATCCTTCCGGGTCAACCGAGTCAACGGCTCTGCAACCCGGAAGAAATCCTGCACAAATCTCCGATAATATTCTGGCAGCCCCATAAAACTCCTGATCTCTGCAACTGAAGTCGATGCTGTCTAAGCCTCAACTGCTACAATCTTCTTGGGGTCAACTGAGATACCATCTCCAGTCACCACATGCCCCAAGAAGTCCACCCGGTCCAAGAAGAACTCACACTTGGAGAGCTTCCCATAAAGCTGCTCCTTCCTGAGAGTCTTCAGCTCGATCCTCAAATACTCCTCATGCTCCTCCTTAGTCTTGGAATATACCAAGATGTCGTCAATGAACACCACCACAAACTGATCCAGGTACTGGTGGAACACCTTGTTCATCAGGTTCATAAATACTGCTGGTGCATTGGTTAGCCCAAACGGCATAACCAAAAACTCAAACTGCCCGTACCGCATCCTGAAAGCGGTCTTGGGAATATCCTCCCTCTTCACCTTCACCTGGTGATATCCCGACCTCAGATCAATCTTGGAAAATACCCGAGCTCCGCTCAACTGGTCAAAAAGATCGTCGATCCGCGGCAGTGGGTATTTGTTCTTGATCGTGAGGTTGTTGAGTGCCCTATAGTCAATACACATCCGTACTGACGCATCCTTCTTCGGCACAAACAACACTGGTGTACCCCATGGCGACGAACTCGAACGGATAAAGCCCTTGTCCTGTAGCTCATCCACTTGCTTCTTCAGCTCCACCAACTCACTATTGTTCACCCGATAGACATGCTGAGAGATGGGTTCCGCTCCTGGAACCAAGTCTATCGAGAACTCAATGTATCTGTCTGGTGGCAGTCCCGGCAACTCCTCTGGGAAAACATCCATATACTCTGCTATTAAGGGGTGTGGAATCGCCTGCTCCTCAACCGAGACTCTACAGAAAACTCTGCTGCTCTGCTCCGCCTGACGTCTGGAGTACTCGAACTCTGGCTCCCCCGGCGCTCTGAAAAGAACTCTACCCCCTCTGCAATCAATGCTGGCATGGTGCCTGCTCAACCAATCCATACCGAGTACTATATCGTAGTTCGACAATGGCATTACGAGCAGGCTCACCTCCAACTCACGGCCTCCCAAAACTACACTCCAACCCTTACAAACATCACTCACGAGGATAATGCCACCCCCGGTCGTGATCTTGTAAGTCCTAGGCAATGATTCAGCTATAATACTGTATCTAATCGTAAAAAATACTGATATGAAGCTATGCGAAGCACCGGAATCGAATAATGCAAAAGCTGGTCTGGAGTCGAGAAGAACCGAACCTGCGATCAGCTCTCCTATCACCTCTGTATCTTCGACCGCCATGGCGAAAGCTCGCCCCTGCTGGCCTCCCCAGGTCTGCTGCTGGTGCTGGACGAACCTCTGCTGCTGTGTCGGCAGGGCTGGTCCCTTCTGCTGGCCTGCTGGAGCTCTGACTGCTGCCCCCTGAGCTGCTCGTCCCATACGGCACTCCCTCATCGGGTAGTTTGCTGAGCCACACACTAGGCACTGGCCCAGCCTCTTCCGGCACTCATTGAAGACATGGCCAGGCTTCTTACAGTAGGCATAAGTAACACCCTGTCTCTGGCCTTGCTGGTGCTGCCTCGGCTGCTGCTGCTGGTGAACTGGCCTCTGCTGGATCGGCTGCGGCTGGAACTGCCTCAGCTGCTGGTGCTGAAAGTGAGGCCTCTTGGCCTGGCCTCCGCTGCTGCTGCCCCCAACTGGGTCTCGCCCCCTCTTGAGCCTAAGCTCAAGATCATCCTCTGCCAATAAGGCTCCTGTCAAGATCTTCTCAAATGTGGCATCCCTGTTGCCCTTGGTCAAGGACTTGACCTCCTTGACCAGACCCTTCCGGAACCTCTGGGCCTTCGCCGTCTTGCTCAAGCCCTCTACGAACCTGCCGAGGTGGCCGAACTCCCCAGCGTACTCCTCCACTGAAAGGCTCCCCTGGACTAGGCTCTCGAACTGCGACTCCAAGGCTCTGAGCGCTGAATCTGGGAAGAACTTCTTCTTGAAGAAGCCCTTGAACTCCTCCCAAGTCTGCCCAGCTACCCCTATCCTGGGGTCTGACTGATACCAGGTGCGAGCAAGATCTCGCATCCGGCTAGTTGCTGCCTCAATCTGGAGATCTGCTGGTATCCTGGCCAGGCGAAAGATCTCCTCTATATGCTCGATCCACTCATCATCATATAGAATCCCCTCTGTCCCCAGGAAGTCTCTGGGGTTTATCTTCTGGAACTGCTCTATCCCCGGTGTCCTCGGCTGCTGAACCACTGGTCGAGCTGTAACCGTCGTAAGGGCCAACTCCATGCCCCTGTCCTGTCGAGCCTGCTGCCGGTCCATGAACTGCTAGAAATATGCGAACATCTGTGCCGCATCCACGTATCCTGTAGGCGGCGGCTGCTAGAAGGGCTCCTTTGCGATGACTGGGTCCTACCTTCGAACCGGTGGAGGCATACCTCCTACTGCTGCTGCTGCTGCTGGAGTCTCAATACGAACAGAGGTGATAGGAGCTGCAGTCTCCTGGCCCTACTGTACTGGCTGAGAGGTAGCAGACCCCTCTATAGCATCCCCATGAATGGTACGCTACGACCGAGTCTCTACCATCCTGAAGACAGACCAAACAAGAGTATCAATTTATGAGAAAGAAGCGATATAACAAAGGCGGACAATTAAAATTCAAAAGAATCAGCTGACAATAAGGATTTAGATGGCAATAAAAAGAATTTTTCCTAATGTGATTGAGTACCTTAAAAATTAATGTCCTATATCCTACTGCAGGCTGTAGTGATACTCTAGTTCGAATACCACTACACTTCTAGTCTAGACCTGCATGGGCCACCACTAAAAACGTGTCACGACCCGCACCCTAGAGTAAGGACACGAGACGTGGGTACGTCCAGCCTACGCCGCAGTGTCGACGGTAGAACGCTGTCCTAGGTCGCAACATCTAGCAATAATATACTAAGCAGTTTATACTCCCCGAATGGGGGTGACATGATAGAAGTAAACTCAATCACAACTAAGGAAGAAGAAGCACGATATGATATAGAACTCAAGGAAATACAGATGATAAAATAGTTTAAGATAACATCCCAGCAAATATCCAAAGTAGAAATCTCAGCTACTGAATATGAAATAATATATACAACCCAGGTCTCCAGACAGAAATAAAGTCTAGCTAAAACAGTCTCAAGACAAGATAAATAAGATAGGCCTAACTAAGCTAGTCTAGGCAATGGGGGTAATGTCATCAGCTAGGGCTGGGTCCTCCTGAGAGTCTAGCTCGCAAGTGTCGTCTAGGGCTGCCCCATAGAAGGTATCCACACAGGCCCCCTCCTCGTCCTCTGTAATATTTTTAACAGGTCCAGTCAGGACAGGAGCGAGCACAATACATCTCAACAGTTCATAGTAGGTTAGAAAATATAATCATGCAGTAAAGTAAGATATAGATACTGAAGGAAATGCAGTATGTAAACAAAGAGAGAGCTGTAATAGAAATATCTACTATGAATAGAGACTAACAGTGGCTAGTGAGTCAGAGTACAATATAGACATGTAAATGGCATAGGAGATTCTGATGCTGCACTATGGAAAGATTCTGATGCTACACTACTTGGATAGTATTCACATGTCTACTTCTACTCCCCCGTACCCCCAATCAATACATAAGGATCCAACCAGGTTATGTTATGATTCCATGCAAAGGCCCCCGAAGGGTGATACATGGATGTCCCATAAATAGGGATTCTAGGAGATTCTAGAAGACCCAATAAATGGGATAAGGATTCAAGGAAGACTCTGTGATCATGAAAGTACATGTCACAAGTGGTCGATGAACCAATGAAGCATAGTGATACGCCATGTAAGTGAAACGCACAGAACATGGAGTACCCGATACTCCCTGAAGGGATAACATCTCAAGAAGGGATCCATATAGTACTAATCCGTGTGACCAACGTGACAGTATCAAGTAAAGTAATTTAATGCAGAAAAATAATTCTAAGCATGATATAAAATGATCAGAGAATGTACTCGCCTGGTATCTGAGTGTCCAACTGAAATGTACTGTCCGAGGAGTGGTGACTGGCTCCTATTTAGAACAGCACAAGTCACAACAAGTCCATCATGGTAAAATGAAGCACTACAATGTATTCTACATGAATCTAGGTCAATCTAGGCCAAAGTCAACTCTTGGTCAACTCTGGTCAACCCTAGAAGTCAAACTAGGTCAACTATGGTCAAACTAGGTCTAACAAGTCTAAATTAGTCTATACTAGGCTAAACTAGCTAACACATACCATTACAAGGCTATATTACAATACAACTATATAGCTACCTATATACATATTGGCATATACATATACTCTATGTACACACATCCATGTTTATATTTCATTCCCATACATGTTGACATATAACCCACACTATATATATAACACATCATATACATTATTATATATACATACATCTACATTACACACATGTACATATATTACATATTCATATATAATATATATATACATATGCATATATAGGCCACCTACCTAATATATATATATATACTATATACATTACATAGAGAGAGGGGGCATGTGTGTGTGTGTAGAGAGTGTAGTGCCCCGCTCCCGTTGGGGCGAAGCACTATGTAATAGGCTCGTGCCAAGTCAGACATAGTCGGGAACATAGATGGCTAGTCTGACTCGGCGACGAGTTTGTATACAAAAACCATGGCATCAATAAAATCGATTTGGACGAGTGATATGAGTACCGTTCCAACTAATGGATCGACTACTGTTGGAATAAGTCCTAGATGCGGTAGGCGGCGTCTTGGCGAAGGAACTCTAAAGGGAGCGACGCAACCCGTCTGCCGTTGGTTTTATTGGTTTTCTTGGCCTTCTGAACGAATTGTTGCGTGGATTTGATAGTGTGCTTTCGCGTCGATTTCTGAATGCGTCTTTGGGAATTTCGAAGGAAGGATTAAAGGAAGGGTTCTAATTCGATGCTCGTGCCATTGCAGGAGTTCGTGTAACTGACGCTTGACCGTCGCGAAGCGTTCTCCTACTCTCGGCGCAATCTTCTTAGGTGGGTGGTTCTTCGGCCCCTTCTTTTATACTCCTTCCCGCCAACTAAATTCTTAAAGTTCAACGTTCAAATCGATGATGCTAACGGAATGTATGCTTGCCACTAAGATCAAGAGCTCGGGATAATATATCAACCTAGAAAAGTAAACTCTGAATCGATAGGTTCACACTAAGAAAGAGATAGACTATATTCCATGCCATGCAAAACACAACTATAAAAACCTTGGTGGCGGTACATCATGCCTCGGAGAATTTGGTGCCTACGGGATGCTAAATCAGAACGTACGGTTTCGGGGGAAAGGACCCTTGCGCGAGTAGGAATGATTATGTGATTTGATAATGGTTACGCTATGCAATTTACTTCATACATATATAACTGTTCACGCATTCGCATGGTCAAGGACGACTTGTGCACAAGGTGAGCTTTCCTCGAGACGGTACCCGGGGCCCTGGGACCGAATCGGCCTAGGAGGAAATTATGGAAATCGTGCTTCGGCGCGAGGCATTGCGAGACCTCCAGTTAGGCTCGCTACCTGGACTGGAGGGCGCGTCGCAAGGCTATGTAATCGTCCTTCTTGGTGTCGATATCACCAATGACTGCATATAGGATAGACTGCATGCTTATCTATTGTCTTGTGCAGGTGGTAAGTATCATGTACATTTTGTGCAGGAAAGGAGCACGGCCGTGGTAAGAATGCCTTTAAATGGGTTATGTTGTTATCGTTTAAAATGTGCCTTCGATATGAACTGCAACTCATATAGTTCTAAATAGAAAGATCACTTCGTATGCCTGAATACTTAATAAGCAGTGTCGGTTTAGACGAGTGGGTTCGTCCCATCCACTAGCAAGTGTGCTAACCCCCAACTCCCCAGGTAACGAGCGTGCTGTGGGAGCTCGAGACTAAGCTGGAGCTGAAGAACGGGAGGCGGCACGAAGCTCTCCTATTTTGAAGTATTTTGATGCCCAATTCAGACCGAAGGCTTTGTTCAAATGTATAAAGGGGCATGAATGTATGGAACGCCGAGGATTATTTCAAGGCGTAGCTGTCGATAGCTTTCTTTTGTATTTCAAAGATGTAGCCGCAACGGCATATGTAATGTAAATATGACCTTGCACATATTTTGCAAGTTTATGAATGAAAGGCTAAGTTTCTTCCTATGCTATGTTTTCAACTCTCTGCACTGTTAAATTTCAACGCGTCGAGCCAAAAAGAAATTTCCAAGCGCACATCCTTGCCTTGTGCAAGTCTATCAAAGACTTGTACGGCATCACGTCCCGACCCGTGGGAATCGATTTATATCGAGTCAAGGCGATAGCGACCGATTCGGCGAGTCGGGGCATGACAAGTTGGTATCAAAGCTAATGGTTCACCCCTCGGACCTTCCAAAATACTTTCTTTAGATGATGCCGTTGCAATTTTTCAAAAACTATGCTTTTCGACATATGCGGCCTGAAATAATCGTTCCATACATATAAGCCCGTAGATATTTTGAGAATACTAACGGGTTTGCTCAATTTTGTAGGAATGACAGAAAGACTGGGTGTCCCCACATTGATTAGCACGGATAGCACCGAAGGTACGACGCCTAGCGAATCTGCCATGGAGCGACTGCTACGCCTCATGGCACTCCAACAACGTCAGTCAGAGATGCAGCAACGACAGCTGCAGGAACAGATCCAGGCCCAAGTCAGCGCCCAACAAAAGCAAATGGACGCCCTGACCAGGATCGTGAGCACCATAGCGACGCAACAAAACTCGACGACCGTCATGTCCGAGGAAGAAGTACAAGCCGAAAAGACAAAACATGTGTCATCCTCCTCCCTGCTCAAGGTGACCAAGTTTAAGAAAATGAACCCGCCGGACTTCAACGGTCGAGCAGAGCCTGACGAAGTCATGGGGTGGCTAGTGAAGATTGAGAGTCTGTTCACTCTCCTCAACATCAAGGGGTCCAAGAAAGTCGGGTGCGCAGCGTTGCAGCTCAACTTGAGGGCCTACGACTGGTGGGAAGCGAAGAAACAGGAACTCCAAGGGTCCAACCCCAGTGCCAAGATCTCGTGGGAGACATTCAAACGGGCCTTCCTCGAATAATACATCCCTTGTGCCCTTCGTCGACAGAAGGAAGAGGAGTTCATGTCCTTGAAGCAAGGAAACTTGTCCGTTGAAGACTACGATGCGAAGTTCGCGAAGCTAGCGAAGTTTGCCGGGGCTTTTCTGCCGAACGCAGAGGCGTGGTGCGAGCGCTTCCAGCAAGGCCTGAATGAAGATTTGCGTCGGGACGTCATGAACCAGAGATGCCAGACGTACAGGGAGTCATATAACGCCGCTCTTGATATGGAGCGGGTCTTCGGTCGAACGTCGCAGAAGGGCGGATCAAGCATCCGCAACAACTTCAACAAGCGTCCTAACGACGTGGGAGGATCTGGTGCGCCAAAGCGCCAGAACACGACCGAGTATCGGGGGCCTCACCCAGGCGTACGTTGCCATCGCTGCGGCAAAATAGGACATCTGGCGGTCGACTGCCGAGGGGGATGCTTCAAGTGTGGCTAGCTAGGTCACAAGGCGGTAGATTGTCGAATGGGGAGGGCGAACCAACATCCACCAAGGGACGTCCAGAACCAGAACAGGGCGCCTCCCGCCCATGGCGAAAACGCAGTGCCCGTGAATCCACAAAATCGCCAAGGGGCGCAAGGCCGAGTCTACGCACTAACGCGGGACGAAGTCTATGCGTCCGATACTGTCGTGACAGGTATACTACTCTATAAAAATATGCCTGCTAGAGTATTGTTCGATTCGGGTGCAACGCATAGTTTCATATCGGCCGACTTTGTAAAAGAAAATGAATTACCTATGCAACTTTTAGATATGAATCTTAGCGTTAGCACTCCATCGGGAGTAGATATGCCTGCCACTCATATTTGTAGGAACGGTTACATATGCATCGGAGGGAGGAATCTATCCTTGGAAGTTATCGTCCTCGACGTCAAGGAGTACGATATAATCCTCGGCATGGATTGGTTGGGTGCATGCCACGCAACGATCGAGTGCGCGGAGAAGAGAGTTGTGTTCCGCCTTCCGGGCGAAACCGAGTTCTCCTATTCGTGCGGAGCAGCATCAAAGTCGGCAATGGTGATATCGGCGATTTCGGCAAGGCGTATGTTGTATTCCGGGTGCAGCGGATACCTAGCATCAGTTCGAGACACGAGAACGGAGATTGCAAGCACGGCCCAGACCGAAGTCGTAGCAGAATTTCCTGATGTGTTCCCAGACGAGTTGCCAGGGATGCCGCCGGACCGAGAGATAGAATTCAGCATCGACACCTTCCCGGACACCCGACCGATATCCAAAGCACCCTATCGAATGGCACCGGCAGAGCTGAAGGAACTGAAGGCACAACTACAAGAGTTACTGGATCGTGGTTACATTCGCCCTAGTGTCTCCCCGTGGGGTGCCCCAGTATTGTTCGTGAGGAAGAAAGATGGATCGATGCGGCTGTGCATCGATTATCGGGAACTCAACAAAGCCACGGTACGAAACAAGTACCCGTTGCCGAGAATAGATGATCTGTTTGACCAGCTACAAGGGGCGACGGTGTTTTCCAAGATTGATCTTTGCTCAGGCTACCATCAACTGAAGATCAAGTCTGAAGACGTGCCGAAGTCCGCCTTCCGAACCCGATATGGTCACTACGAATTTTTAGTCATGCCTTTCGGCTTGACCAACGCTCCTACCGCGTTCATGGATCTAATGAACCGGGTGTTCCGACCGTTCATAGACAAATTTGTCGTTGTATTCATCGACGACATTCTCATATATTCAAAGAGCAAGGACGAGCACGTGGAACACTTGAAGACAGTGCTACAGACTCTGTGCGAACATCAACTCTACGCCAAGCTAAGCAAGTGCGAGTTCTGGATGAACAGCGTGACGTTCCTTGGGCACGTTGTCTCCGCTGAAGGCGTCACGGTGGACCCAAAGAAGATTGAAGCAATAGTCGAATGGAAGCGGCCTACCTCAGCAGGCGACATCCGAAGTTTTCTCGGCTTGGCAGGCTACTACCGTAGATTCGTAAAAGATTTTACCAAAATTGCGTCGCCTCTGACTCGCCTCACCCAGAAGGGAGTCACATTCGAGTGGAATGACGCCTGCGAATCGAGCTTCCAAGAGTTGAAGAAACGGCTCGTCTCAGCGCCGATCCTTGCACTTCCGGACGGGCCAGAAGGGTTTCAGATATTTAGCGATGCATCACGGACGGGTTTGGGATGCGTGCTTATGCAAAGGGATAAGGTGATTTCGTTTGCTTCGAGACAATTGAAGCAACACGAGAAAAATTATCCTACGCATGATCTTGAGTTAGCGGCCATTATGTTCGCGTTGAAGCTATGGCGACACTATCTTTATGGTGTAGCTTGCCACATCTATACGGACCACAAGAGCCTCAAATATATCTTCACTCAATGGGACCTGAACTTACGGCAGCGGAGTTGGCTCGAACTCATCAAAGATTACGATCTGACTATCGAGTACACGTCGGGTAAGGGGAACGTTGTGGCAGACGCGCTGAGTAGAATGTTTGCTGGGTGCTTGTCTATCAACCGTAACATACAGCGAGACTTAGCGGAGATGGGTATCGAACTCCGAATCCGTTACCGTGGAGCACGATTGGCCCAATTGCACCTTGAGTCGAGCTTGCACAACAAAATAAAGACCGCACAGGAAGACGACCCATTCCTGAAGAAGATGCGCGAGCTGATTTCGACGGGAAAGGCGACCGACTTTGTGGTGGACGAGGGCGGAATGACGCGGATGAAGGGGAGGATATGCGTGCCGGACCATGCTGAACTTAGAAAGGAGATTCTGACGGAGGCCCATTATGCGAAGTACTCGTTGCACCCCGGGAGTACCAAAATGTATAAGGACCTGCGCACGACCTTTTGGTGGCACGGCATGAAGAAAGACGTGGCGACATTTGTGTCACAGTGTATGGCCTGTCAACGGGTGAAGGCCGAGCATCAAAGACCAGGCGGAGAGCTACAGAACCTCGACATTCCAGTATGGAAATGGAACAACATTTCCATGGACTTCATCATGGGCCTTCCAAAGACGTCGCGGGGGAATAATGCGATTTGGGTCATTGTCGATCGTTTGACCAAATCTGCTCATTTTCTCGCTATTAAAGCATCATGGAGCGTCGATCGGTTAGCTCAGATTTATCTCGACGAGATCGTCAGACTGCACGGGGTACCGGCCATAATTATTTCGGACAGAGACGGACGATTCTTATCACGTTTCTGGACGAGTCTACAGGCGGCGCTGGGCACTAAGTTGAACCTTAGCTCCGCGTACCACCCGCAAACCGATGGCCAGACAGAAAGAGTAAATCAGATCCTGGAGGATATGCTACGTCTGTGCGCGATAGATTTGAAGACTAGCAGGGACACGCACTTGCCGCTCACGGAGTTCGCATACAACAACAGTTACCAATCGAGCATCCAGATGGCCCCCTACGAGGCACTTTACGGGAGGAAGTGTCGATCTTCAATTTGCTGGGACGAAGTCGGGGAGCGACAGGTGCTCGGGCCAAAACTAGTCGAACAAGCCGTCGAGAAGGTCCGCATGATTCGAGATAGGCTTCGCATTGCTCAGAGTCGACAAAAGAGTTATGCAGATACTCGTCGACGACCGTTAGAGTTCTTGGTTGGGGACCATGTGTTTCTGAAGGTGACGCCGATGCGGGGCGTCATGCGATTCGGGGTAAAAGGCAAGCTAAGTCCGAGATTCGTAGGGCCCTTCGAGATCCTCGAAAGAGTGGCGACCGTTGCTTACCGGATCGTGCTACCTCCTGTCCTGGCCGAAGTGTACGACGTCTTTCATGTCTCCCAACTTCGGAAGTACGTGCATGACCCAAGCCATGTGGTTAGTTTTGATCAGTTGGAGCTACGCACCGATCTATCATACTCGAAGGAGCCCGTGCGAATTTTGGACCGTAAGGAAAAGATCCTGCGGAGCCGATCGATGTCCTTGGTTCGCGTACTCTGGCGCAACCATTCCGTCGAGGAGTCAACGTGGGAGCTAGATGCAGAGATGAGGGAGAAGTACCCTTCACTTTTCGTAGACGAAGGTCAGACCCTTGTTCTTAAGTTTCGGGACGAAACTTTTTCTTAGTGGTATGTTATGTAGTGCCCCGCTCCCGTTGGGGCGAAGCACTATGTAATAGGCTCGTGCCAAGTCAGACATAGTCGGGAACATAGATGGCTAGTCTGACTCGGCGACGAGTTTGTATACAAAAACCATGGCATCAATAAAATCGATTTGGACGAGTGATATGAGTACCGTTCCAACTAATGGATCGACTACTGTTGGAATAAGTCCTAGATGCGGTAGGCGGCGTCTTGGCGAAGGAACTCTAAAGGGAGCGACGCAACCCGTCTTCCGTTGGTTTTATTGGTTTTCTTGGCCTTCTGAACGAATTGTTGCGTGGATTTGATAGTGTGCTTTCGCGTCGATTTCTGAATGTGTCTTTAGGAATTTCGAAGGAAGGATTAAAGGAAGGGTTCTAATTCGATGCTCGTGCCATTGCAGGAGTTCGTGTAACTGACGCTTGACCGTCGCGAAGCGTTCTCCTACTCTCGGCGCAATCTTCTTAGGTGGGTGGTTCTTCGGCCCCTTCTTTTCTACTCCTTTCCGCCAACTAAATTCTTAAAGTTCAACGTTCAAATCGATGATGCTAACGGGATGTATGCTTGCCACTAAGATCAAGAGCTCGGGATAATATATCAACCTAGAAAAGTAAACTCTGAATCGATAGGTTCACACTAAGAAAGAGATAGACTATATTTCATGCCATGCAAAACACAACTATGAAAACCTTGGTGGCGGTACATCATGCCTCGGAGAATTTGGTGCCTACGGGATGCTAAATCAGAACGTACGGTTTCGGGGGAAAGGACCCTTGCGCGAGTAGGAATGATTATGTGATTTGATAATGGTTACGCTATGCAATTTACTTCATACATATATAACTGTTCACGCATTCGCATGGTCAAGGACGACTTGTGCACAAGGTGAGCTTTCCTCGAGACGGTACCCGGGGCCCTTGGACCGAATCGGCCTAGGAGGAAATTATGGAAATCGTGCTTCGGCACGAGGCATTGCGAGACCTCCAGTTAGGCTCGCTACCTGGACTGGAGGGCGCGTCGCAAGGCTACGTAATCGTCCTTCTTGGTGTCGATATCACCAATGACCGCATATAGGATAGACTGCATGCTCATCTATTGTCTTGTGCAGGTGGTAAGTATCATGTACATTTTGTGCAGGAAAGGAGCACGGCCGTGGTACGAATGCCTTTAAATGGGTTATGTTGTTATCGTTTAAAATGTGCCTTCGATATGAACTGCAACTCATATAGTTCTAAATAGAAAGATCACTTCGTATGCCTGAATCCTTAATAAGCAGTGTCGGTTTAGACGAGTGGGTTCGTCCCATCCACTAGCAAGTGTGCTAACCCCCAACTCCCCAGGTAACGAGCGTGCTGCGGGAGCTCGAGACTAAGCTGGAGCTGAAGAACGGGAGGCGGCACGAAGCTCTCCTATTTTGAAGTATTTTGATGCCCAATTCAGACCGAAGGCTTTTGTTCAAATGTATAAAGGGGCATGAATGTATGGAACGCCGAGGATTATTTCAAGGCGTAGCTGTCGATAGCTTTCTTTTGTATTTCAAAGATGTAGCCGCAACGGCATATGTAATGTAAATATGACCTTGCACATATTTTGCAAGTTTATGAATGAAAGGCTAAGTTTCTTCCTATGCTATGTTTTCAACTCTCTGCACTGTTAAATTTCAACGCGTCGAGCCAAAAAGAAATTTCCAAGCGCACATCCTTGCCTTGTGCAAGTCTATCAAAGACTTGTACGGCATCACGTCCCGACCCGTGGGGATCAATTTATATCGAGTCAAGGCGATGGCGACCGATTCGGCGAGTCGGGGCGTGACAGAGAGTGTCCTGTGGTGTGTGTGAAACTGTGTGTGCTCATGAGAGTGTGGTGAGTATACTGTGTGTGTGTGTAGAGAAGAGAGTGATGTGTGTGTTAGAGTATGCTGTGGTGTGAATGAGAGGTGAGATGTATGGCTGTGATAGTGTGAGGGGTGTGTGTCTACTGCAGTTCAGTTTAGAAGATAGAAAGGGAAACCATAACAGTTCTCAGAAAATTAGGAAAGGAAACCAATTCACATTCACAAAAACAGTCCAGATATGACAGTTCAGCCCACATGTTTTCAAATCTCATTTTTGAACCCAATTCACAACCAAACCACCCCAAATTCAAACCACAGTTAGACTACATATAGGAGAAACAAATTAGGGACTCAAACCACTAGTTAACAGTATTTAGATAGGTGAAATAGGTTGCTAAAACTCACATTCCAAAACTGGAAAAATACAGAAATTGCATGTATCAGGGTTTTGGGGAAAAATTGGAAAGTTGATATCTAAAACAATTTAATATATAAAATTGTGGTTGGTAATTAACATATAGTATGTGTTTGTGTCAGAGAGAGTGATTCATGTCCACAAAAGTGGACACGAAGTGTCCAAGCACAGAAAACACATATGTATCAAAAACTGTGAATGGCAAGCCTCGTGCGGCCATGTCGAGCCACATTGGACTCAAAGCACAACACGAGGGACCATGTGCTCGAGTCTAGTGCTAGGCTAGGTCTAGGTGAGTGTGCCAGTGTCCACGAAGCATGTCCACGACGTGTCCTGCATGAATACGAATAGCGTATCAGTGTCCAATAAAACCCGACTGAACAGTCAGGCAACCCAGTGCAGAGCCTCGTACGTGTCCGACACGACACGAGACGACTCGAGGCTTGGGGGCCCTCGTGTCAGACACTGCCCCCACCCCCTCGTCTAATCCCAGCTCGCCACGTGGCCTGTGCATCGAGCACGAGGCCACGAGCAGCAGGGGAATGCACTGCCTGCGCGCGCGCGCGCACCCGCATTTGCACGTGTCCAACCCGACACGATGCGACACGGAAATACCCCAGTCCACAAGAAACGTGTAAGCAACATAAAAACAATATTTTCTATTAATTTACTTTTCTAAAAACAATTCGAAATGCCCATTGGGGCATTTCATCAAACACTTAGACCTAGGTCGGATACGTGTCCGATACGGACACGAAATGGTTCCACCTGGACACGAAATCAATTCCTATGGCTAGGGGACACCTAGGGCTAGGTCTACATGCAAAGAAATCCAGAAATTAATGGAGTTTGTATAGATTTACCTATTGGTGACCAAATGCAAGAAAAGCCTCAAATGGGGATTTTTCTCGCTAGCAAACTTCTCCAAATTGATATAAATCTGAGAATAACACTCCACAACAGAAAGAACACTATATTTAGAACCTATTGAAATTAGTTTAAGGTAAAAAGGAAATAAATAGGATTTAATATGAATTAATGAAGATGGAATAATACCTCTTTCTAAAACTTGTTCTTCCTAAGAGGCTAGCCCTAATTTCTAGGAGAATACTTATAGGGGGGATTCCCAATGCTAGGTATATGTGGCCGACCAACTATGGGTTGGGCTAGGTTAGGTTCACATGGCTAATGGGTTGGGCTTTGTCAAAAACAATGGTTCTAAATCACAAGTCATGACTTGTGACCAAAAGCTTTCTATTCAAATCTCCATTTCCTAATTGATTATAATAACTAGAGTATGGTTAACTTAAATTAACCTAGGGTCTCATAATCTAACCAAGTCCAAACTCAACTAGGGTTAGCTTCTAGGTTAGCCTACCAAGTCAAAGCTAGTCAAAGTCAACCTAGTCAACCTTCATTCAAACAATTCTAAAATAAATCCTAAAAATTCCCATAAATTCAAATAAATTCTAATAAATTCAAATAACCCCAAAAATGATAAAAATACCCTCAAACTAGAATGTGGTAGTGACAACTTGAAATATATTTTATTAGTAAAATAATTTTAGAGAAATAGTTGAAAAATATTTATTGTATAGTAACTTGAAAATTATGCTTTACTAGTCAAAAAGTTATATTAGATAAATAAAACGAATTTAATTGTTTTAGGGCTAGGAACCCCAAAATTTTGAAATTATATAGATAACTTTGTATACATGTAAAATAATAATATATAATCTTCAAAATAATAATTTTAATGATAATAAAAATAACAATGTCATAAACGCTATAGCAAAATACTGTACTGATAACAACATTTGATAATAATACTAATAATAATAATAATAATAATAATAATAATAATAATAATAATAATAATAATAATAAACAGTAATAATAATAATGATAATAATAATAATATGAATCATAATGATAATAATAATAATAATATAATATAATAATAATAATAACAAATATTTAATCTCCTAATGTATACAGCTCTCTCCTCCCTCCCAATTCGTCACAGTGGAAGAGAGAGAAAAATCGGAAGAGAGATGGGATCGGTGAGGGAAGGGGTTTACCAGTAGGAAGGAGAGGCTCGTCGGCGTTACAGCGGACGATGATGGCGACGGAGGGACACGCGACGGCGCTCTGGGCGGAAGGCGGTGGCGCGGCCATCTGGAATGAAGACGGCGGCGGAGGAAGGCGCCCGAGGTTGCGCTGGAGGTGGCGCAGCCTGGGGCGGCACGGTCCGCGGCCGACCGGAGATGGGTGGAGGCGCGCCGGCGGTCTCGTGCGGTGGCACCGCGGCTTCGAGCGACGACCGGGCTCGTCGCGAGCGGCACGGAGCAGTCCGCTCGTCGTGGAGGCGCTGGATCTGGGCGGAAGGACGCGACGGTCATCCGACGATCGGTAAGGGCTTTCCATCTTCCCTTCTACTTGGTGGATTTTTGGTGGTAGTGGTGGTTTTGTGGATTGGGGACGGTTTCGGCCGGTGGCCGTGGCGGAGGGACTGGTGGTTGTGGTCGAGGACAGGTGCAGTATTGAGGTTGGAGAATAGGAAGGATGACGGGAAGGCGAAGGTGGTTGTGGTGGTGATTACTCTGTTGGTGGTGACGATGATGCTGATGAAGATGGTGGGGATGTCGGAATCAGGATGGCGATGTTGGTGGCGTTGGCAGTGGTGGAGTCAGGGGTCGGGGTGGAGTCGGAACGGTGGTAGCGGGTGTGTTCCTGGCCCTGGGCAGATGAACGAAGTTGTCGGTGAGGGTGGTGGCAGTATAGGCATGGCTTGTGGGTCGAGAGCGAGCGTGGATGGGGTTTGGTTAGAGTTTAGGATTGGTGTCGGGTTGATTGTGTCGAGGTTGTCGACACGGGGAAGGATGCAATATAGTTGTAAACTATGGAATAAGATATGGACGGAAGGGGACATGGACACGATGCACTCACGCGGTAGAATATTTGTGGAATAATAATGTGGATGAGTACCTCTCCTTATATAGGAGGTGGGAATTCCTAGTTAGATAAAGATTAGGATTTATTTAACCCAATTAGATAATTCAATTTAAATCAATAAAATCAAATCTAAATTCAAATTAAATTGCAATTTAAATCTAGATAATCTAAACTCAAATTAAATATAAATTCTACCTTTAAATTAATCCATAAAATCAAATCGAGATTAAAATGGCCACAATAATTTCCAAATATATTTTCCAAAATACCAATAATATTAATTTCGAAAGTAATAAATATTTTTAAATATCTTTTTGAATAATAAAATATTAATATCAATAAATTCAAAAATGGAATTATATATATGAATTCAAATTTATGTACCTCATGTGCAAGGAATATTTGCATAAAATAGTTTTCTAAATTACCACTATTAAATAAGATAGTCTTTTATAATAAATAGAAGTAATAAGTTTTGTCCATCTCGATACGATGCTTTTCACAACTCTAAGTAAAATACAAATACAAATAATTATTATATATTTTATTTTGAACTATAAAAATTAAAAAAATGTTTTTCTAAAAATATGTACGCTCGCACATATTTGCACTCGTCGAGCAAGTACGAAAAATAAAATTTCGCGCGCGACGTACAATACAACTATGCGACGTACAATACAAAATAATAATAAAAATAAATCAGTACCAAATTTATTTTTTAAAAAAAATAGTAGAAATTTAGGGGTTTTACAACTTGCCCCATGAGTTAAGTTGCGTTGCACGGCTTGTGACGTAAGTCTAGGCACCCAAATGACTTGATCGTTCAGAAGTCGAACGCATGTGCGGCACGTTTCCACAATGCGAGGCATGACGCAGCCTTTGCTCGTCGAGTTATTGTGCGTTTAAGTCAGGCAAGTTATGTTGGGCTATCGGAGTAGTAGCAAGCACGGTCCTACGAGTTCTACGACTGGGTATAACCATATAGTCTCAAGGCCTGTCATATAAAGTATGACTTGGGCGATAGCGCCGCGTAGAACATAAGTCGATTTAAGGCACGATGTCGTAAACTTAGTGTTTGAGGCAATAACCACAATTGATTCAGGTGAGTTTTGGAGAAAGGACTATCAAATAGGCATTCATGAGTGGAATGAAATAATATGGTAACATGGAAAGAATGCTCGCGGCCGTGGGTCGTCGAGGGGTCTCAAGGATAGAAGTCTTGAACTTAGTTTTGAAAGAGATGGTAACACTGAAATAAGGATGACTGTGTGAGACGTCAGTTTGAGTCGAGTCTTGCATGGTCATGGACAACTTGTACAAGGTAAAAAGGAAGGATTTCCTCGGATCGACAACCTGGGGCCACAGGACCGATCCGGCCTAGGAGGAAACAGGTATAGCTGTGCCAGGTAGAGGCAACAGGTATTCGGTGGAAGGTCATTGGGGCTCGCTACTTGCTTTGACCGGACCATCCTATACGCCAGCTATGAATCCTGGATGGCTTGTTCTGCCAGTGACCCGTGTTCATATAGATGTCGGCAAAATGGCGGCTATCCGCACGTATGCCTTTGGAATTGAGTCGAGTCGAAGGTGTATACAAGTTAGAACATGATGCTTGGGGCCTAAGATGTGGCTTCAATATAGGCGACATGCTTGGCACAGGGGTGTGGCGTCGAGTCGTAAGTCTTGGCATATAAGTTGCATGTGTTGGATCTGAGTTGTCTGGAGTTTAAGTCAGGAACCGCCGCAAGACAAAGTCGGTCAACACAAGTTCAGAAGTCTTGATTAGGTCAGATGATGATAAAAATAGCAAGGGCCGCGAGGCGGCGACATGGTTAAGTCAGATTGAGTGGCGAGGCACGGCCTCAACAAGGACTTGTAGCAGGATCACACGGAAATAGAGTCTATCGTATAGTTGCGCCTCTGATTTTGGGCTGTAAGACAAGCACGACTTGATAGGTTAACATTGTTGGCACGAGGAGGGTCTAGAGGCAAAGCATGAGTTAACATTGTTGACGCAAGCACGGAATGGTCTAGCGACACAGAATAGGCCAAGGCGTCGGTCCTAAAACTGATCCTAAGGCAAGAGTAGAAAGACAATTGATAAGAAGGGACTATGTTGCACAAAGTAAATCTAACGTGTTGGTTTTGTAAGGGTGGGCGAGGAGCTCATTCCACCAGTACAGTTGAGTACTGACACCCACATAGTTTTTATATACAGGCACAGGTAGAAGCTCGTAGCGCGGAGCTCGCTTGGATGCGTCGAGGCACGGAGTTCCTTGGCAATTCGAAGCGTACGACCGCATGGAGTCAAGACTTATACGGGACATAATGTATGGGCATCGCCTTTCGAAGCATCCGCTGGTTCAAGACATGTATTGAGAGATGAGAGAGAGCTGAGTGACTTGTAATGTGAGATGAGTGAGCTTGAGTGAGCTTGAGAGACTTGTAATCTTGGCCTTGTGCCCCATTATAAACGTTGTTTCAATATCAATAAAAGAAGTGTTTTGTAATGACTTGTGTTTTGCTTTAAATTCCGCTGCTATTATTCAATGTCTCTGCTTGGGACTTCTGTGCGACGACCCCGTCGCAGCCGCTGAAATCGGCCGTTATGGAACCCGCCTTGCACGAGCGCAGTCTAGGCTCGTACGGCATCACGCCTTAGCGAGGACGATCGCTCCTACGGGAGCGGGGCGTGACATAATGGTATCAGAGCATGGTTTTACGTCCTTGGACTATCGATTGAATTCTTTAACTCCGTTGTTTTCGTAAACTCTGAATTGTTGCTTCTGCAAAGTTGCTATCGTTGGTGCGCTCTCTCTCAAATGTCCCACGGGATGTCCATACAATAAGTCTAAATTATTTGCAAAACGTAGGAGAACTGTTTTTGTCAAAACAAAAAGATGGTTTGCGTAAGCACGGTTGGCTAAGTCGGGCTGGACATATACACCAAGGATTATGTCGACCTTAGCAAAGTCGAGTGCAGGATTCGTAATATTTCGAGCAAGAATGAGTTAGACTTGATTGAGTAAATGAGATGACTAGCGATAGGGGTGCTATCGAACGACGATGTTATCGTCGGTGCGATATAAGGTGAGCGTGCTTGAAATTTAAGGAATCGTTCGGACGAAAATTCGAGGAAGTAGATTGTGAATCGAATGATAGTTTTGAGGATTTATTGAATGACTTCATCCCTGAGTGGTGTATGCGATAGCCTCAGGGATGTCGATCGATCGATTGAGGATGCGGGGTGTCGGTGAGTCTATCAGGAAGCGTCGCGTTATGCAAAGCCGTAGAGTGAGTATCAATAAGATGTAGTCTTGAAGTTTGACGAGTTGATTCGAACAACCTAGAAATTTTCGCGCACGGAACGTGCACGGGATTGAGAATTTTACGAGTGTGAAACGTGAAAATAATTGAGTAGGTGAAACTAAATTGAAGAAAGTTAGGGTGTACGAATGGATGACTTGATCGAGAAAATAGATATGGATCGTATACGAAAAGTTAGCACGACATGTAGACAGCGTGCATGAAGGGTTTGATTTTGAAGTTACACGAATGTCTCTAAGGATTGGATTGAACGTTGCTTGATGATTTGAGTTAGTAAAGGGACGATGCGAATTGAGGAAATACGTTGGTCGATGACTTAAGATAAAGGGATGAACGAATACGCAAATTTGGGTTTGAGGAATTTGATGTTGTGAATGATTCGAGGGATAATGATCGAACTTGAATTGAATGTCGAGGAGATTATCCAATCGAACGATGGCATCACTCGTACGACTCGAAATTGGTTGCAAAGGAAGATCGTCAGGTTACGCATATCGTCGATGGTATCGAGGCGTATCAAAGATCGATATGCGATAACTCGGGGGTACTCTAACTCGACGAATAACGATCGTGCAAGTGTTATTGTTCAGTTGGATGCCATACTTAGGATTTTGATTGAGATGAATGTTGGATGAAAATGATCGTGTCTTGATATTTACGTTGATAACCACAGCATCGATATTCTTGCCTTACGCGAGCGCAACTCTAGCCTCGCACATGTGTTGCGTCGGATTTGGGGCGATCGTTTCGCGTGAGCGTTGACATGGTGATTCATGTCGCGGGAATGATCGAACTCGAAAAATCAGGACACGGTAACGTTGATTGTCTCGACTTGTTGGTTTGATACGAAGGAAAATTTGAGAATGTTAGGACTTGCGATTGATAAATGAAATAAACTTGAGGATTGAGTAGGTCCAATCCGCGCATCGAGAATGAATTAGTCTAGACGCAAAACAAGAGTTACGTCCCGATGAGGATGATTATCTCGCGGGAGCGTGCATGGTGATTCATGCCTACCGTGGATAATCTGAATCGCGTGAGATCGGGACGCAATATAATGTTAAGCTAGACGACCTCATATGATCGAATAAGTGAATTGGGATAAATGACTTAGGGAGTATGAAATGTGAGTTATGGCTTAGCGATGAATTGTGTCGTAGCGTGTTTGACTTGAAAGGATTGATAGGCAGATTATGTCGGACATGTTTGAAGAGATAGACTATGCGAAGTGGCTTATTGGTCGAGCGATATTGATGTATCGAAGATTTGGTTGAATGAACTTACAATAGGATGGCTTTGCTGAACGACTTGGACCCCGTGCGACGAAATATTGGGATATGTGTAGGAAATCGATGCTCGATGTTTAGAAATCAGAGTGATGCAAGCTTGGGTAGAAAACCATGTACTATCAATTTGGTTTGACCTTAGGATGGGGTCAGTGTTGATATTGTTGTTTGGAAACTATGATTCCAATACTGACGGAAAGACATAGCCTAGCGGTTAAGCAGACGTCCGAGTATGAAGTGGTAGGATTTATGGAGGCACCACTCGCGAGTCTCGGCTGACATGCACGTATATCAGGGACGCCCGAATATGTGCATGATCCGACTCGAGTGGTGATGGCGGATTCTCTATCACGAGGCTTGGCTGAAATGCATGTATTTTGGGGACGCCTGGAATATGTGTACGATCCAACTAAGTGATACGTTGAATTCAAGTAAGACTTGAGGAACAGGAAGTGTCGAGGATTTTGAGATCGTGAGTTTTGAAGAAAGGATTGAGGGTAGCACGAGCGTGGCTCGAAATAGAGAAACGTATAGGCGTAGTGTGTGCGAGAGTTCTTGAATGTTGAGTAAAGTGATAAGTCAATAAGTACTCAATTAGTTTCGAGGACGAAACTTTTTCTGAGTAGTGTATGATGTAGTACCCCATCCCGCTCAGTCAATCGGAGGAATCGGAACGCTAATGGCGTTCGGACTTAGCCTTACAACGGCTGCTCGAAGACATCGTTCGATCGAGGCGACCGCTCGCTCAGGTGGGGTAGTTTCGGTAAACTTGCCTCATCTTAGCCTTCACATAATAAATCACATGTTTTCAACTTGCACAAGTAGGCTTGATAATAAAAGAGAAGAATCCACATAGCTAAGTGAATAATTTTGACGTGTCGAATTGAGTTAGAATATGGAAAGGTCCAACGGTCGGCTTAGAGTTGGTGCACGGCGTGCTTTGAAAATGACACTCGATCCTTCGTCCCGTGGCTTGGGAGAAGGGAAGTTGGTTGAGTAGGCAAAGTTATGAACGTAGCCTAAGTCATAGGCGTCGCCCGCATAAATGCTTCATAAAGCATGCACGGTCCTATCGTCCAAGGCTTGGCATAGCCTTGGCTTGCCCCATGAGTTAAGTTGTGTTGTACGGCTTGTGACGTAAGTCTAGGCACCCAAATGACTTGATCGTTCAGAAGTCGAATGCATGTGCGGCACATTTCCGCAATGTGAGGCTTGACGCAGCCTTTGCTCGTCGAGTCGTTGTGCGTTTAAGTCAGGCAAGTTATGTTGGGCTATCGGAGTAGTAGCAAGCACGGTCCTACGAGTTCTACGACTGGACATAACCATATAGTTTTACGGTCTCAAGGCCTGTAATATAAAGTATGACTTGGGCGATAGCGTCGCGTAGAACATAAGTCGGTTTAAGGCACGATGTCGCGGACTTAGTGTTTGAGGCAATGACCACAATTGATTCAGGTGAATTTTGGAGAAAGGACTATCAAATAGGCATTCATGAGTGGAATGAAATAATATGGTAACATGGAAAGAATGTTCGTGACCGTGGGTCGTCGAGGGGTCTCAAGGATAGAAGTCTTGAACTTAGTTTTGAAAGAGATGGTAACACTGAAAGAAGGATGATTGTGTGAGACGTCAGTTTGAGTCGAGTCTTGCATGGTCATGGACAACTTGTATAAGGTAACACTACATGAAAATTTGCTTATAGTTACGACGAAGATCAGTCACTAATATATATTAATAGTAACTGAATTTTGTCAGAAATGATATTAGTGACGGACTAAACACATGAGTAACTGAATTAATATCAGTCATTACTACGAGCGACACTAATACTACTAGTGACGGATGAATTCCTAAATCCGTCACTATAATTGAACATGCCACGTAGATAAGTATTTATCTTTCAATATAAAAAAGTATTTAATATTTATTACTAACTAATTAGTCAGTCACTTTTGTTGGGTCATTAATAATTATTACTAACTAATAAGTCAGTCACTATTGTTTGGTCATTAATAAAATTATTACTAACTAATATGTCAGTCACTAATGTTTGGTCATTAATAATTATTACTAATAATAAATCAGTCACTATTGTTTGGTCATTAATAAAATTATCACTAATTAATAGGTCAGTCACTAATCTTGGATCATTAATAAAATTACAAATTTTTTGAACCACATTCCTAATTGTTTGATATGTCATTAATAATATAGTAAATCAGTCATTATTACTAGATCCATAAGTAGAAGCTAATTTCTTTCCACCATATTCTGCTGAAATCACAATTTCTTCATCCAAGATAGTATAAGTGGACTCTTACTAAAAAAATTGAAGCCAAAAATAATATATTCATCACAAACAACTAAAAAATAAAATCTACTCCAAAACAAAGTTAAGTCTGCTATTAACAAAAAAATTACATTGTACATCAACACAAATTTATGTTCTAAATTTTAATGATGAAACATGATAAAGCATTCGATTTCACGTCACACCAAGTCCCTGACCACGTCCTCGATTTTGCGTCTCCGGTCCCATTGCTTGGACATACGCTCTTTGTCGTAATTCCTACGTCTCAAGTCACTAAAAAGATATAGTCACATTCCTATGCACATAAAATTAGAAAATTGTAGAAACAAACAATTAAAGTATAAAATAGCGTAAATAGGGAAAGAAAATTATGGTTAGGGTTTTAAAATTTACTTGAGCCGGTGGGATTTCTCCATGGAGCCGATGGGACTTCCTCCCTGGACGAAAAGCGATGGAAAAGGGCTGAACTTCACTGACCTAGAGTGGTCGAAGAGAATTGAACTCCGCTAACCTCTCTAGATGAACACCTTTAAAACAAAACAAAAAATTATTAGAGAAGGAGGAAATGCGTAAATAACGGAAGAGATGAGAGAATTACAAGGAGAAGAAAATCCTTATGACCTAGAGAAGGATGGGAGGAGGAGGAAAGGACGAGAAAATTTTATAGGAGTAAATATTTAAAGGATGAGAGAATCATAAACCATTTATGACCAAATATTCTGTAAAGAAAAAAAATGATGGCACATGTGAAAAAAAAGTGGCGTCCAATTTTTCAATCCCGCTAATTCGGTCCCAAATATTTAAAACTATTAGATTATTTTTTCTTATTAAATTTATTATTTAATATTAAACTACTTTTTTTTATTAGTGACTGATTTAAAAGTTCATAATATTTTTCATGAAACATATTTAAAATTTTCACGTCTATATTCTCATTTAATAATTAAATAAAGTTTAGTGACTGCATAGTCCGTCACCATTAAATATTTATTCCGTCAGAAATAGTATTACTAACGTTTTCCTTAATCTGACACAATTAATCTTTTACTAGTGACTAAATATTCATTCCGTCACTGACTTCCGTCACTATAAACAAAATTTCTTATAGTGTAAAAAGGAAGGGTTTCCTCGGATCGACAACATGGGGCCACAGGATCGATCCGGCCTAGGAGGAAACAGGTATAGCTATGCCAGGTAGAGACAACAGGTACTCGGTGGACGGTCATTGGGGCTCGCTACTTGCTTTGACCGGACCATCCTATACGCCAGCTATGAGTCCAGGATGGCTTGTTCTGCCAGTGACCCGTGTTCATATAGATGTCGGCAAAATGACGGCTATCCGCGCGTATGCCTTTAGAATTGAGTCGAGTCGAAGGTGTATACAAGTTAGAACATGATGCTTGGGGCCTAAGATGTGGCTTCAATATAGGCGACATGCTTGGCACAGGGGTGTGGCGTCGAGTCGTAAGTCTTGGCATATAAGTTGCATGTGTTGGATTTGAGTTGTCTGGAGTTTAAGTCAGGAACCGCCGTAAGGCAAAGTCGGTCAACACAAGTTCAGAAGTCTTGATTGGGTCAGATGGTGATAAAAATAGCAAGGGCCGCGAGGCAGCGACATGGTTAAGTCAGATTGAGTGGCGAGGCACGGCCTCAACAAGGACTTGTAGCAGGGTCATACGAAAATAGAGTCTATCGTGTAGTTGCACCTCTGATTTTGGGCCGTAAGGCAAGCACGACTTGATAGGTTAACGTTGTTGGCACGAGGAGGGTCTAGAGGCAAAGCATGAGTTAACATTGTTGACGCAAGCACGGGATGGTCTTGCGACACAGAATAGGCCAAGGCGTCGGTCCTCAAACTGATCCTAAGGCAAGAGTAGAAAGACAATTGATAAGAAGGGACTATGTTGTACAAAGTAAATCTAACGTGTTGGTTTTATAAGGGTGGGCGAGGAGCTCATTCCACCAGTACAGTTGAGTACTGACACCCACATAGTTTTTATGTGCAGGCACAGGTAGAAGCTCGTGGCGCGGAGCTCGCTTAGATGCATCGAGGCACGGAGTTCCTTGGCGATTCGAAGCGTGCGGCCGCATGGAGTCAAGACTTATACGGGACATAATGTATGGGCATCGTCTTCCGAAGCATCCGCTGGTTCAAAACATGTATTGAGAGATGAGAGAGAGCTGAGTGACTTGTAATGTGAGATGAGTGAGCTTGAGTGAGCTTGAGAGACTTGTAATCTTGGCCTTGCGCCCCATTGTAAACATTATTTCAATATCAATAAAAGAAGTGTTTTGCAATGACTTGTGTTTTGCTTCAAATTTTGCCGCTATTATTCAATGTCTCTGCTTGGGACTTCTGTACGACGACCCCGTCGCAGCCGCTGAAATCGGCCGTTATGGAACCCGCCTTGCACGAGCGCAGTCTAGGCTCGTACGGCATCACGCCTTAGCGAGGACGATCGCTCCTACGGGAGCGGGGCGTGACACTTCAGCAGGAACTGTTTTCCATTCTTCTCTATCAAATACAACGTAGGGCGTTTGCATATTTTTTCTAAGTCCAACCTGGCCTTGGGATTGTCTTTCATTTTTTCCTTTACGTACATCACAATATTAATTATGTTATCAAACACATTCTTCTCAATATGCATGACATCAAGATTATGTCTGATCAGATTGGTACTCCAATATGGCAGATCCCAGAATATGCTCCTCTTTGTCCAGTTATGATCTCTACCAAATCCATCGTACTTGTACCCAGTTGTAGGATCTTCGATAGCACTTGGAAAATCTCTAACCTTCTTCCATATCGTGGCTCCGTACCACCTTGCCGGTGGATCACCCTTCACTACAATGCCGGCACGGAATGCATTCATGTTCCTTCTGAACGGATGATCTTTTGGCAGAAATTGCCGATGACAATCAAAGAAGCACGGTTTTCCTCCGTATTTCAAGCGAAAAGCCTTAGTACGGTCCATGTAATACGGACATGAGAGACGGCCATGAGTGCTCCATCCAGATAACATTCTATAGCCCGGAAAGTCGTTGATGGTCCACATAAGGGTTGCCTTCATCTAAAAATTCTGCTTCCTGGAAACATCGTACGTGTTAGCGCCTACTTCTCATAACTGATTCAACTCATCTATCAAAGGCTGTAAGTACACATCAATGTTCCTCTTGGGATTGTTCGAACCAGGAATTATGACGGTTAGAAATATGTACTGAGTCTTCATGCACATCCAAGGCGGTAGGTTATACGGAGTGACAATCACAGGCCAGCACGAATACTAGGATCCCGAAAGACCAAAAGGAGTAAAACCGTCAGAAGATAGCCCCAACCTGACATTACGCGGATCTGAAGCAAAATCAGGATACACTCGATCAAAGTGCTTCCACGCTTCTCCATCGGATGGGTGATCCAATACTCATTCAATCTGTTCTCGCATGTGCCAACATATTTTTGGCCGTCTCTTTCACCATAAATAATCTTTGCAACCGCGACGTTAAAGGCAAGTAGTGCATTGAATCGGTCGATCTTCTTGCACCGGTAGACCTTCCTGTACTAGTTGTCTTATAGCGATCAGCACCACAAAATTTGCACACATCTGCATCCTTGTCGTCTTTGTAGTACAATATGCACTCATTGCGACAAGAATCGATTTTCTTGTATCCCATCCAGAGCGATCTCACCATCCTCTTAGACCGATAGAAGTCTTTAGGTAACTTAGCACCCGCCGACAAGATCTCTATAATCAACTCCAACACTCGATTGTAGCATTCTTATGACATGTTAAAATCTGACTTAATGCTCAACAGTCTTGTAACCATCTCCAACGGTGAATGATCCTCACAACCAGGATACAATGGAGTCCTTACATTCTCCAGCAACTCCATGAACTTTGTAGCATCGACATTCGGTGCCTCCTCAGGTGCATCATGAACGAAACTAGGCTCCGCAACATCGAAAACCATGTTCACGCACCCGTCGTCGTATGCATGATTATCTGAAACAAAATTAGGTCCAGCATGCATATACGACTCAACATAAGGCTCCAGCTCTGATGCTAAAGACACAAGTTCTCCGTGTGCGGTCCACTGATAGTAATTAGGCGTGAAACCTCTCGAGTACAAATGATATGTCACTTCCACTTCTGGATAATATTTCACGTTATGACATTTCACACACGGACACTTAATTTTGGTGCCGTCCATGTACTGAGGGAACGCCTTAGCAAACTGCAGGAACTGCTCTACTCCCGCTATGTATTCATCCCGCACACCACACATATCATCAGGACGACGATTGTACATCTA
Organism: Iris pallida; assembly: GCA_029216955.1. Classification (NCBI taxonomy): domain Eukaryota; kingdom Viridiplantae; phylum Streptophyta; class Magnoliopsida; order Asparagales; family Iridaceae; genus Iris; species Iris pallida. The sequence continues at coordinate 1,030,917 of JANAVB010008000.1, forward strand.
TGTACGATTCCGCAAGTAGTAATTCATATCCATTTGAAAATAATTCTGCAAAGATGGACACACAATTATCCAATAGGCACAAATTTGTTTCATAAGCTCCTACATAAATTGGACACCTGGACACGAACCACTTGACAAAGAGGTGGGGGCAACCACTGACAAGCCCCTCCTCAAGTTTCGTGTCGGCTGGATGCATGTCGGATACGAAATCGCACATGCACGAGATTTGGACTGTGCGTGCACAATCGTAATGAAGATGTGGTTTTGTCTGATACTTGAGTTTTGCAATGTAATGTGAACTGTTCGGGTTTTCATTTGATTTTTAGTTTTCAAATTCCTAAACTGTTTTCACTGATACTCGAGTATGTAATCTGGTTTGGTCAAGCCTTAGTTAAAGGTCAAACATAGTCAACTAGTCCTTTCTAAGTCATAAAACCCAATCCTAGGACCTATAGGTGAATCCCTGGATGACATTGATACTCTAGCTAGTGTCTATATATATCAAATCCTCAATCTAAGCTATGCATAAATCCTCCTATCTATATAACACCTATAGATATCCTATGCAAAGTATCCCTCAAGTTAAAATATCAACTCAACTAATACTCTCCTCCTCCTCCTCCTCCTCCTTACACTCACAAATCCTAACCACAACCTCACCTCAACTCTCTACTAATACCAAACCATACTCCTATGCTACTGCTGCTGATAACACATTCCTAAGCCTACTGTATTTGACTGTCCATGTCAAATCAAGGCAACGCCAAGGCAGGGCAAATGCTATGCCACTGCCGCTGCAAACATCTACTCATTGCAAACAGTCACTGAGCTAAAGCCACACTGCAACCCACTATACTAGTCTACTAAAACTAGATCAATCGAAAACCAAATATCCCAAAATCAACATAACCCTATACTCTAACTCCCACAGCTCATATACTTATATACATAGGTATATCAACTCAAATACTTACATATAATCCTATAATCCTTGCCCTCTCTAGTACAGTACATCAAAGTATCAATTCAAAATATCAAACTCAAAATTAAACCCAAACCTATAACTCGAATACAACACATACTACTATATTAAATCTATGATACATATGTATATCTATGAATATAACAAAACATTCAAAATCCTAAAATATAATGCAAAAATCGTGTGAGTGACAGAGGGGGTATGTGTGTGTGTGTGTGTCCGTACACCACACATGTCTAGGGGTATGTGTGTGAGTGACACAGGTGTCTACTCGTGTCCAAACGAGGTCAAAATCGTGTCTAGATAGCTAGGGCTAGGGTTAGGGTTTACCTGAGGACGGCTCGGTCGGAGTTGGGAGGCGGCAAGGAGGGGGCTTCGTCGTCGGAGGGAGGCGGCGAAGAGGGGGGCTTCGTCGGAGGAGAAAAATTTTGGAAAATTTTTGGGAGAGAGAGAAGGGGGAAATGAAAGTTTCGAACGGGATATATTAAAACATTAGCGACATATGATTTAGACGTCGCTGAATATCGCTAAGGAGCGACATAACTTAAGTCACGTCGCTGAACGTCGCTATTCAGCGACGTAATTTATCTCTGGTCGCTGAACGTCGCTATTCAGCGACGATTTGCGATGTCTATCAAAAGGAGTCGCTATATTCAATATTTAGCGACGTTATTTTCGCTAAATTACGTCGCTAATAGAGCATATTTTAGTAGTGCAGCAACGGCAGCAACAGCGACGGGGGCAGCGACGCGGCACGGCGGGGGCCGACAGGGGAGAGACAGCGGAGGGGGGGGGGGGGGGGGGCGGAGCGGGAGCGGGGGAGGGGGCGCAGAGCAGGAGGAGGAAGGAGAAGTTTGGGTTCGGGGAGAGAGAAGGCAAGGGTATTTTCGTCCAAAATTTTCAGTCAAAGGGGTTGACCGTCGATTATGGACGATTTTCGTCGAAAGTAGAAAGATTCGTACATTAAGATAAAATAGTGGGGTGCACCTTGAATATGGGTAAAACAAGTGGAATGCGACTCCAAATTTCTTTATATATTATCCTACAATATTCGAAAGAACTCATTCCGATTATGATGCATGATTATTCAAAACTTCAATGTCCGATTATTCTTCTGGTAGTTACAGATAACTATCACGCGTCCTTAGTTTGATACCATGCATACGAGATGTGTTGGTAGTATGATAGTCACATCAAAAAAACTCGAAGTACCATAAATGAAATATAAATTATGCATAGTATATCTCCTAACATAATATGGCCTATCCATGGTGGGCCTGCAGGCCAGCAGGCTAGGCCTAGCTCTAGTCCAGTTTATCCCTTCCCTGCGAGTTGTTCTCGTCTCTCTTACCAGTTCTCTTTCCTTTACTATATAAGTGCTACTTTTCTTCTTCAACTTGCCCTCACCCAATGCCCACCCCTTTCCTAGATTTCTAACTCAAATCTATCCTCTTCTTCTACCACACTAACCAAATAAAATTTAAAAAAAACCTACCATTTTTCTTCTTCTTCTTTGCTTGATCCCCACAATTCTCTTCTAATTGCAATCATTTTTTTTTTGATTTCCTGGGGCTAGGGCTAGGGCTAGGGTTTCAATTTCATCGGAAATTCGGGAAACCTTTTTAGGGTTAGGGAAATGGAGAAGAAGAAGGTGGTGGTTCCTCTGGTCTGCCATGGGCATTCGCGCCCGGTCGTGGATTTGTTCTACAGCCCCATCACTCCCGACGGGTTCTTCCTCATCAGCGCCAGCAAAGGTGCGATCTTTTTTTTCCCCTGATATTGCGCATGCACTTGATCAAATTGGCACAGTGTATTGAAATGATTTTTTTTTAGACGAGCCGATTAGTGCGTGTTTTGTGCTAAATCGATCAGTTTCTTCGTAGTGCGATCTTGGAGAAGAAACTGTGTTTAACAACACCCAACTATATATTTTATTTCATCAATCACGGGCTCTATGCGATAATGCCCCCTATTATCATTATGTCGTCGTTTGTAAATGCTAGTCTTTAGTTTTAGTACTGTCACCTAAGCCGACACAACAAATATTTGCATGTCCTACTGTATTTTGGGGTGTTGTTTCAATAGGTGCCCGACAGATTTCTTTTAAAGATTACATTTGTAGGATACCCATCGCTTATCGGTTTGCATATTTGACCAATGTATGTATTCTCGTCAATGAAGCAAAAGGCAGATATGTTGAGAGTAGTTCCAATATCCCGATCATGGTGGATCTATTTACATACCATTTTTGGTCCCCGCCAGATTGACATTTAGGGAGCGTTTCGGATTTTCTTTTAATTCCCTGGCAATTTGGGTGGGAATAGAATTCCCATGTTTGGTTTAGGTTATAAAAATTCATTCTTTAGGAATTGCAAATAACTGGCAAAACATCACAAAAGATGGGAATCCTATCCCTCATTTTTTTTTCATACCTTTTTTATTATTTTTATTTTATTGTTTTTTTCGTTTTTTCTCCTTTTTCATATTTTTTTTAGATTTTTTGTTTTTTGTTTTATGTTTCCAGTTTTTTAATCTTTTTTCATTTTCTTAAGAATTTTTTTTCTTCCAGTTTTTTTCTTTTTTCATTTTCAAAGAATGATTTTTTTTTTCATTTTTTTTTTCCAAAATTTAAGAATATTTTTGGTGTTTTTCTCATTTTTAAAATTTTTATTTTCAGTTTTATTTTTATCCTTTTTCATTATTTCCCAGGAATATTTATATAGTCACCAAATTTCCACGGATTTAATTACTGGAAATTTGATTCCCGAGAATATACAATTTTCAGCTGTATACTATTCGCATACCAAACATCCCCTTAGTGTGTTATTTTATGAGTTTAGTATATGCCCGTATCTTGATCTATGCGTTTTTAGAGTGCCGTTAATTTGTACATATGGCATGATATCGAGCTTAAAAAGGTTTTTGGAAGATTATATCTGGTTATTTATAAGTTGCATAAAAATAGCAGTTTAGTCATTGGCCCATACCAAAAGCATCTTCGCCCATACCAAAACCATGTTCATATTATTCTTTGAATGCACAATTGTTAGTTTCTCAAGTACAATATTCATTTAGATTTTCAAGTAGAAGCTGATTGAATTAGTATTTTCAACTTTTTTAGATTCAAGTCCCATGTTGAGAAATGGTGAGACGGGAGACTGGATTGGAACATTTGAAGGGCACAAGGGGGCGGTCTGGAGTTGCTGCCTCGATACCAATGCTCTACGAGCTGCTTCAGGATCAGCTGATTTTACAGCGTATGTAGCTTAACAATTCTACACTTTCATAATATTTAAGTGAAATACGTTACTGAATTCAATTTTTCCCCTTAGGAAGATGTGGATTAAGCAATGTGTTTGCTCTTACCAAGCTTTGGATTAAGTAATGTTAGTTTTTGTATAGTTTGAGATCAGTATTATAGTTGATCTCTACAACTGTGCCATTAGGTAAGTCCTCTTGATATTTCATAAGTTTTATATTACTTTATATTCATGAATCCTTTTGAATGTCATGTTCTTCCTCCACAATACGACCACTCATACTCCACCCTACTAAGATAAATGTGGTCAAGTTTCTGAGTGACCAATCTCTAACATTGCTGGTTATCTCTTGAGATTTTCTTAAGGACCTGCTACCATATTATCCCAAAAAGTTCGACTCTTTAACTCAGCAAGTTGAGCTCCACTAGATATGGCACCATTGATATGAATGATCCCCTTAAATTAATCCAGCACAGTTTTCCTATTATACAAACAACCTATGGGGAGTTATCCTTTGCCTTTTGTAATGCTCGAGGAGCCTTTGCATTTGAATTCTGGTATGAATTTAACAATAGGATCACGGTACATTGTTTTTGGCAATCTTTAGAAGGAAATCAATGCACTCCATTTTACTGGTAGGGTTTAACTCAGTTAAACAAGGTTAGAATTGGATGATGACCGATTCAAATACAATAGCATCTCAACATATGTCATTTAGCAGTGTCCATTATGAGTTCTCTCATGTGCATATTCATATCAGCTAGATTCAAGGATTGCTGTCCGGTTTATCAGCCCAGTTTGCTACTAAAAGTGAAGAGCAATGAAAAAGACCCATACAATCCTAGGCACTTTTACGTTGTTATTTTTTGGAGAAATCTTCCTGTAAATAGTTTTGCTAGTTCTTTACCTGTATCTTGTGTATATTACACATTCTGCATCTAATTTTGTTAAATTGAAACATGATATGGTCATGTTTTTCCCTTTTCCTCATGCTATTTGAAGGTTTAGCCTGCTGAGTCTTTCAAATGGTCTTACTATTTTCCAAGCAGTTTGGATATTTCTTTTCTTATTTCCATCATTATGCTTTCACCCTTTTGTAGGAAAATATGGGATGCTTTATCTGGTGATGAATTACACTCGTTTGAACACAAGCACATTGTCCGAGCCTGTGCTTTCTCTGAGGTTTGTGGTTCTGTTTGTTCAACTTTGAATATAAGTATTGAAGCTACTTCTGCTATATAACTATACTATCTTTCATATGCATTTTCAACTACATTTTGTTGCTCTTTACAGAAGTTACCTACTAGACAAAACGGTCAAGGATCTTAACTACTTTAGTGCTAAGTATAGGTAGGCTTAAGATTCACATTGTTTTTGATATATACATATAATTGATTACCAACTTCAAGGAAACAGCAATCTACAATTAGTATTTTCCAGCAACGTTTTGAGAACCATCAAACTATGAGATGTGTTAGCTATTCTAATTTAGCCGTACAGTTCACTGCAGTTACGTCCCATTTAAGTATGAGCAATAACCATTCGATATTTCTGAAGCCTCGAGTCCATACTAGTTCCGATTTATTATTCAATATAGGTTTTTTCAAGTTCAACGCTTAATAAGAAGGAAACCCTCAGAGGCATTGAATCTTCAACCCTTAATAGCATGTATGAGGCTCTCCCACAGTGCTCCCTATCCAGTCATGTTAGCACCATTGATTTACAGATTGCACGACTGAACCCATTTCATTTTGATAGATAACTCACCACCATATTAGAAGATTCACCCAGGAGTTCCATCAAAGTTAATAGTTGCTCATTATGAGCCTCATGAGGTGATTATACATTCCCACAATTACAGAGATGTGTAAGAAATGCCGGACTATTTAAATTTCATAAACAACCCCCACCGAGACCTGATTAGATCCACTAATTCTTTGTAAGCAAAAATTTGGCGTTTTCAGTGGCCATAGACCAATCCTAGGAGTAGATACATCAGAATAAATGTTTTAGGCAATATGATCCTCAATATGGACCATGGGCATGGAGAATCAGAGACTTGTTGCCTCTGCTGCTCGTCCAGGGAACAGCCTGAGTTGAGCATTCATAGCCAATTTCAATTTAGTTTTTACTTTAGTACCTTTAATCTACTACCAGAACCACTAGAGAGACGAGGCCCAGTCAGGATGGCCCACTAGAGTACTGACATCAAGGGCATGGCCTCCACCTTGTCCTTGTTCGGAAGAAAGCCAAGCCTAGGTAGTCGTCTTGCCACCTGGGAAAAAAAATTGAACTCCTATGTTCTTGTACAAGACTCTTGTCAGAAATAATCCTCCTGACTCCTTAACCTCCACTGTAGTTTCATGGATTAAGGGCCAGCTTAAGAAGATCTCTACCCAAGTTGAGGCATTCCATCTTCACAGTTTTGGGTTGGGTAATAACCTCCCTTTGTCTTCTGCCCCCGCCGGTAATAGGTAGCGTGATGCATCTTTTCATGCACTTTTGAGGTAGTTCAGTGTCTTTAGCGCACATAGGGTTTGTGCACAATTATCTTGTATGATCTTAACTTCAACTTCCACACTAGAGAGAGTACCAGTTCACCCGCACCAACTGCTGGAGCATATGTTTCACACCTAATAACCTGACATGTTTCAAACTTGTATGGCCTAAACCTCGGTTTCCACAATAGACAAAATACCAGTTCACTGGCAACTGATGGAACATATGTTTCACACCTAATAACCCAACATGTTGTTTGAAATACGAACTTGAAGAGGTAATATCCCTCAATCATGGGGATGGTGCCCATATTAGTGGAAGTTTACCATTGCAAACTCTAGTTGTTTTCAGTGTTTTCTGAGTATATTATCTTAGCGATAATCTAACCTTGGGTGCTGGATTAGATCTCTAGTCTCCTGAAGATTATTCTTGAAAATAACCTTTTTGACTCTTGTGAATTTATCTCCATTGTCATTCCTTGATGAGCATCCTCTCTCTGGTAACCTTCGGGTACAAATAGGCATCAGAGGGCGCTCCTAAGAGCCACCTACTGACTTATAGATCATTAGGAGATGACTTTCACCCTGGTCCCAGAAGTGCCACCATTCTCACCTCGATTGTGTGGAGCTGACCGTCAACAAGGAACGCAGTTGATAGGAAGATTCTATTCTTACTAAAGACGCTTTGTTGTCCTGACTCCTGAACCTGTAGCAATTTTGAAACAAATCAATAATATTGATTTTATTAATGAATAATCAAAAGAGCCATACAACTATATATTTATATAGTGGAGGACAAATCTGAATCCGTATATCGTCTTCGTCTCCTTCTCATCAATGATTGGATTCCATATCTGCTTGAGCAATAAAGGACTCGTAATTGGAATTTTATGTAAAGAGGACTTTGGACTTCCTTGTGGGCTGACTGTGGATCAAGGACTTTATTGATAATGGGACAAAACAACTCAGGTGGCTAAAGGGAATTTGGATTCGAGAGAAGAAAATTTCTTCTTTGCTAAAATATGGATTCAAAAAGGGAAAGCTATGATAGGAAGAAATTAGGTTCATGAAATTGTTGGTTTGTGATAATATGAAACAAATCAACAAGATTGATTTTATTAATGAATAATCAAAAGAGCCATACAACTATGAACTATGTATTTACATGGATGGAGAAAAAATCCATATCCGTATAGGAGAAGGAATCCATATCCGTATAGGAGTAGGAGATACATAAAGATAGACTTGAATCTAATCTCAATCCTAAATCTGATTGTATCTTAACAAATTTGAATACTAATTAAATCTCAAATATAAGTTTTCAACTTAAACTTGATGGTTCCAGGAACAAGAGGGAAAGAGGAGGAGGAGGGGGGGGGGGGGGGGGGGGGGGGGGGGGGAAGGGGTAAGGTAATGGTATAAACTTTATTTAGAAAAATGTGGTGTTTCACTTCTCAAGGTACCTAAAGGAAGATTAAAATATTTAGTTATTCATACAAATTTATAGGAGGCTCACATATATGATAGTAATGTAAAATGGAGATACATAAACTGAAGGAGAAGATGGAGCTTTCATCCTAAAAAGAAGGATAAATACCGGCCCGTAGGTTTGACGAGTTTAGGAAAATCTCCCCATCGTTATTTTTTAAAAGCTAAAATTCTCCTCCCATTAAATATAAGTGACTTCCATCACTCGGGGGTCATGTGCCACACACATGACCCTGCCAAGTGACAAGAATGTCCCCATCCTCAAATATCTCATCGTCCTTCCGCATGATCCCGTGTAATATGTCAATACCACCGACGGCCTTACCGCTACTCCTATCTCACCAACGCAACTTCCTGCGACATCGATAAAAGGAATTATGGTTTATACTTTTCTCCCTAAACCAAAAATTAACACCAATTTGTTATTTTTGAGACATTTTTTGTAGGTGCATGTAATTGGTAGGTAGCATTAGTTGTTAAGAGTGTAAAATGAATGAACAATATAATTGCATTTAGAAAATTGTAAGTTCTTTTCTTAATTCTGAGGATTACAAGACAAATGTGGTGGTAACATGTTGGGACTAGCCAAGAGGGTCGACGCCATGTGCCTTTTGACTGCATCGGTGAGGTGTATGATGACCCTCTTCTCCACCTCCATGTGGAGATCTATTGGAAAATGTTAATCCTAGCGGTGGAGACCTACATGTGGAGACATTGGCGATGGACTACCAGAAGGGTGCTCGAGTGGAGGTGCAATTTCACTTTTGTTTCAATAATTTTAGTCATTTAATTTCTTTTTTTGTTCTCTTTTCCTCCATCAATTGGAGTAGAATAATTGTAAATAAATAATCGATAAATGTGAATTTATAGGGGTTAGTTGAGGATTGTTCGAATTTCCAACATGAATGGACCTCACGTGTGCATAGGCGACGATTGGGTCATCAATAACTTTGTTGTCCATGACTCCATGTGTTATTACTTGCTATTTCCCCTCTTTTCTCGGATCTCTGTCCACGGCGGAGGAGGCGACAGAGGAGACCTATGAACTGCCAAAGGAGGTCGCAACATAGAAGTAGGATGTAGAGGGATCATGCGGTTGGATAAGGGAACATATGGTAACGAAGGAGGACATTTCCGTCATTTGGAAGTATCATGTACACGATACATGATCCCTAAGTGATTTCCGGGGAAGTCTGTGAAGAAAATAACGATACGGGGGATTCTTCTAAACCCGTCAAACCTCATGGGGGTTTTGTGGTATTTATCCTAAAAAGAATGAGAGACTATTTATCCTAAAAAGAATGAGAGACGTGGAAATGGAGCTATGAGACGAATTCACCGAAGTTGAAGTGGAATTGGATATGCAGATAGTGATGCTTCCTCCTTGGCTGCCTCCTTGGTATAGTATGATGATTATGTTCTAGAGTATCCGAAGAATTTGGCTTTTCCGTTGTATTTCTTCCTTCTTTCGGTCTTCTTATCTCTTGTTTTTGCAATTATGTTGTTGCTTCCCTTCCTGGCAATGGTCATCCAAACTATTGTGACTAAATTTATTGTGTTTTAGCTATTTTAAGAAAGGGGCTTCACAGACCAGCTTTATGGTAAAAAGAGAAAAAAAGATTTATCAGAAGAGGAGACAAATAATGAAAGGAAAGTTGTCCTCATTAAACCTTCTAGTCATATACATGCTTATAGGTAAAGGAAAAGGAAGGTAACAACAAACCTCTAGATGTTAAACTATTTTGGGAATATAGTACAGCAGAAATGTGCTGCTCTTGACGGGTATTGAGACTTGGGGGGCTTGCATGTCTTTCCGCTGTAGTGCCAAGAGTTTTTATGGATATTCATCTCATGCAAATGCCTTCGTGGATTCTTTCTATTGACCTCAAGAATTGCAATCAAGTCCCACTTTCAAGCAAAACATGATCCCATATTTCCCTTGAATTCTTGAAAGCATTCTCCTACTGTCCTAGTGGTTAACTAATTGAAACAGTTGAAATCTATTTAAAGTCACCCTTACAGTGATGTCAGTGAACAGAAATTGCTAAGAAGATGTTCAAAATTTCGGATCTTTCAAAGTCCAAACAAATAGTCCTCATCAAGAAGAATTAGTTGAGGACTATTTGTCTAGTGCTTTCACTGCTTATGAACGTAATATCTAAGAGCATATTTGGTTTTACTACTTAAGGACAGTAATGCATCATCAAACAGAAATTTGCTGGTAAGATGTTCAAAATTTTGGAGCTCAAACACAAGACTAAGGCCTGGTTTGGGGTTGCTGCTGCTTTTCAAAAACTGGCAGCAGAAGCTACTTTCAGGCGGGTGGCTGCTATCAAAAGCTGCCCCAAAATTGAAATGACTTTTGAAAAGTTTTTTGATAAGCTGTTGTTACCAAACAGCCTTGGACCGCTTTCCAAGAAGAAAAAAACAGAAGCACCCTCCAATAAGAAATCCCAAACCCAGCCTAAAGGGCAGATGGGACCCATGTTGCTTGAAGGAACTCATACCATCAAGAAGGCTCAGATAAGGACTATTTGTCTAGTAGTTTCATCACTCAAGAACAATGTATCTAAAAGCATGTGGCAAGTAGCATTTCATGTCAGAAGGGGGAGGAAGAATTGATGTGGGTTGTAAACATAGTGGATATAGGTTTTCCTACATCACTTTTTTTCCATAGTGGACTAGTGGATAACCCGTGCCATAATGGCACGGACACGAACCCGGCCTTCTCGACGTAGGCGTGCATGCACCGGACCAGCACCATGGAGTTCCGGACGGAGACGTGACCTCCGAACCCGGCCTTCTCGACGTAGGCGTGCAGGCACCAGGCCAGCGCCAGGGACCCGAGCCCGGCGGAGACAGACACGGCAAAGACCACGTTGGCGGCGTTCGGAGCGGCGTGGGGCCTCATGGAGGCGAAGACGCACAGGGCCGTCGCGGGGCGTCCGAGGGCGGCGAGGCCCGAGACGGCGGCGGTCCAGGAAATGACATCCTTGTGCGGCATTCCATCGAACATCCGCAGGGCGTGGTCGGCAGAGCCGCGTCGGGAGTAGGCAGTGAGCAGGACGGTCTGCACGAAGGGATCGGGCCGAAATTCGAGGAGGAGGGCGTGTGCGTGGAGCGACCTGGTGGCGGCGGCGGTGGTATTGAGCAAGGAAGAGAAGGTGTAGGAGTCGGGAGGGACGCGGTGGCGGAGCATTTGGGAGTAGATGAAGAGTGGGTCGGCGGAGATGGCGATGACGGTGTTGAAGGAGAAGGGGTTGGGGTTGGTAATGGCGGAGAAGAGGGAGGCGGCGAAGGAAGGGTCGTCGTCGACGGCGCGGTGGAGGAGGTTGCTTGCGACGAAGGGGTTGCGGAAGAGGCCGCCGACGACGGCGTGGGCCAGGATGGAGCGGAGGCGACGGAGGAAGGGGCGGTGCAAGAGGAGCTGGAGGCGGGGGTGCCGTTGGAACAACCGGTTGCTCCGCACCCAACATGGGACCTCCTCCTCTCTTATAGAGAGAGGGACAATTTAATCATTTCATCACCGTTGAACCAAAGCACATGGGTCGGACCAAAAGCCCACTGTGCTTTATATTACAGATAAGTATTCAAAATCTTACTAAATTTTTAAAGATTCTTCAAACCATCAAAAAATGGAGTTATGAGTCCCTCCAATTATCACAACTCATTCCAAAAAAAATATTCCATTAATATTAACAAAAATATTATTTTTGAACCATGTTATAACCGAAAGTGATAATAAAAGTAAGAATATTGTCACCAAACGAATCACACAAAAGGGAATAATCTATGCATAATCACTATAGGTCCATGCATAGTTCAATCGCCGCATAGGCGATTAAACAAAAAGATTGCAGAAATATGCCGAAAGAATGAGCCTATTTTCTCAATGCTTGCAACCTTTCAAAGTGTAGGTGGTACCAAAAAATGAAAACATTTAAACTCAACATGGGACCTCCTCCTCTCTCATAGAGAGAGGGACAATTTAGTCCTTTCATCATCGTTGAACCAAAGCACATGGGTCGGACCAAAAACCCACTGTGCTTTATATTATAGATACATACAAATACATACCGTTTGAATACTTAAAACAAATGTCCATATTTGGATAAAGTGGATACGAACCCGGATTGATGGATACTGATCAGTTACTACCAAAAACTACTAAGAAATTACGAAGGAAATCAAGTTTAACACAGAGCTTTCAAAGGTCTGAAATTTGGATAGTATTTGGGAAATCTGGATATAAAACTATAAACCATATTTGTATCCAAAATTTAAAAGAACGGATGGCGGATATTAATCAATAATCGAATATTGAGCCTGTTACCGACGAATTGTTTGTATTTTTTTAAATCAGCACACCCTCAACCCTAGGCAGACACGATATAAAACTAAATTCAGTTAAGTAAACTTTTATAGCGTAGTTCTTGAAATTTTGTAGGCTGAAGAAAAAGATGAACTTCCATTGTCTTGGAATGGTCAATGTCAAATTTTAGTGCACCAACACGTGGTAATTATTTTGTATAGTGCAGTTTGCATTTACCTAAACCATGTAACATTTAAGTGCCAGAAGGAGCTGAAATAAACCTTAACCTAGTTAAGACTAATACTTTGTAAATTACAGTTTGCAATTGCCTAAACATTGTAGCAGATGAGGACCAGAACAGCGACTACAAACACTTTGAAACAAAAGTTAAAGGAGCCAAAAAGAAATATAGTTATGGTTTATAATATATGGAAGTTTGCATTTATCTAATATTGCAACACATAAGCGCCAGAACAGTGATTGTAAAAAACTTTGCAACAAAATTAGAGGAGCCAAAATGAACCATAACCTGCTTCCATCCTATTATGAGCTACTACTTTACTAGGTTTGTGTTATAATGCTTTTTCTATTTTTGGAAATTTATTATGTTCACCGTATTTACTTGTTATATGCACCTGTTACACATCAGACCACCTCCTAAAAAACAGAAGAAAACATTTAGGATAAACTCCTTAACCTATTTAAATTTACCTCTCATTTGGGACTCACCTTACATGAACCATGGATGCTGTACAAGTGGCTCTTGCCTTCAGTAACAGTTACCTTAAGAGCAAACATCATTAAAGTACACCATGTCTATGGCTTGCAGCCTCTGTGGCTATGGCATGAAGTTGCCATGGTGTTATTAGAATAATGCTTGAGAATCATCTTTATAGAGTTGTGTGCTTGGATGTTCTGCAAGTTGTGGTTCTGTAGTTTTGATATTTGAGAAACATAAGTTTTACACCAGGTTGCATAACATAGTTATCATACCGTAAATTGCAAGAATGGAATCATGATGTTAAGCTGCAACTAGGAATAGGTTTGAAGGTCTGCCCAGCCATCCCCACAGGGCCACAGGATGGTTGTAATGGTGTTTTCTTTATCAGTTGATTAATTTCAATCTGAGTGGTGCAAATAGTAATTTACCATTATGCCATTCATGCTGCTAGTAGTTGTAATATGAAACTTGCTAGAAGCTGAATTCATTATATTATCATATAAGGGCCTTATTGGGCCTTGGCTGATGTTTTGCTAGGCTATACGATTTCGGTTATCGATAGTATGGCTTATATGATTCCAAAAAACCTTGACATGACTTTTGAGAGTGGGCCTGATGTGCTCTTCTTGGATTGTCTTAGCTGTCATGTTGCCTAAATTGTTTATATTAATTGTACAATGCTGATTGCAGGATACACACCTATTGCTAACTGGCGGTCTTGAGAAGGTTCTACGAATATTTGATCTGAACCGTATGGACGCTCCACCACGAGAAATTGATAAATCTCCTGGCTCAGTCAGAACTGTTACTTGGCTTCACAGTGATCAGACTATTTTAAGTTCTTGCACTGACATTGGGGGCGTGAGGTGTGTCTATGTATCTAAGAGATATTTATCATGCTTCATTATATTCTTTCGACTCATAAGTCTTATGTACCCTTTGTGGTTAAATCAAGGTCCCTAAATTTGGCAGATATTGATACATAATGGCTATATTCTGTGTCGGGCTTGAGCAAACCTGGTCCATATACTACAGCTAAAATTGGTGTCAGCCAACTACCAAGAGTATCTAATGAATATTTTCAAACATCACCCTGTTTAGAGACGATTTAAGCCTGCATGGTAATTTGCATATCAAATTATGAAATTATCATGTAGTGGATTTCACAAAAATTGTGCAATTGTTCATCTAACCAACTCATTACTACATAAATTTGGATCAATAACATCCTTAACTTTCACTTTGTGCTTCATAGAGATGAATGTGATTCCTTATTAGTAAGTTATATTATTTTTTACCAATTCGTCTACTCCAGACATTTGTAGTCTAGGGAACTTGCAGTGTGCACCTTGGTTGCATGAGCTTAAACTGCACAACCAGCAAGGTAGATCCCGGTCTCTTAGATTTTTTGGCTAGTCCTCTTGCCATATCCTCCTTTCGCTTGGAATATGGCACGATCATGGAATGTTGGCTTTCAGATTGAAAACCAACCATAAAACTTTGTAAATTCTTTTATGGACTTTTCTTTCTTCCATACCCAACCCAACCCAATTTGATGGGAGAAAGCTTGTATGGCAGTGATGATTGTCTTTGATGTTATGTTTCAATAAAGTTTAAAGTTTTTTATGTTTATTTCTTGAAGGCCCGAACTCGATATTATGATACTTTGATACGCGACTACCCATTATCACTGTTGATACAAGATATTCATAGATGGCTATGCACCGGCACTGAGCTTTTGAAACTTGGATTACAATTTATATCTTTTGATACATTTCTGATCAATTAGGATGAAGATCCTCTAGCTGACACTTCTTTTTAGTCAATGTAGTAATGATGTTTTTACTTTTTTCTCCATATAAAGCATCTTGCATTTTAAGACTACTTAATTTTGTATAAGTTGTATAAACAATTTACTGTTGGTTATGGTCCAAAAATGTCAAATGAAGTTCCATCATCTTTGTGTTATGCTCTTGTGTTTGCATCTGTTATCTTTCTCTGGAGTCATTCCATAGAAATAGCCCACATTTTAAGCCCATGCTTCTTGGCTTTTTGTTGGGCTACTTGCAGGTAGACAGTACTTGTAAATATTTAATAGTTGACTTTACAATAAAAGGGCCGTTAAATAAATGAAATAAAAAATGACATTCAGAATTTGGACAATGCATGCTTCTGGATGGAGAACATTTCAATATGGTAATAATCAATGAAAATATCTTCTTGAGAATCACGAGTAATGATTGTTTATGCCTATTGATCAAATATTGTGGTATCTGGACAAAGTCCAGTTTTTTATGCTGATTATATATTGAGTTGGATTGTCTGAGTTTTATCAATTATTACTAATTTTTAGTTACCATTAACTTTTTTCTGCCACTTGGAGATTTCTGAAATTACTTCCGCATTTTAAATGTCTTTTATTGGCCCTTAATCGCACTATCAGAGCACATATTCTCTACTCAAATTTATTCAGTACCAAACGATATTCGGAAGGCACCAGATGTGAAAAGCGTTTCAGTAGTGTTCAACTTTTATTGGAAACGTACGAAATCTTTCGAGTTAAATACTTATTTTCTCAACTTTTATCTTAAAGAGTTAAATGAGCTTTCAAATAGGTTACCTACATGCCAACTGGCTGTCTAGATTCTATGGCATGACCCTTTCATGCTCATAGCTACCTTGACTAGGACTTTGGCTCCAACATGAAGGGTTGACGTCAGGTCAACAGCCGGTCAGAAAAAACCTTTTCAAATCTTTTATATGGCTTTCTTATGCTCCATAGCCGACTCCAATCTGATGGGAGAAGGCTTAGATGATGATGATGATGAGTTAATGAGCTTCCAAAGTCACTAACTTACAAATGTTATAAGGATCAATTATATGGAGAATACTTAAGAATAAATTATATTGAAGTTAAAATGCCTAAGTGAAGTCAATCCAACTATGCTCATTCCTGGCCTTCTATATCATTAATCGAAAGAAGAAAAAAATCTGTATATACTTGAGGGAGCATTGAGGCCTCAAGAACAGTTTGCTGCATTTAGTGAGACTTTCTCAACTCTTAATAGTATCGTCCTGAACCCTTGTAAAGGCTAACCGTACTTGAATGGAAAGTAACAGCGTAAGCAGATAAATATCTTTTGTTCAAGTATCGGTTGTCAACTTGTTGATGCAATATTTCTGTTAGGAACTGGTAGCTCCATATATGTTATAAGAGATCATATTCATAATACTTTTGCTTCTTCCTTGTTTAGGAAAACACAGTGAACGATACTTACAGAATGTAATGAACTTTACTTTTTATCCTGTTAATAAAAACATGACGGTGGAAGTTTATATATATATATATATATTGGAAGTTTATATATGTGTGTGTGTGTGTGTGTGTGTGTGTGTGCACTATAATTTTATGCAACCCCAGTGTAAGTGATAAAAAACTTTAGGATTTGTGTTTCTTTCTAACCAAACTTCTCTGCTGTCCTACGATCTCTAATTGTGTACCTCAAATTACTAAGCTGTATAAAGTTGTAAGTGCAAAGTTTCTGTTTGGCATTTTGGTTGAAAATGGAAATGCAGATTTTGTGTTCTTGCCATGTTTGGTAACTCATAAACAATGGTAAATGCAGCTTGTACTCACCTCTTCCTAAACGTTCTATTTATGACTTAATAGGTTATGGGATGTAAGAAGTGGGAAAATTGTCCAAACCCTTGAGACCAAGTCACCTGTCACCAGTGCAGAAGTTAGTCAAGACGGTCGGTATATCACTACAGCTGATGGCTCAACTGTCAAATTTTGGGATGCAAATCAGTAAGTTAATTATTGATTACATATTCTTCCTATTTTCTTCAAGGCTCTCTTCAACCATTTGAGATATTGTTGAAACAACCTTGTTTGCTGCTGTTCAGTTTTGGACTTGTCAAAAGCTACAATATGTCGTGCACTGTAGAGTCAGCTTCACTTGAACCCAAGTATGGCAACAAATTTGTTGCTGGAGGAGAAGATATGTGGGTTCACATATTTGATTTCCACACTGGTGCAGAAATTGGTGAGCTGTAATTTCTATATTTTATCACTCTTGACAGACTTCATTTACTATTTACCTTCTAATGATCAATGACTTATAGCAACCTCCTAGACCCTGCATAAGTGGGTTTGCACTGGAATAGCCTTTTTTACATTAAGATCTAAGACTGGTTGGTTCTTTATGGTAGAAGTAAAATAAATATTTTCTTACAGAGAAAGTGAAACGTTCATTTGTAGTTTTGATTGATTGAATAGGTAAAGAAACTTTCATTTATAGTTGATTGATTGGCTAGAAAATGAAATTGACTAAAAAACTAAGCATTATTTCTATGATTCCATCAGAGTTGCGGCGAATCTCCTTGGATGAAATGTTTCTGGAAACAAGAAATGTTTGGGAGATGCTTGGAAAGTGAAAATATATGTTCGGAAAACATAGATAAAGCATGGTGGTGGTTATCATGAAATTCCTAATATGAGAAGTGTTTTTTTTGGGAAATGAGAGGCATTTGGGAGATGCTTGTGAAGGTGTTAAATGTGTGGGAAACATACCCGAAACTTGGCGAAAGTCAATGTGGTTACTTAGATACTTTGTGGGAAGTATGTTAGATGGACAGGAAATGATGCCCGTATCGTGTCCATACCTGTATTTGTGCAACATAGGTGACTATTTTACTTATCTGAAAATGTTTTACTCTGGTATCCTTATGGTGTCTTTATCCGGATACGACGTAAACTTCAACACATTATAGAAGCTTATGGCAAACTCTCAGACAGTTTTCATGTCAAAATGCAGTCTTTTCATATATGTTTTTATATTTCCTTACATGGAAACTCTTTTAGCGTCTTAATGTTTCATTAAATCTCCCTTTCAAATTCATACATATATATTTGACATAACACATTTCCTGTTTCTGAATCGTTTGAATTCCAACTTGGTAACTATAGTTTTCACAAAATATTTTGAATTATAATGTTTTTTTTTGTTTCCGTTAGAAAACAATAGTTTTTTTTAGTTTTTATAGGTAACTATTTTTCCTGGTATATTCAAGGTTGTAAAAGTCGTTATGCGCTAGTTGGGCGGGCACTGGGTGCCTAACAGCTAACCCGCCTAGGCGTCCACCTAGTTCTAGGCGGTTCAAAAAAAAAAAAAAAATCCGCTGAAAATTGTGGCAATTGACCACATAGCCCAGAAACATGCATAGTCGGACGTCAGGGGCAGTAGGTGGGAGCCTAGGCGGCCGTCTAGGCCGATTTTTAGAACAGTGGATATATTTTCTTATGAATGGAAGGAAGGACACAATTTTTTTCACATGAAAATGATAGCATCTCTCCCGTTTCGTTGAAGCAAACAAATATCCAACTTTATATGTTGCATGATGCTAAATTAATGACCGAATGCAGGATGCAACAAGGGCCATCATGGTCCTGTCCATTGTGTGCGATTTTCTCCTGGTGGTGAATCTTATGCTTCGGGATCTGAGGATGGGACCATTAGAATATGGCAGACGGGTCCTTTGACGCACGAAGAAAATGAAGCTGTCAATGCTAATGGGTCTCTTGGCAAAGTAAAGGTAGGAGTGAACGAGGTCTCGCACAAGATTGAGGGTTTTCACATTGACAACGGGCAGGAGGAGAAAGTGGAGACTTCCGCAGATTCTTGATGTTATGTTGCTTTAGATGTTATCAAGGTGTTCCTGTTATTAGTCTTTCTCTTATCAGATCAAGAGTGTTTTCTTGCTGATGTTGGCTTGTTTAGGAATAAAGAGCCAACATTTATTTTTTGTGTAAGAGCACTCTGATAGATTCTCCTCTTCTGCCGCTAATTTGTGTGCCACCATATTTTCATGTTTGATGGAGTCATGCGAGTGTTGAAAGCTTGTAAAAGGATCAGTTCTATTTGGAACTTACCATAGTAATCTTTCAATTGGTGTGCACGGCCCAGACTGCACTTGAATGTTTTGAATTTTCGATCTCAAATGTTCAAATCAAATAGAAAAAAATGGGGCTTTACCCTTAGTGATGAATTGCAGATGTTTGACCACAAAGCACATTGTACTCTGAAGCCATTTGTTCAACTTTGGATCCAAGTACGGAAGCTATTCTGCCCAACTCAACAGTGTAGCGATTTTCGCTACTCTAGTGTTAAGTGTTTAGTTTAGACTGCAGGTTCATTTTTGTTTATATACAGTATAATCGACTGCCAGCTATTCAACACCATTGCTTTGCATATTAATATTAGAAAACTGGACACAGGAAATGAGTTGTTCATGCCAGGTGGTTGTACATTTCCGCAACACCAGAGATTGTAATTTAAGCAAGCAACAAAGGACTGTTTTAATTTTCATAATATTCCCACACCAAGAGACCTGAATTCTTGAAGATTCAGATTAAATTGTATCCTATATTATGCATTGTATTCATGTACATGCTGTCGATTTCTTCTACATCATTTGTTGGCACGGTCAATTCTAAAACTTCTTTCTCTATTTGTTCGACTCAAATAGTTTAGTTAACATATCGAATATTTGGTGACTATTTCCTTGGGTATTTTGGTAATGGCAATTTCTTTCCCCTTTTCTTCTTTGGTAGGATTTGAAAATGAATATGGTAAGATATGGACATTTAGTGGTATAGGGTTATAGTTCACTTCAAAATAGTTTTGATTGTCCCTTCATCCTTATTGTAGGCTGACTTTGAATGGTTACCCACGACCTCGACATCTATTTGGGACCATGATGAGCCTGGGGTTTGTCCAAGTCCGAAATTTTGTATGACTTATCTCTAGGCCGGCCTTGGATACATATGATATGATGAAGATTCTGGAGATTCGTACAAATTCTTGAGTGTCGTCGCTTTAAGTTATGAGAATCATACTAGTTAAGAATTAAGAATACAGTACACAATATTATTAAGTTCGACTGATCGAGGGTGAGATCACAGATTCAACTTCCCTATCCCCGTTGTTGGGATTCGGAAATAGTTCCCAAATCATGCACATGTATACTATGGCCTCATTTGATTCGCGGAATCTCTGGATAGGGAAAGAAAAGTGATTGCTTTTTCATGTTTGGGTGCCAAAAGAATTGAGAAGGAAATGAAAGTGATTCCCAACGGAAGAAAAATTAGGAAAAAAAAGTGATTCCATCTATCCAAACAAGGAATCACTTTCCCACATTGAAGTAATCACTTTTCTTTCCAAATTTCTTGACATTTCCAAACATCAGAAAGGAAAATCAATGAGAAATAAAATTTTCCAAAGAAAAGAAAATGACAAGGAATTGATTTCCTTTCCCTTCCATTCCGCGAACCAAACGAGGCCTATTAGTAGAGGATAGGTGAACGAACTTAAAGTTAGGCCTAGTTTGGTTTACTTTAATATAATCGTAATCGCAATATAATCAAATAAAAAATTATTATTTTCTTTATTTGATTATATTTTACATTACAGCAAACCAAACGAGGTCTTAATATAGATGTTCAACTCGTTTGTTCGAGATTAGATCCATCGACCTCTGGTGCTACTCTCCAATTTTATTTGTTTTTCTCTATTTATGTTGAGCCCACAGTCCATATTGAACTCTACTCGTATTTTGAGGTCTTTTGTATGTTAGTAATACTTCAAAAAACTCGGCCCACATCTTTATCCATATCTTTGGCCTGGTGGCCCACATCTTTATCCATATCTTTGGCCCGGTGGCTGGTGTTACTTGAGTCTTGTGAACCGAACCGAGAGCTTTGGCAATATCTGCAATTGAAAATTTTAACTATGGTTTTATAAGAGAAAAGAAGAAAAAAAAAGGAGTAGAAAAAGGAAAAAAAAAAAAGCATGGCTTTATTATCGCCACTCTCTCTGTCGACGAAGTCCTTCGCCGGCGGTCGATCGAAACCCTATCCACCTCTTCCTCCTCGTCGTATAAATATCAGAGCTTGCTCCTCCTCCGCCGACGTCCCCGTTCCTGATTCCCTCTCCTCCGAATGGTACTCTCTGCCCCCTCCCCCAATTATTTTTAGGTTTTTCTTCTTATTCTTGTCTTAAATTTTTTGAGGACGAGTATTTATGGATTCATTTCTTTATACCTCGTGTATTTTTCTCGAAAGACCATTTAATTTTCTCGAAAGACCATTTAATAATGACAATTTGACGTGTCCTGTTGTATTTTGTAGTGTCCGAATCGACACTCGGACACGACAAGTGAAGGAGTTTAGAAAGGATCTAAATAACAGAACAAATCAAAGTAATCAGAGAAGGAAAGAGAATTTTCTTTGTTCTGGAACTTCTGTATGCTTTCACACTCATATTCAATAAAACCAACGCCTATTATATAGGCCAGACTACAGGAAAAAAAAAAATCAACTAAGGCAAAGGCAAATGTTAAAGGCCACCCCCTTTTTACTAAGGGCAACCCTCCTACTAAGGGCAACCATGCATTTGTATTTTTTTTACTAAGAGCAACCTAAAGTTTACAAGTTTACTAAGGGCAACCATGACCGGTCTCTCTCTTCCTCTCCTCGAGCTCCTCCTCGAACTCCTCCGCCTCCTCCTCCTCCTCCTCCTCCTCCTCCTCCTCCCGCAGCCCCCTCCGCGCACAGCAACCTCCTCCTCCTCCTCCTCCCGCAGCCCACTCCGCAGCACCCTCCGCCAACGCCGCCCCCTCCCGCAGCCCCCTCCGCAGCACCCTCCGCCTCCCACCACCTTCCGCAGCAACCTACAGCGACTGCAGGGCTTGCCTGCAGTCATGTCTTCACTTTGGACTGCAGGCAAGCCCTGCAGTCACTGTAAGTTGGAAATTTTTTAAAAAAATCTAGGACTGCAGGCAAGCACTGCAGTCCTGTGTTCACTTTGGACTGCAGGCAAGCCCTGCAGTCCTCGATTGACAGAAGCGGGGTGACCCTTAGTGTTTTCAAAATGGCAAACTTGTAATTTTTTTAAATTTTAAGTTGGTGGCTCTTAGTAAAAAGGGGGTGGCCTTTAACATTTGCCTAAGCAAACTAACTCCACTACTTTATCTTAAAACAAAGAACTGCTGCAACAGAAAAAACACAGTCAAAGAAAAACAACAAATTTATTTTGAAATTTGAGTTTAAATTTGAATTCTAACAGCCTCCCTTAAACTCAAATTTATCAGAACAACTTATGCCCATCATCTTCTTCAATCTGTAAAATGCTTCAGCTTTCAAAGGCTTTGTGAGGATATCCGCAACTTGATCTTCAGACTTGCAAAACTCTAGTTCGATCTCCTCGTCTTCCACAAGCTCCCGAATGTAGTGATACTTAACGCCGATGTGCTTGCTTCTACCGTGCAACACTGGATTTTTTGCTAATGCAATTGCTGACTTATTATCACAGTAGATCTTTGTAGGAGATTCTTGCTTTTGGTTCAACTCTTCAAGTAGCCGCCGCAACCAAATAGCTTGGCATGCACTAGAGGCTGCTGCCATGTATTCAGCTTCCGCAGTTGATAATGCCACAACTTGTTGCTTCTTTGATGACCAAGAAAATACCCCCGAGCCCAAGTAAAACATGTAACCGGAAGTGCTTTTCCTTTCCTCCACATCACCTGCTCAATCATTGTCTGTATATCCAACAAGATCACAATTGTCAGCGGATGAATAAAAAATACCGTGACTTTGAGTACCTTTGATGCATCTCAGAATCCTTCTTGCAGCTTGCAAATGGCTTTGGTTTGGTGTCTCCATAAATCTACTAATAAGTCCAACTCCATAAACAATATCAGGTCTCGTGGAGGTCAAATAACGTAGACAACCAACCAAATTTCGATAGTAAGTAGAATTAACCAATTCACCATTACAAGTCTTATTCAAACATAACCTTGCTTCAACAGGAGTCTTGATTAGATTGCAAGATGCCATCTTGAACCGCTTCAAAATGTCAGCTGCATATTTCTTCTGTGAGATAAATATTCCTTCATTTGTCTGCATAACCTCAATTCCAAGAAAATAAGACATAATACCCGTATCAGTCATCAACTTGTAACTCATCGCCTTCCTGAATTCATCAAACATACTTGTGTTATTTCGCATATCACCATGTGAATTAGATTTGATATAGAAAGTATGTTCATACGGACACTTAAGAAAACCATTTTCTTGGAAGTATAAGTCGATGCGAGTGTACCATGCCCTCGGTGCTTGTTTTAAGTCATACAAGGCTTTTTTCAACTTGAGAACTTTGTCTTCATGTCCTTCAGTGACAAAACCGATAGGTTGTTCAACATAGACTTCTTCTTCGAGAAAGCCATTTAAGAACGCGCACTTAACATCCATCTGATGTATCTTCCATTTATTTTTGGCAGCTAAAGCAATCACCATACGAATTGTATCAAGTCTGGCAACGGGTGCAAAAACTTCGTAATAATCAATACCTGTCTTTTGCTTGTAGCCTTTCACGACTAGCCTAGCCTTCAAACGGCCCACCTGACCATTTGGCTTGTATTTGGTTTTGAACACCCATTTGACTCCGATCGATTTCTTTCCTTCAGGAAGAGAAGTTAGCTCCCAAGTATCATTCTTCTCTATCGACCGAATTTTTTCATCCATAGCTTGAAGCCATCCTTTATCTTGTACCGCTTCTTCAAAAGTTAGAGGATCACAATCTACAAACAATGCAAAATTTATAATTTCTTCATCAGAAACATCATTATCACTGGTTACAACATAATCCTGTAACCATGCTGGAATAACACGATTACGAGTCAAGGTACGAGTCCCTTCACCATGATCCGGAGAAGGAACCGGTGCTATAACGTCAACTGGTTGTAATTCTTCCTCTATATGTATTCCCATCTGTTTCTTTTCTTCAGTAATCCACTGCCAAGATGCCTCTCCGTCGAACTCTACATCCCTGCTCACAACGACTAAACTTGTTTTTGGATTAAATAATTTATATCCCTTGGTTTTATCACTGTAACCAATAAAGATGCATTTCTCACATTTATCATCAAATTTTTTCCTTTTCTCTTTTGGTACATGGGCATATGCGACACACCCAAATACTCGAAGGCTCTCTACATTTGATTTATAACCGCTCCAAGCTTCCTCAGGTGTCATATTTTGCACACTTTTTGTAGGACACCTATTCAAAAGATAAACAGAACATGCAACGGCTTCCGCCCAAAAATCTTTAGGTAAATTCTTACCTTTCAACATGCTTCGAGCCATCTCAACAATAGTCATGTTCTTCCTTTCAGAGACTCCATTCTGTTGAGGCGAATAGCTAGTTGTAACTTGGTGTTTAATTCCATTTTCTTTGCAAAAATCAACAAACAAATTAGAGGTATATTCCCCGCCTCTATTTGTTCTTGCGTCTTTAAAGAACCACCACTTTGTTTTTCAACATAAACTTTGAACTCTTTAAACATTTCAAAAGTTTCAGATTTTTGCTTCAGAAAATAAATCCAAGTCTTTCTACTGTAATCATCTATGAAAGCAATAAAATACCTATTACCTCCATGTGATACAACCTCCATCGGTCCGCATATATCTGAGTGCACAAGCTCTAACTTATTTGTGGCCCTTCGCGACTTTTCAACTGGAAAAGAATTCCTGTGCTGCTTTCCAAGGATACAACCTTCACATAGCTGATTAGTACATTCAAGCAAAGGTAGGCCAGTAACCATATTCTTCTGAGACAACAATTTTAATCCATTGAAGTTAAGATGACCAAACCGAAAATGCCATAACCAATTTTTGTCTAGGACAATCGCATTAAAAGAATTAACTGGTTCAGTTTTCAATGACAGCGGAAACATGCGATTTTTAGTCATCTTTACTATAGCAACTCGCTCATTTTTTCGATTCTCAATTGTGCACACTCCATTATCAATAATGATTTTATGCCCCTTTTTAGAAAGGTGAGCCATACTCAATAAATTCCAATGTAAGCTAGGAACATAATAAACATCATATATATAATCTTGAGAACCATTTTTCAAACGTATGAGAATTTTACCTTTTTCCATAATTGAAACTTTAGATTTGTTTTCAAAGTTTACTTTCCCACGTTCATATTCATCTAAGCGGGAGATTAGCTCATTCTTTTCACACATGTGATTACTGCACCCGGTATCTAAATACCATTTGTCAATATGATCTTCTTCAGCAGCATTGCAGGCTAACAATAGAGTTTCCTTCTCGTTCAAATTATCAGTAGCATAGTTAACATGAGTTTTGTTTTTATAAAATTTAGTTCTACACTGATTTGTAATGACCGAATTTTTTACAACGAAAGCACTGCACTGTAGATTTGTTATACCTTTTTTCCTTCAGTAGCTTGCTGCTTAGAGTTTCGATCCTTTGTTGAAAGACTGCCGTATCTGCCATTAGATTTTTCACCCTTTCCTTGACTTGAACCGTCCTTATTGTTGGAACCACTTTTACTGTTCATCCCCACCTTAGTTTGAAAGCACTGAACGACATGTTCTAAACTGGATGTAGCCCTTTGGTTCATCCTCTGTTCATGAGAACACAACGAAGCCAACAACCCTTCAACTGACAATGTCGAGAGATCTTTTGCCTCCTCTATCACAGCAACAACATAATCAAAACGGACTGTTAATATTCTCGTGATTTTTTCAACAATTCGTGAATCATCCAATTTTTCACCATTAACCCGCAATTGATTCATAATAGACTGAATTCGATCAAAATAATCGGAAATGCTTTTAGAATTATTCATATGAATAGTTTCGAATTCACCTCGTAGAGTTTGCAGTCTTACGCTCTTCACCTTTTCATCACCTTTGTAGAATTTCTACAGAAGATCCCACGCTTCCTTAGCCGTCGTTGCACTCGAGATTCTTTCAAACACAATATAGTCTACAGCTTGATAGAGAAAGAATAACGCCTTCTTGTCCTTTCTATTTTCTCTCAACAATCCTTCTGTACTTGAGAGAGGGCTTCATGTGCTCTTTGATCGGCCGGTTCAACGTACCTATTGTCACGCCCCGCTCCCGTAGGAGCGATCGTCCTCGCTAAGGCGTGATGCCGCACGAGCCTAGATTGCGCTCGTGCAAGGCGGGTTCCATAACGGCCAATTTCAGCGGCTGCGACGGGGTCGTCGCACAGAAGTCCCATGCAGAGACATTGAATGATAGCAGCGGAAAGTAGAACCAAACACAAGTTTTTCAAAAGAAGCTCTTTATTGATATTGAAACAAAAATTACAATGGACGCAAGGCCGAGATTACAAGTCTCTCAAGCTCACTCATCTCACATTACAAGTCACTCAGCTCTCTCTCATCTCTCAATTACAAGTCTTGAGCCAGCGGAAGCTTCGGAAGGCGACGTCCATACATTATGTCCCGTATAAGTCTTGATTCCATGCGGCCGCACGCTTCGAATCGCCAAGGAACTCCGTGCCTCGACGCATCCAAGCGAGCTCCGCGCCACGAGCTTCTACCTGTGCCTGCACATGTAAACTATGTGGGTGTCAGTACTCAACTGTACTGGTGGAATGAGCTCCTCGCCCACCCATACAAAATCAACACGTTTACTTTACTTTGTGCAATATAGTCTATTCTTATCAATTGTCTTTCTAGTTTTGTCTTAGGATCAGTTTTAGGACCGACGTCTTGCCTATTTTGTGTCTTTAGGCCATCCCATGCTTGCAATAATTTGTCGACTCAACAGCGTTAACCTATCAAGTCGTGCTTACCTTTCGGCCAAAATCAGAGACGCAACTATGCGATACGACTCCATTCCCGTGTGATCGTGCTGTAAATCCTTGTTGAGGCCGTGCCTCGCAACTCAATGAGACTCAATCATATCGCCGCCTCGCGGCCCTTGCTACTTCAATCACCAACTGACCCAATCAAGACTTCTGGACGGAGTGTCACTCGACCGACTTTGCCTTGCGGCGTTTCCTGACTTAAACTCAAGACAACTCAAACCCACTTATGCAACTTATATGCCGACAACTTAGAACTCGACGCCACATCTCGTGTCGAAGCACGTCGCCTATGTTTATGCCACATCTTAGGACCAAACATTGTATTCCAACCATACACACATTCAACTAGACTCAATCTAAAGGCACACACGCGGATTGCCGTCCGTGCCGACCCATCTATATGAATTGGTCACTAACATCACAAGCTATCATGGACTATAGCCTTGCCATTCGGCGACCCTTTCAGCGCAAGTAGCTAGCCCCGCTGAAAGTTTCCGAATGACCCGAGCGGTTCGTCCAGCTACGGCTATACCTATTTTCCTCCGGAACGCCGCGGTCCCATGGCGCCCAGGGTTGTCGTGCGTGGAAACTCCTCCTTGTCGACAAGTTGTCCAATGACCATGCAAGACTCGACTCAAACTGACGTCTCACACAGTCATCCTTCTTTTCAATGTTACCATCTCTTTCAAAACCAATATCAAGCCTTCTATCATTTGAGACCCCTCGACGACCCACGGTCGCGAGCATTCTTTCTATCATTTGAGACCCCTCGACGACCCACGGTCGCGAGCATTCTTTCCATGTTACCATATCATTTCGTTCAACTCATGAATGCCTATTCGATAGTCCTTTCTCCAAAACTCATTAAATCAACCGTGGTTCCTGCCTTAACACTAGGTCCGTGCATCGTGCCTCAAACCGACTTCCGTTCTACGCGACGTTATCGTCCAAGTCATACTTTATATGACGGGCCTTGGGATCGTGGGACTATTTAACCTGACAACCGCAGAATGAGCGGGACAGCACTTGGAATGACTTAGGTCGACCGACATAACTTTGTCTAACTTACTCAAGCCTACAACTTAACGGGCAAAGGCCGCGTCAAGCCTTGCCTCGATGGAACGTGTCGTGCACGCGTTCAACTTTGAACGACCAAGTCATTTGGATGCCTAGACTTATGGCACAAGCTGTGCAACGTAACTTAACTCATGGGGCAAGCCAAGGCTATACCAAGCCTTGGACGACAGGACCGTGCATGCTTTATGAAGCATTCATGCGGGCGACGCCTATGACTTAGGCTATGTTCATAACTTCACCGACTCAACCAACTTCCTTCTCCCAGGCCACGGGACGAAGGATCGAGTGTCATTTTCAAAGCACGCCGTGCACCAACTCTAAGCCGACCATTGGACCTTTCCATATTCTAACTCAATTCGACCGTCAGGATTATTCCCTTTAGCTATGTGGATTCGTCACTTTTATTATCAAGCCTACTTGTGCAAGTTGAAAACATGCGATTTATTATGTGAAGGCTAAGATGAGGCAAGTTCACCGAAACTACCCCACCTGAGCGCTGTCTTCGAGTCGCCGTTGCATGGCGAAGTCCGAACGCCGTCGGCATTTCGATTCCTCCGATTGACTGAGCGGGAGGGGGCACTACACCTATGCTCGACGATTTCCCATAGCTCCTGGAAACCGAACATTGCTTTGATCTGGATGCTCCATTGATCAAAGTTCTTCCCGCTGAACTTCAGAAGTTGTGGTTGAATTGATCCGTTCACCTTAGCTCTGATACCACTTGAAGGAGTTTAGAAATGATCTAAATAATAGAACAGATCAAAGTAACCAGAGAAGGAAAGAGAATTTTCTTTGTTCTGGAACTTCTGTATGCTTTCACACTCATATTCAATAAAACCAATGCATATTATATATGCCAGACTACATGAAAAAAAATTAACTAACTGCTCTCCTTATAATAAGCAAACTCCACTACTTTCTCCTAAAACAAAGAACTGCTGCAACAGAAAAAAGACAGTCAAAGAAAAACGACAAATTTATTTTGAAATTTGAGTTTAAATTTGAATTATAACAACAAGGATACGTCGACCGGTTTTGGATTGTCCATGGTTCTTGGCTTGGGTGTTTATACACGACGGACCTAAAAGGATTTAGGAATTGCATTGCGGTTGGCTTGCAGAAAGGACTTTCTAGCTAAATCTTAGTTGGTAGAGATTGTAAGGATGTGGTGAATTTGTGGCTACTCTGATTCAACTATTTGTCGAGACACTAGGATTTAATGTTGTGCGCAAGATTGAATAACTTGTAGGTCTGGTGCATTCCATCGTCGTCATCATCATCATCCAAGCCTTTTCCAATCAGAATATATTATGTTGGGTATTGGAGCATAAGAAAGCTCCATAAAAGAAAAGTTTTATGACAGATCATCGACCTAATGTCAACCCTCTATGTTTGTGCCAAATTCCTGGCCTATGAAGCTATGAGCATGAGATGGCCGCGTTGGCAGTAGGTATACCTACTTTTTGGATATGCACTTTAAACTCGTGCAGCCAAGGAGCACCGTCCATATTCCTGTAGATTGTAAAGAGTCTTGGATGAAAAGGCAAGATGTTCGTCTAAGACGATACAATTTGCTATAGAAATTTTGCTCATCTCTAAGTCGCATTAAGCTAAAGGTGAAAAGTATTGACAATCCCATATAAAATAAAATTTATATGGATATATAAGATTAGTCTATTGACTTGATTGGAACTTGAAGCAAGTTGTAGTACAAGAGAGTGTAAGTTATGTTAGGTATATCAGATTGGTCGAATAACTCATTGATTTGATACCTCAATAAGGTGGAATTTGAAGCGTTATAATAGGTGGGAGAGTGTGATTTATGTAAGCTATATCATATTGGTCGAATAACTTGTTGAGTTGATACCTCAATAAGGTGGAATTTCAAAGCAAGTTATATTAAGCTAGTCAACTCTTGTTTTTTTTCCTATAGTACTCTAGAATTTAGGGTTACTGACCTGTGGAGACTTCCAAAGCAAATGTATGCTTGAATACAATTGGACTGTCGGGAGTAGGGACAGAGAGGTCTATTATGGATTTTTCTTGATTTCCTTTTTCGTAGTTTTTCTTCTTCTTGATTTTAGTTTAATGGCAGTTTAGTCCTTAAATTGGGCAGCAAATCCTAAATTGCAAAAATAACCTCCATGATACCCTTAAATTGATCTCTAAATCATTAAATTAGAACTGATCTTCATCTCTCTAAATTGAAACCAATTCTAGAAAAATGTGAATCCTCTAAGTTTGGAAAATTAAGGAAAGAGGGAAAGGCATTTCTTCAGCAGCTTGGCTACTTATCTAAGTGCTCCATGTATGTTCATGAGAAGTCAAAGAGGGAATGTCAGACAGATGGGACTGCCTTCTCTCCTTGCTTGTCAAATCGTTATACATATCGTCTATTTATTCACTTGATTATCATATCATAAATTGTTTTCATAAAAAATGATTGGAAATTGATATAACACTACATAAGTCGATATATTGAACACTGAGCAATGTAAGGAGCATTGTCAAGCAATATGTGACAATTCCATCATAGTGTCGGTATTAAGAGTAAGAACATAACATCAATATTATATAATGGTATTATTCGTAAGTGTGACATCCTTGCATATTTGCATCCATATGAATCAATAGGAACTTGATTTTAAACAGTCATTATATTGGCTTTCAAATAATATTTTGATGTTCCTTCTAGTTTCAAATAGGATACGACTTGTAAGAAAATCTAGTAACTTGATACACAGAAGATCCCTCTAAAAAGACATAAGAAAAGATAGAGAAGGTTGAAGAAAGCTTAAAAATAGAATTTTTTTCTTTTAAAGAAAATTGGTTACTTGAGCTGTTGAAAAGAAGTTGTTGTTGGAAGAGTGTAGATAGGCTAGATGTCATCCTTGAATACGATAGATGCTGTTGTTGGAGATGTTAGAAGTTGATGAAGGATATCCAAAAGGAGACACTTGTCCAAATAGTTCACACAAAAGATAAGATTGAATGAAAAAGTTTTGACTGAGTTTCAAATCACTGAGTTTTTGGATCGAGCTTTTAGCCTGTTATCATGGGGCGGCATAAACATTAATGTCTCAACCACTTGAAATTTTGCTTCAACCCGTTTAAATTCAGGTTAAGCTGATAATTTCCATGTCGGATGATGCATTGAATCAGGTAATACCTATCCTATTGTATGATACAGAAAGTATCATAAGAGAAATTGTCCATCTCATACCATTTAGAGGTTGTATTGTACCATATCGTAAGATACAGACAGCATAGCTTATCTCTTGCATAAGAAGGCTGTCGTGGAGTGTTTTTGAATGATTTTTACCCTCTGTTGGTCATCCAAGGGCCAGTAATAGTTTTCCACAATAGTCAAGCTAACTAATGAGTAATGACACATCATGATACAGTGTTCTGGTAGGATTAATTAAATCTGCATTTCCAGAAATAGATTTTGGGTTTTATATAGTACGAATGAAATTAATGACTGCTCTTTAATATTAAATTTGGTGACATTTTATCTTCCATATACATGCTCGCATTCATGCAGTGACACACTATTAACCTTTCTATGTTAATCTGGTAGCAAAGAATTCTTTGGTAACAGAACCTTGTTACTATTTTTGATTAGTCTCTTATTTGTAAAAAATGCGTGAAAGTGTCTTTACAGTTTTGGAGGTTAAGCTACTATTTTCAGCAATTGTGTTTGATTCTAAGGTATCAATACATAACAGATCAAGTACCTGCCATGATTTTCCAAGTCATTTCTTGTTTACCTGCGCTTTGAGTCTGATTCATGTTATTGTGAAAACTAATCTTAATGAACTGAATTGTCCTTTAATTTTCCTGTTAAGTTTGCTTACATTTATCTTGTTGATATTATTTGGTAGTCAGTTAATGAATTATCTTATTATATTTTGATGACTTATCTCTTACAAATAGCAAACGAATTACACAGTTGATGTATGTATATGTGGCACGTTTTGCAGGCTTGAATCTCGTAGGAAAAAGCCTTTGGGCCCGAGGCTTAATGTAAGTTTTTAACCACAGTAATTAAGTCCATTTCATGATATATATACAATGATAGAATACAACTAGCATGATTTATGTTTTAGTTTAGTGCAGAACAGGCTGTTGAGTGCCAGCTTGATGCATTGAAGTTCAACGATCAACCACGTCAGGATTATGGAGTAGAGGTCATGTACAGGGTAAGTCTTTTAACTTTATTGATCCTAACAATTTTCTTTATTTACATTCACATGAAATAGACCTATTCAACAAACTATGCCTATTCCTCAGTTTGCTGGATTCGATCCCTTTGAAAGGTCAACCTATTTTGGACCATTTTTTGATTTGGGGCAGGTCAGTAAACAATATTCTGAGACAGTGGTTCTGTGTAGTGTTAGCAACATATTTGTACTTGTTTTTTTATTATCAGTTTTGCTGTTGCAGTTTGAGCGGTTCAGAAGAATATTCCACCATTCAACTTATCGTGTTCTGCTTGGGCACAAGGAAAGGAAGGTCTTGAGCAGCTTGTGGGTAAAAGAGGTATTGAAGCACTACCAAGCTTCAAGAGACGCTTTTTTACTTATTTGAGATTCTAGGCTTCATAGTCTTAACACATGTTCCCTATTGATTCCACCATCACCTGATGTGTTCTTGTGATTGATGAATATGCTCACAGAATCGTTTTAAACGAAGAGTGTGGATACAAGGGTCTCGTCCTGAGGAAGAAGAGGTCTTCCAATTCACAATGGTTCAGGTTTGCTTTCATTTTCCGTAGTGCATATTGTGGAAGGTTCTCGTCATGTTTTATTCAATGCCGTGACATTGACAGAAAATAGGTGGTTCTTGGGATGGGTACTGGTTGACAGAGAGTGTACTCCATGACGGTGATGGTATTTCTGGAGGTGTTGCATACTGAAGGACCTATCTTGAGCATGTTGCACGACGACTTCTTCTTTTTCTTTCTTCGAACTTCTTGTGTGTATACATATATAATTTCAAACCCCATAAACACGTGATGATTTGAATTACTACCATGTAAATAAAAACGTATGTAAATATTGCCATAATACCTCATACATGACTAATACGTGTATATTTGTTGTATATATTCACAATGTCACCTTACTTGCCTTACAACCGCACACTACTGTTGGACAATTTAGTTTATACCAATTAGGACTGCACACATTGTGACCAAGAATCCTTCTAGACTAATATTATCTCCATCCATGCATGAATAAATGCAAAAATCTGCTAGGGAAGAGAGGCTCTATATATGACTTCCAAGTAACTACAACATCTCCAAAAATTGACTTGCTCAGAGTTGCGACCTCTTAACACAGTTACACACTTGAAACAAAATTGAGAGAAATTGTCATATATCCAACCTTGCTTACTGGAGCAGCAATACCGAAACTGTCTGAAAGACATACAGAATATGGAATATGAGATTGCTGGTTTCTCCAAAAAATGACTTGCTCAGAGTTGCGACCTCTAACACACTTGAAATAAAATTGAGAGAAATTGTCATATATCCAACCTTGCTTACTGGAGCAGCAGTACCAAAACTATCTGAAAGACATACAGAATATGGAATATGAGATTGCTGAGTTCTTCATCCACATATGATTAAGTCTAGAGATTCTATCCTAAGCTACAAGAGGTATGTCGCTATAGGAGTGACATTTCCGAAGGAAACACCTTTGAACTATGGTATGACGGAGGAGGGCATCTGATACAGGAGTACAGTGCCATTTTCTAAATTTTGGAGGAGATACAGGAGGGCATCCGATAGGTCACTCCTACCATGGTATGAGCTTCTCTGCACTGGATGATTAGGTACCATATGAACAAATAGATTTGTCCATTTTTCTTTATTGTTTTGTTGATGCAAAACATGAACAAGTAGGCTCATAAGAAGCATTTGTATGAAGTTATAGCGCGTCTAGTACCTTAAAGTTGTATTAATATGGTTGAAGAGAAAAGATATATATTATATAGTGCTTCACTGAGAGAACATGCCATTCTGAACGTGAATTGTTTGTTCTCGTAGGTTACTAAAGTAGGAAATATATCACTAGAAAATATGACACTCCTAACATCAATTTTTTCCTGTAATTTTTTTTATTGTCTATGTTGCATTTGCTGTGATGAATTGCAGGTGTTAAGTTATTAGCCCATGGACAATTTTAAGTACGGTGATACAACCTAGTTATAAAATTCACTATACCAGTCATGTATTAGGACATATTTTGTTTCCCCAGTGTCAGGTAATTTACGTAAATGACATACCTTTGCTACTGCTAAAGTGTAACTATTCCATCCAGCTTTTTTATTTGACATATTTTTGTGCATTACAATTGTTCAAAGTATTTACATTGTTTTTTTGGGATTATTCCTCCGTCATGTGCTAATATTGACTTTGCTTGTATTTCATGTGAAATTCACATGAATGATACTGCCCTTCTTCACTTATCCCATTTTCTTACTGGATTTATTCACTCATCTATTATATCATCCATCTAGAATTACCATGTATCTGAGTAATGTATCACAATAAACTCTTAAGTCCCTACTGTGAGATCTACATTATTTCCTAGGTAAAAACCCACTCCAGAATTGAACCATTTTGAATTTCATTCGGATTTAAGAAATTGATCAGATTCAAGAAATAGCTCGAAGGATTCATTTGTAATTTAAGTGCTATCCTATTGAAAACTCTCCGAAACAAAGCTTTTAATGACCAAAAGAAGACATTAGTAGAAGATTTATTGCCATATTTGGAGTAGCCGAGGATGAACTGTAGAATGGACTCACTCCTCTTGGGGTCTGCCCACAGCTCGAAAGAAAATTCTGGACTGCTGTCGGTATATTGATTCTAGAATCGAGCTCGTTGATGGCAGAGAGGAAACTATAGAAAATTTTGTTAGACTTCCTCTTCATTTCTCCTCCTATATCCTACTTGAATACTTGTTAGTTACTTATATAGTTCCAATACCTCTATAAGTGACAGAAGGCTCACCCACACGGGATCATCATCATTCATATTCAAGGAGGTAGAGCCCAGAAGACTGAAAGGTACACTTTAAAGATCAAGTAATCATTCATAAACCATAACAGTACGAAACTCCATAGATTGATTTAATTAAACAAGCATAATCAATTTCCAGCAATAGAGGAAATCCGCTCTCCACATAGAGAGAGATGATCTCATATGCACCTAATTAGCCAAGAGCGGAAACTAATGGATCATTTTGCTTCTGCTGCCATAGTAACATCATACTTAAAGGTTTTGGTCAAGTTTGTCATATTTTCATAGGAAGATCATTTTGCTTCTGCTATCTTCGTAGCATCACACTTGAAGGTTTCAATAAGGTTCATCATATTTGCATAGGAAGATCCCCCTTCTTTCATTGCCTCCCTAGCCTTCTGCCCGAGCTCCTTAGCCCTCTTCCTTCTCCCTTCAGCTTCTTCCCCTACATCCATGACGCACCTTACTGCCCTCTCTACGTCATCCTTCGTTGCTAGCAGCTTGCTGTCATCGTCCATAACATACATGCTTGGTCTTGTGATTCCTACTGATACTGCGGTCATCACAAGCTCGACAACCATTCTTTCATTAAGAAACTGATCTGCAAATTGTGGCCATGTTATCAGAGGCACACCTGCAGACACACCCTCTAGTGTTGAGTTCCACCCGCAGTGTGTCAGGAACCCTCCGATTGCTGAGTGCGATAGGATCACCATCTGTGGTGACCACCCTTTTATGATGAGCCCCCTCGATCTGACCCTTTCTTCAAACTCTTTCGAGAGCCACTCTTCTACTTCTTCCGAGCACTCGTATTTCTTCAGCACCCAAATGAATGGATGGTTCGAAGCCTCTAGACCGAGTCCTATCTCCATCAGTTGCGCAGGTTTCATAACTGCTAGGCTGCCAAAGCTGACATAGACAACTGATCCTGGCTTCCTTGAATCAAGCCAGGTCAGACATCGGCTTGCATCGATGGAGGCTATGTTCCCTCTCACAGCCATGGCAGCTATGTCTTTGTTGTAAAGAGAAAAAGGCCCGACTGTCCAAACCTTCTTCCTTATGGCTTTTCCATAACTTTCAATGTATGATGGCTCCAATTCATTGAATGTGTTCACCACGACACCGTCTGCAGCAGTTTGCGCCTCATCGACCTTCTTGGCAAACTCTTCCCAGCCAGGCAAATGAAAGAACGGCGGCACTTGGGCCATGGTGACCATAATCTTCTGTTCCAGGCCTGGCACAGCAAAAGGCTCGTGCTCATCTACCCTGGCACTATAAGCGTCACGAGTGATATTGTGGTTGCACAAGAGGGTGAAGCAACACATACTGAAGAAAGAGAGCCGAGGGATTTGGAGATTGTTGGCGAGCTCCACCGTCCAAGGGTGGCAGACATCAGCAATTATGCAGTTAGGATAGGACTGCTGCTGTCGAAGATATTGTTCGAGTGGCGCTGCCAGAAGGCTCATACCGTTGAAGAAAGTCCAGCATAGTTCAACTGGCACGAGATCGACGTTCTCGCTGCCCTCGGGCAAGCCCAGTTCCTTACAGGGAAAGGGGAGTTCGAGGAATTGGATTGGGAGGCTAGCGTCCCTAACACGGTTTATGGTGGTCCTTATGCGGGAGGCATTCACAGGCGTGGTGACTACGGTTACCTGAGCACCACGGTGGGCGAGCAGTTGGGCAAAGTCGATCATAGGGATCATGTGCCCCTGAGCCATCAGCGGGATCAGCACGAAATGAGGCTTGGGCTCGTCGAGGCCATCGACTGTTATTTGGCCAGTCATGATTCTATGAGATGAAAGAAGGAAACCGTATGGAGTGAATTAATAGGGATGAATGGATCGGTTGTCACCATCTTCCCCAGCTAATAACGGAAGAATATAGTCCAATGCTTGCCTGTTAAAAAAGATGTTTGATACTCAGAAAGAGGTATCTATTTTACTTAAAATCCGTTTGTATTATGCGAATTAAACTGTTTCTTATTTGCGTTTAGGAAGTTTAGCATGTAAATGTCCGTCCTGTTGCTATCAGAAGACTTACTAATTTGTCTTTGCAAGATTCAATGAATCAAGGGATTCCTTCTTGTGCCCCCATCGGTACTTTTGAGTCTCGATGTTATCTTCTAAATGAAACCCTTGGGAAGTGTTCAATAGGCCTTGAAGTTATCCTCTGTGTTCCCGTCGATACTATCGATACTTTTGAGTCTCGATGTCATCTTCTGAATGAAACCTTCGGGAAGTCTTCAATAGGCCTTGAAGTTATCTGCTGTGTCCGCATCGATACTCTTGAGTCTCAATGTTCTCCTAAATGAAACCTTTGGGAAAGTCTTCAATAGGCCTAAGTTAATCTTCCAGATGAAACCTTTGTCACGGCAGATTTCTTCTTGTGTTGTTGCCGCCTTTGTGTACTCGAGCCTCCAGATGTTGGTTTTGTACACCGAGAACACCACCTAGAGGAGTAAGTTTCTGAGGGACCGATACCAAAACTAAGAATCTGCATGTTCCTCTACACCCAGGTCAAGCAGAGTCCTTGATACTCAGCCGAAGAAGCTGGATGTGCCTCTGCGCTCAGGTCGAGCAGGCCTTGCTATCGGTACAACTGTCGGATTCCTGTGCCGATTCCACCGTAACAACATGCGAGTAGCAACATATGAGGACTGCCGTTGGAGTATAATTATTTAACTTATGAAAAGTAGAAAATAAATATGTACTAAACCATACTCCCTACTTTGTTGTTTGGTGAGGACTTGCTCTTAGATGCTGTGTTATTGTTATATGGGCGTCCTGGAGATGATTGTGAGACCTTCTTGATGTTTGTAACAGAACAAAATTACTAAGCCAAGGTGTGAAACTGTGGCCATATTTCCACCGAGTTTACGAATTTGCCATGCCTGAATAAATGATTGAAGCAGGAGATTTGGAAGACTATTTTCATTTATTAATGATTGCTAGTTATCAGAATCTCGAGTCATATCAGAGCAAGTTTTTTTTGTATGAACATGTTTTTTTTTTCGTCAGGCAAAACCAGAATCTTTAGTCATTATCAGAACCGTGACAGATGGTATTTTATGTACTGGTGTTTTTTCAGGCAATATGGCGAAGAAAAGATCCCGGCATCTCTGTTGTCGCTCCTGCCGATTGGATAAATCATGTTATATCTTGTTTTGATTAGCAAATCAGTGGCCCTTCCGGTAAAAGTCTTGAGTTTTTATTTTTATTTTTTCAGTGAAGTGAGTAAATAGTATTTTGTTATACAACAATAATGCTTATGGGCAATATTAAAAAATTTGTGACGAAGGCTTTGCTTTTGTTTTTCCAGTAAAAATCATATACCAAAACTGGTATATGCTACCGGACAATAGGGGTGAGCATTATTCGGTTTTGGACCGAAAACCGACCCGAACCGAACCGAATAAGAGGTTCGGTTCGGTTTTAAAAAAATTCGGTTCGGTTTCGGTTTTGAAAATACTAAATTTTATTATTCGGTTTCGGTTTCGGTCCAAAACCGAAAACCGAATAAGAAATTTTAATATATATATATATATATGTGTGTGTGTGTGTGTGTGTGTGTGTGTGTATTATATATATAAGTATTAATATATATAGGTATATACTAAATATGTCTATGTATATTTAGTTACTATATATATTAACAAAAAAAGCTCAAAAAAATAAAAATATGAATAAACCGAAAACTGAACCGATTTAATTCGGTTCGGTTTGATTCGGTTTTGGGCCAATTCGGTTCGGTTTCGGTTTTGCTTATTCGGTTTCGGTCCAATTCGATTTTGGGTAATTCGGTTCGGTTTAAACCGAATAAACCGAATGCTCATCCCTAACGGACAATAAGTAAAATGAATTAAAAAACTACTTTGGTCTGTGTTTCTTGAGGACATTGATAAAGATACGGCCACAATTATTAGTCACAAATTTGATCATATTTCAATACCAAAAATGTCTCTTTCTTCGACAAATTTGGCTTCTTCCTCTTTCTTCCCAAACCAAATTTCTAAACCTTAATTTTATTTATTTATTTTGTATAGTTTCCTAGTAGATGGTTCCATTCTATTTTTGAAAATTTGAATTTTATTAATGAAATTTCGGAGGTTCAGAATTGAAATAGCACCGTTTGGGACAATGAAGGCAGTCCTACAATTCCCCAAAAAAAAACATGTGCAAGTTCCACATTTTCCTACAACATTTTTCTTGTTTGGTTCGCGGAATCTTCGGGTTTGGAAAGAAAAGTGATTACTTTCTTATGTTTGGATGTCCACGGAATTGAGGAGGAAAGGAAAGTGATTTCCAATGGAAGGAAAATTAGGGAAGAAAGTAATTCCATCCAAGCAAGGAATCACTTTCCCACATTGAAGTATTCACTTTCCTTTCCAAATTCCTTGGCATTGCCAAACATCGGAAAGAAAAATCAATGGGAATTAAAGTTTCCCAAAGGAAAGGAAATGACAAGGAATTGATTTTCTTTCCCTTTCATTCCGCGAACCAAACGAGGCCTAAGGCCTCGTTTGGTTCACGGAAGGAAAATTGATTCCCTTGTACTTTCCATGGGAATGAGAAAGTAGAATTTCTGTCACATTTCCTTTCCGCTGTTTGGTAAAACAAGGAAACCACCTAGGAAAGACCATTTGATTTCCTTTCCAGTGTTTGGTTGGTGCAGGAAAGGAAAGCAAAAATATATCAATGTTCCAATAATATCATTACCTTTTAAAATAAAAATGACATTATGAAAATCCAAAGGGACCCAGAATATGAGGAGTTAATGGTAAAATAAGCAATAACACTGTCACGTCCCGCTTCCCAGATTTGAACGGTGACGTTAAAACACATCCACAGGTTATGCGCCAAAATTGCGATTGTCGTCCGTAAATCAGCAGAATGGAAAATACAAGAAAATTTACATTTCATTACACATAATAATTATAATACAGGAAACTTATCTAACAGTACATTGTCTTACAGATTCATTACAAAAGTAATTTACAAAAGTAGCTACGACAGCACTAGTCATAAACTGAAAGTCTTCAGGTCACTACTCCTCGACGTACAGTGGCAATGCCACGGCAGAATTGTCTTCTTCTTTCCCTAGTGAACAAATACTAGGTCGTTTAGAAACGACAAGCAAGCCCTCGGTCAAGGACGGTGACAAGTAAAAGAAATATGAAATGGAATGAGACAAATAGTTTTGTAAAGTAGTCATATTAAATGAAGTACTATGTTTGTGTGTGAGTATTATATTCCTCTTATCCAGATAGGCATGATGACAGGTAATGCAATTCAAAAGAAAAACGAACCTAACATGAAATGCAATATTGGAGAACAACCCCTGAATATTCATCTAAATGATTTCCCATCAACAATCCCGTTAACATGGGATCAGGCTGTGAATTCGGCGGCACGGTGCTTAGTATCCGGCCTGGAGCCTCCCTTGGGCTTAACAATCATCTATTCGATGTTACTGTCGTAATAGATGTAATAATCTGGAGCCTCCCTTGGGCTTAGTTTGCCTCCCTTGAGCAAACGAAAACAAGAGCCTCCCTTGGGCTTAGTTTGCCTCCCTTGAGCAAACGAAAATACGTGAGCTAAGCCTCACAAACTCCATTCGCATGGCCTTACGAATGAGTAGAAATTTACTGATAAGCTTTTTAATTTTATTATGCTATGGGACTATTTAGGAATATCCAGGTTGTTCTCCCCCGCCCAATGCTTCCTAGTTGTTTTCTAAGAATTTTTTCCTAAATGACTTTAGATCTTAGGGAATATTCCGATTTTTCAGAAAGTCGGAAATTGACTATCTCTTGTAACACCCAGTTTTCCAGAAGAGGGTAATTTTGAAATTTTGTAATTATAATTATTATTTAATGGTATTTAATTTCATGTTATGATTTTTAGTAATTTTTAATTATTTTTAAACTATTTAAATTTATGACTTATGATTTGGTGTCTTGCTAGTGTTCATTTCCAGACTGAGGGGTATTTTAGTCATTTTTGTAATTTTAAGAATTATTTGGGATTATTAATTATTATTTAGATTTAATAGAATTTATTTGAATTTATGGAAATTTTTAGGATTTATTTTGGATTTGTTTGGACTAGGTTGACTTTGACTAGTTTTGACCCTTGTAGACCAACCTAGAAGCTAACCCTAGTTAGTATGGACTTGGTTAGGTTATATGACTCTAGTCTAACCTAAGCTAATCCTTGGGTTGGTCATTAGACTCTAGTTAGCAATAAGAATTAGAAAGTCATAAGTCATGGTTTGTGATTTAGAACCTTTATTAAATCATTTAGCTCATAGCCTTGTAGTTTGGCCCAAAGCCCAAGACAAATTCTAAAACCCTAGCCCTAGACTTAAGTGGCCAGCCACCATATCCTCCTTGGGAACACCACCCTATAAATACTCTCTTAGTTTAGGGTTGCCTCTTTCTTAAGAAAACTCAAGTCTAGAAGGAAAGGTTTGTTCCTACATCATTTAATCCCTAAAATTCCATTCCTCTTCCTTTTCCATTCAAATCTTTTCTATTAGATCCTAATCTATCTATTCTTGCTGTAATTGAAGTTTCATCTCAGTTTGTCGTGGATTTGTTGGATTGGGACATCAAGGAGAAAAGCTCTAGAGAAGGGGGTTTTTCTTGAAAGTTCAAGTATAGGTAACTTTCTCATTTCTCCACGAAATTTCGTTTTGTCTTCATCATTAGGAAGCCCTAGGGGTCCCCTAAGTGTATGCTTGGTGTCGTGTCGGGTTTCATGAGTTTCGTGTCCATTTGGACACGTATCAAGGATGTGGCCTAGGTGTTTGTAGAAATGCCACATAGGATTCAATTTTCGATTTTTGTAAAACTAATTACATAGGTTTGTAGATCTAGGTGTGTGTATGAATGTTTGTGAAGGATGTTTGGTGTTTTGTGTCCGTTTGTGTCGCGTTTTTAGCTCTGGACATGCAGCACGAGCCATAGGCTGTGTCCTGCCTATCGGGGGCTAGAACTCGAGACATGGGACACTTCAGGACACGAAAATTTGTGTGGAGCAGGGGGCAACATCTGACACCATGCTCCCAAAAATTGGGAGCATGTCGTGGAGTACACGAGCGCAATCACGCCTGCACTGGCCGCACTCGTCGTGCGCGCGCTGTGCACGCGTGTAATTGGTTACTGATACGCATGTTTTGACACGACACAGGGACACGTTGGCACGATTCAGGTTGTTTGACACGAACCCCTATCCCAGGCGAGTGTCTGGACACGAACACGTGCCGTGTCGTGTCGTGTCGTGTCGTGTGTCGAGTGTTGGATGCACGTGCACGCGTGCACGACGTTTGTTGTGCACTGACTAGTGTCTGTGTACATGTGCTTGTTTGGACACGATTCGTATCCAATTCTTGGACACGAATGCACCCTCATGTATCCTCACATGTATATCATTTATTTCTAACCCTTACTTGTCATTTTGTTGATTAATTGAATTCGAAATTTCATTTTTTCCCTTGAACTCTGATACACTTGTACTGTTCTTCATTCCTAAGTTTTGATTCCTATTCTAAACTGATTTCTTAATGTTTAATGGCTATTTTAATTCATGAACATGTGTGAATGCATCACTATGTTATTGTTCACTGATTTGTGTTAATTTTTAAGGTTCGAGTTGGATTTTTGACTGATAAGTGAGAATTTCCTTTAACTGTCAATCATAACTGAGAATGTTCTTCTTCAACTGAATACTAGTGAAAACCTGAGAATTCATTCAATAGGAAAAACTGAGATTCACACATTGATTTTAACTGAGATGAAAAACCTGAGATCCATAGGTTAACTGGGACTGGTTTGGTTTTGCTCACTGTCTTTTTCTTTATGACTGAATCCCTGTTTTCAGAAATCTGAGAGTTACTTTGTTTGGGAATACCTGAGATGGTTCAATGGTTCAATCTGAAAACTGAGAATCAACTTGTATATGTGTGTAATGACTGAGAATGTGTTTAGGAATTCTGAGATTTTCCCTATGTTTGTAAAACTGAGGATGAGTGAAAACCTGGAAATAGGTTTTCCCTTTCCTTGACAAGAGAAAACTGGGTTTTAAGTTTTAAATGTTGGGTGGGTTATACATGTAAACTGAGATTTCTGTTGTGCATTGATTTAGATTGAAGAGTTCATGTTATCTGTTTTGATGTGTATAGGTACACTGTTATTGAAATCTGAGATTGTAGGGTTCATGTGGTGTTTAATTGAAAGCAAGGTTTCGAGTGATTAGGAGTACCTGTCACGATTTGAACTTGGGTATGTGAGATTACCTGACAGTGTGCATTGATGTTTCTGAATATGATTATAGGTTTGAAAACCTGGACATGGTTTGGAGTTTTCATTGTATTATC
Source organism: Iris pallida (assembly GCA_029216955.1). Taxonomy (NCBI): domain Eukaryota; kingdom Viridiplantae; phylum Streptophyta; class Magnoliopsida; order Asparagales; family Iridaceae; genus Iris; species Iris pallida. The sequence continues at coordinate 1,074,375 of JANAVB010008000.1, forward strand.
AAATTGCTTTCTTCTTTCGATTTTAGCCTATAGCTAAGTTCACTGTCAACTAAGGGTGCACATGAGAACAAACCTGAGATTTTGTATAAAACTGATTTTTGGTATTGAGATGGGAATCTGGGTATAATGTTGGGTGTTTTTTATGATTGAATAAACTGATAGGAGTGGGCTGTCTTGTTGTTTGGCTTAACCTGAGCATTTTGGGGCTTCATGTATTAGCTGTTGTATTGAACAAACCTGAGAATGCATCACACACAGAGATTTCTGAACTGAGTTTTCCCTCTCCATGTTTACATCCATGCTAACACACACACAACATTTCCTCCTCTTGACAGTTTATACTTGTGCACATCACCCTCTTGGCACAACATTTTCTACACACAGTCACCTACACAACACACCATGTATCACACACAGCCTTTTGTCTCTCTCCCCCTCTATGTATATATGTATATTTCCTAGTCTTCTAAATGTAGGTTATGTATAGTATATATACATATGTATGTAATGTATATGTATATATATGTAATGTATTATGCCTAAATATCTAATGTATGCCTATATACAATATGTGTATATAAATATATATTAAGTTTGAATGTAAATAGCTTGTGTTGGTCTTGTGGTATGTAAATACTTATTATAGACTAGCATGGTTGGATATAAGTCTTGATAGACTATTATAGGCTTGTTAGGGTTTAGCAAGATTGCTAAACCTAGTTTAGGCTAACCTAGTCTTGATTAGACTTAGTTTGACCATAGTTGACCTAGTTTGACTTCTAGGGTTGACCAGAGTTGACCAAGAGTTGACTTTGGCCTAGATTGACCTAGAATCATGTAGAATGCATAGTAGGACTTCATTATACAATTTTGGACTTGTTGTGACTTGTGCTGTTCTGATTAGGAGCCAGACACCACTCCTCGGACAGTACTTTCATATCAGACACTCAGATACCAGGCGAGTACATTCTCTGATCGTTTCATACTTGTCACGATTTATATTCTCGCTCTAGACTACTTTTACTTGATGCTGTCACGTTATCATCACGGATTGGTACTATATGGATCTCTTCTTGGGATGTTATCCCCCTTAGCGGGCGCATCGGATACTTTATGACATGTGTTTCATGTACATCATGTATTCCTTGCTTTTGCGTTATTCATGTACACTCATGTTCTCTCATGTTCTTACATGTACGTCCATGTACTCTCATGTTCTTTCATGTACGCTCATGATTTGCCCATGTGTCTCTTGTATAACCAAAACATCATGTCCGTAACGTAACTTGAATAGATCCTTGTGTATTGATTGTGGGTAGGGGTGAGTATAAATGGTCATGTGATTTACCCATCATGTACACTCTGTTACTTCCATGTTTTATCATGTACTACCTAAGCCAATTACATGCCATCTCGTACTCTAAATCACTAGTCACTTACAGTTCTTACTTATCATGTATATATTTCCAGTTATCAAATATCTCTCCTGTTTTCATGTACATCTTTTACAGCGTTTCATGTATCTTATTCTGTTGCTTGCTTTATATTTCCTGACATGATATGAACTGCATGAGATGTATTGTGCTCGCTCCTGTCCTGACTGGACCTATTGAAAATATTACAGAGGACGAGGATGAGACTGGTCTGGATACTTACTACGGGGCAGCCTTAGATGACACCTATGAGCTGGACCCTCAGGAGGACCCAGCTCTAGCTGAGGATATCACCCAGATTGCCTAGTTTAGATTAGTGAGGCTTAGTTTCTTTTATGTAGCCTTGAGGCATGTTTAGCTAGACTTTATTTCTGAGTTCAGAGATGTATATTCTTCCATTCTGTATCTGAGACCATGTACTTCTGGATATTTGCTGGGATTATCTTAGACTACTTTTCATCTATTTGTTTCCTTGAGTTCTATTTCATATCGTGCTATCTCTTTCTTAGTTGTGATTGAGTTTATTACTGCTATGTCACCCCCATTCGGGGAGTATTAAACTGTTTAGAGAAATCTTGTTAGATGTATGTTGACCTAGGACAGCGTTCTACCGCCGACACTGCGGCGTAGGCTGGGCGTGGTCACGTTCTCGTACCCTCACAGTGGGTGCGGGTCGTGACATCTCTTGAAATTTCCAAAAATTTCGGCAGTCTCTCCTTTGTTTTTAGAGACTCCAGAAATTTTGCAAGAGACAATATATGATAAAATAAATTCCGGGTTCTCCGACCCCTTCGGTGGAGCAACTCTCAACACCGGAACCACGCAAGTATATATCGGGTTCGCCGACCCCTTCGGTGGAGCAACTCTCAACACCGGAAAACCCACACAAGTATCAAAAAATAAAAATGCTTAATAATATTCCTTCTTACCATACAAGCAAGTAAGCAATCATGCATTTAAATTAGGCAAGCAAGTTTCCTTGATCCTTGCGGCTTGCAAATCACTATCTCAAGTATCAAAATAAAATTATTAGTAGAACAAAGATATTAAACCTACTTCCATATGACATGACTTGAGAAAACCATGTTAGACTCCTTGTAACATTGCATTTATATGCAAGGGAGTTAGAAATTCATAGATGTAAAGTTATCGTGGTATATGGGAACTTGCAAAATACTTAATTTAACTATCAACCATATCAAAGTAAGTTATTTTGATAATTTTAATAATTTGGACATAATGAATATCATGTTCACTTAAATTCCAATTTCAATTACCCCTCTACCTGTGACATAAATTCATCTCATTATATATATATATATATATATATATATATATATATATATATATATATATATATATATATATATAAATAGAGTCAAGTGTTCCTTCGTTGTGTCCATACATACAACTATCATTCATGTTCCAACCGTATCCCAATATTGTGTCCAAGTATAATCAACTAATTTGTGATGTGTCCACAATATTGTGTTCAAATATATGTGTGTGTGTGTGTGTGTGTGTGTGTGTGAAATGCTTGGGTTGAGTCCACACGATATTGCTTAAATTAACGTCAAGTGTCCATTTCCTTCCGTGTCCTACATATTGCATTCAACTTACATGTCCAATATATAGAAATCCTAGTTATATAATTCACATACAATTGCATAATTGAGTTGATAGGTTCAATTGTGTTGTGTCCAAGTGTTGTGTCCTAATCTCTTCTCACAAAATATCATTTATATATCTTTACAAACATATGCATATATATATATATATATATATATATATATATATATATATATCATATTCCAACTACTCCTATTTATATATGGATTTTGCAATTTTATCATAAACCTACAAAAATTCCAGAATTAATAATCATTCATTTTAATTCATGAAGACAACAAAACAAAAATTTTGAGGGAAAGAGAGATGGAGGACTTGCCTTGGGTTGGGAATTGACCTAGCTTTCTCCACAAATTCTTAATTTTAAACCCAACCACAATAAAGAAAACTTGTTAGCAACTCTAATCCTAGGTTAAAGTTGAATTAGAGATGGGGAAGAGTAGCTTAGAGTTTACCTAGGTTTTCTTTCCTTTCTCTTTTGTTTTTTTGAAGTGGAAGAGGAGGAAGAAGAAGGATGAAGAGGAGGTGGCCGGAGAGGGGTGGTCCGGCGGCTGGCGGCGGACGGCGGCAGGTGGCGGCGGGCGGCGGCAGGTGGCGGCGGGCGACAGTGGACCGGTGGGGGTGGTGGGGTGGTTTGTGTGTGTTTTTTTTTTTGCTTGTGTGTGTGTGAGTGGGGGAATATTTAATGGGGAAGAGTAGGTGAGGTGTCCCCCCTTTTAATGCTTGGGGACACCTATACCCCTTCTCCATTCTTCTAAGACACATGGCATGACATGTGTCATGCCATGAAAAATCCCTTTTTTTTAAAAATAATAATAATAATAATAATAATAATAATAATAATAATAATAATAATAATAATAAGAGTATGACAAGTCTATTCCCCTTAAAAAAATTTCGTCCTCGGAATTTGAAATAACTAGTACGACAATTGATTACTAACCTGGCTTAGGGAATAGATACGGATATTGCCTCCGCATATCTTCTTCTTTCTCCCAAATTGAATCTCCAGGCAAATCCTTGCTCCACGCGACTCGTACTAATGGAATGATCCGATTGCGGAGTACCTTCTCCCTTCGATCCAAGATCCCAACGGGTTTCTGTTCTATCCGTAGTGTAGGTCCGATGGTGATTTCTGAATGGTCAAGTATATGGCTCGGATCTGACACATATCTTCGTAACTGGGAAACATGGAATACGTTGTGAACTCCCTCTAGTGTTGGTGGTAAGGCAAGCCGATATGATACATTCCCTACTTTCTCTAATATGTCGAAGGGTCCAATGTATCTCGGACTCAGTTTTCCTCTGGTTCCAAATCTGATGGTTCCCTTAGTTGGTGAAATCTTCAGAAACACGTGATCTCCAGGTTGGAATTCTAATATTCTTCGATGCTTATCAGCCCATATTTTCTGTCTATCCTGGGCTGCTTGCAGGTGACTTCTTATTGCTTTGACTATATCCACAGTTTGTGTTACTAGTTCTGGTCCCAGTAATTGTCTCTCTCCTACGTCGGTCCAACATACCGGCGATCTGCACTTTCTACCATATAGTGCTTTCAAAAGGAGCCATTTTGATACTATCTTGGTAGCTGTTGTTATATGAAAATTCTACTAAATGTAGATGATCATCCCAAGATCCTCCAAAATCTAAGGTACACGCTCTCAGCATGTCTTCTAGGGTCTGAATGGTTCTTTCCGACTGGCCGTCTGTTTGGAGGTGGTAGGCGGAGCTATATTTCAGTTGAGTGCCAAGATTTTCTTGTATACTTCTCCAGAAATGAGAAGTGAATCTGGTATCTCTATCCGATACTATACTCACTGGCACTCCATGTTGACTGACAATCTGTTTCATGTACATTTCTGCCAGTGCCTCTGTCGACTGTCCAACTCGAAAGGGAAGAAAATAAGCGGACTTCGTAAGTCTATCTACAATGACCCAAATAGCATTATTACCCCTTTGGGTCCTAGGCAGTCCTGTCACAAAATCCATTGTGAGATGCTCCCACTTCCATTCGGGTATGGGTCCGACTTCTCTTTTCATCCCGTGCCACCAAAATGTTTGTCTCAAATCTTTATACATTTTAGTGCTGCCCGGATGAATAGAATACTGTGAGTTATGGGCTTCTGACATAACCTCTGTTCTTAAATCTCCACTGGGCAAACATAATCGATCTCCGAATCTTAATGATCCGTCCGGATGCTTCCTTATCCCGGTCTGGAGCCCTGCTTCTGTTTGTTTCCAAATCTTCTGAAGTTTTGAGTCATTTTGTTGAGCCTCTTTAATTCTATCTATTAAGGAGGATTGCACTTGTAAGTTTTGCCATATTCCTTCCGTTACCGGGCATATCACTTCAATTCCCATTTTTCTTAAATCCTCAAGGATCTCCTTGGGTATATTCATAAAGAAGGCTTCGGGTCTTCTGCTTAGAGCATCAGCCACCTTATTAGCCTTGCCTGGGTGATATTCCAGCTCCATATCGAAGTCCTTCAGTAACTCCAACCATCTTCTTTGTCTCATATTGATCTCCTTTTGAGTGAAGACATATTTTAAACTTTTGTGGTCTGTGTATATTTTGATTCTCTCTCCATATAAATAATGCCTCCATAACTTGGGTGCGAATACCACAGCTGCAAGTTCGAGATCGTGAGTTGGATAATTGTCACTACCACATTTCTAGTTTGAGGGTATTTTTGATATTTTTGGGGTAATATAAATTTATTAGAATTTATTTGAATTTATGGAAATTTTTAGAAATTATTTTGGAATTGTTTGGATGAGGGTTGACTAGGTTGACTTTGACTAGTTTTGACCCTTGTAGACCAACCTAGAAGCTAACCCTAGTTAGTATGGACTTGATTAGGTTATATGACTCTAGTCTAACCTAAGCTAAACCTTAGTTCGGTCAATAGACTCTAGTTAGCAATAGGAATTAGAAAGTCATAAGACATGACTTATGATTTAGAACCATTGATAAATCAATTTAAGTCATAGCCTTGTAGATTGGCCCAAAGCCCAAGAATTACAAAACCCTAGCCTAGACTATGTGGCCGGCCACCATATCCTCCTTGGGAACCCCACTCTATAAATACTCTCTTAATTTTAGGGTTGCCTCTTTTAGGAAGGATCAAGTTTAGAAAGAGGTTTGTTCCTACTTCTTTTAATCCATAGAAATTCCATTCCATGTCCTTTTTCATTCAAATCTCTTCCATTAGATTTTAATATACCTATACTTGCTGTTATTGGAGTTTTATTTCAGTTTGGTATTGATTTGTTGGATTGGGATATCAAGGAGAGGAGCTCAACAAAGGAGGATTTTCTAGAAAGTTCATCTATAGGTAACTACTTCATTACTCACTAAAATTTTGATTTCTTTATACATTTAGGAAGCCGTAGGAGTCCCCTAGGTGGTTGCATTGGTTTCGTGTCGAGTTTCATAGGTTTCATGTCCGTTTTGGACACGTATCAGGAACTGTCCATTAGTGTTTGTCGAAATGCCTCAAAGGGCATTTCGATTCTTTTTGGGCAATCTTTTTGAATAGAAAAATTGTTTTTGATGTCGCTTATGCATTTCTCTTTGTCTGGGGGTGTCTCTGTGTCGTGTCGTGTCGGGATCGATGCGTGCACACGCGGTGCACACGCGCGCGCGCGCTCAGGTTTGATCCCCTGCTGTTCGGGGGCCACAACTCTCAGGACACGCCACGTCGACACGCGACACTTGACACACGGGTCGTCCTCGTGACTGACACGACGTGTGTCGAGTCTCAGACCCCCACGTGTCGTGTCGGACACGCACAAACACGTGCATTGCTTTTGCACTGGACCGGGTCCAGTTGATTTAGAGCACTGATACGTGTGTCGTGTCACTGACACACGTGTCGTGGACCCATATCAGGGTATCCTAGCCCTAGACCTAGACCTAGTCGACACTGGGACACGACCACGAGGTCTGTGTCGTGTCGTGTCATGTGCACGAACCCCGTGAACACGTGCACGAGGGTTGGCACAGTATTTGCACTGTTTGTGTTTTAAATTGTTTTGACACGTTTGTGTCCTCGTGCTTGGACACAAACATATTGAGGGACACGTGCACTATGTATATTTTGATTACCAACCATTGGGTTCGTGTTTTAGCTTAATTTCATATTGAAATCTCGATTACCCCTAATTTTTGAAACTATGATAACAGTTTTTTCCATTTCCAGTTTTTCAGTTTTGAATATATAAATTTTGGTAGTTTTTAACCATTGTATATTGTTTAATAGAGTGGTGTCAAACCTCATATTGATCCTCCTATATGATTCCTTAGTGTGTGTTCGATTTGGTGTGATTTGGTGGTTTATTGAAATCAAAATGGGCTTAGAATGAAAACTGGAAACTAGGTTCAGTTTTCCCTATATTTACATGTGAATTTGGTTTCAGTTCTGAATTTTGGCAATTGTTTTAGCCTACTTAATCACTGTTTATTGCATGTTTTACAACCTAATATAGTTTACCTATATGTAATCTAGTTATATGTCAATTTTGGTTTGATTTTGTGGGAGTTTGAGTTCAAAACTGAATTTCTATGAACTGTTGTACATGAACACTGTTGGATATCCTGAGATTGGATTTAGACTGTATTGGTTTCAGTTTTTTCTGAATTCTGGGAGTTGGTTCTTTTTCTATGACTGTCCTATTACCAGATTTGACACATCCTTCTCATCCCTCCCTCACATACACACTTTGCCTCTCTTTATATACACACACTATTCACTTCACACAGGTATCTTGACACTGTCATGTCTCAACTCACCCTCACACTCTTTTGTGACTGAACAACATTTACACACACACACACACACACAACTCTCATTATCACTCACCCTCACTCTCCACACACACACTAGCCTTGACACCTATCACTCACTCTCCTCTTCCTTCTATCTCTCCATATATGTATATGTATGTATGTATGGTTATATATGATATATAATGTATATATATAGTAGTGTGCTATATAACTATATGTATGTACCTTGTATCTATGAGTATATATATATATATTGTATATGTACTTGGTGTGTCATTAGTGTTTGTGTTTGGAGATGTGCTTGATTGATAGGATAGGTTTATAGCCTGGTATTGTATGTTGATAGGCTAGTTTAGCCTTGGTAGACCTAGACTAGATTAGTATAGACTAGTATAGTCTAGATTGGACTAGATAGGCTAGTTTGACCTAGTTTAGACTCGTTTGACTTGGTTGACCTAGTTTGACTTCTAGGGTTGACCAGAGTTGACCAAGAGTTGACTTTGGCCTATATTGACCTAGACTCATGTAGAATGTATAGTAGAACTTCATTTTACTATTTTAGACTTGTTGTAACTTATGCTGTTCTGATTAGGAGCCAGACACCACTCCTCGGACAGTACTTTCATATTGGACACTCAGATACCAGGCGAGTACATTCTCTGATCATTTCATATCCTGCTTAGAATTATTTTCTGCATTAAATTACTTTACTTGTTACTGTCACGTTGGTCACACGGATTGGTACTATATGGATCCCTTCTTGAGATGTTATCCTTAGGGAGCATCGGGTACTACATGTTCTATGCGTTTCACTTACATGGCGTATCACTATGCTTCACTGGTTCTTTGATCACTTGTGACATATACTCTTATGATCACAGAGTCTTCTAGAATCTCTTATCCTATTTACTGGGTATCCTAGAATCTCCTAGAATTTCCATTTATGGGACATCCATGTATCACCCTTCGGGGGCTTTGCATGGAATCATAACATAACCTGGTTGGATCCTTGTGTATTGATTGGGGGTACGGGGGAGTAGAAGTAGACATGTGAATAATACCCAAGTAGTATCTTATCAGAATCTTTTCCATAGTGTCTTATCAGAATCTCCTATGCCATTTACCTGTCTATATTATACTCTGACTCACTAGCCACTGTTAGTCTCTATTTATAGTAGATATTTCTATTACAGTTCTTTCTCTGTTTACATACTGCACTTCTTTCAGTACTTGTATCTTACTTTACTGCATGATTATATTTTCTAACCTGCTATGAACTGTTGAGATGTACTGTACTCGCTCCTGTCCTGACTGGACCTGTTGAAAATATTACAGAGGACGAGGAGGAGGCCTGTGTGGATACCTTCTACGGGGCAGCTCTAGACGACACTTGCGAGCTGGACTCTCAGGAGGACCCAGCTCTAGCTGAGGACATCACCCTCATTGCCTAGACTAGTTTAGTTAGGCTTATCTTACTTTATGTTGCCTTGAGACATGTTTAGCTAGACTTATTTTCTGTTCAGAGTTTCTGAGTTGTATATATTCTTTCATTCTGTAGCTGAGTTGTACTCTGGATATTGCTGGAATTATCTTAGACTACTTTATCATCTATTTTTCTTTGAGTCCTATTTCATATCGTGCTATCTCTTCCTTAGTTGTGATTGAGTTCATTTACTGCTATGTCACCCCCATTCGGGGAGTATAAACTGTTTAGAGATATATTGCTAGATGTATGTTGACCTAGGACAGCGTTCTACCGCCGACACTGCGGCGTAGGCTGGACGTACCCACTTCTCGTGCCCCTACACAGGGTGCGGGTCGTGACAATAATTCTTTTCATGTATCTTTAATTGTCGGGATGCATAGGCTATGACTCTCCCGTGTTGCATCAGTACACATCCCAGACCCTTACCTGATGCATCACTATATATCTCATATCCACCCGAACCAGATGGCAATGCCAGTACTGGGACCGAAATTAATCTTTCCTTCAATTCGTCAAATGCCCTTTGACATTTCTCTGTCCAATTAAACTTTTCTTCTTTCCAGGTAAGACGGGTTAAAGGTTCTGCAATTCTTGAAAAATTTTCTACAAATCTTCGGTAGTAACCAGCTAGTCCTAAGAAACTTCTGATTTCTGCTACGGACTTAGGTGTTGGCCAAGACTTAACTGCTTCCACCTTCCTCGGGTCTACCGAGATGCCTTCTCCGCAGATAATATGTCACGACCCGCACCCACTGTAAGGGTACGAGCGCGTAACAACGCCCAGCCTACGCCGCAGTATCGGCGGTAGAACGCTGTTCTAGGTCACTATCTAATACAACAACTCACGCAATGAATAATGTACTCATCATGATCAACTCCAAACGGAGGACAAGTATAAGATATCGTAACTCAATCACAGTCTAAGCACGATAAGATAACACAGAAGAAATAACTAAGAATAGAAGACAACTACTAAAATAACAACTCTCAACAATCTCAAATACTACACAAGTCTCAATCCACTACAACAAGTTTAACATAGAAAAACATATGCTAGTCTACTAAACTAAATCCCGATCACTCCTGAGTGTCGGGGCCAAAGGTAGCCATCCTGTCTCCGGGTCCATAATATGTAGGCAAGTGTCCTCAGGGCAATCATCTGTAAAATTTTCAACAGGTCCAGTCAGGACAGGAACGAGTACAACTCATCAAGAAAACCCAAGTAATGACAGAGAACTATAAAGCAGTTATAGACAGTTTTATTGATGAATATGGCAGTTTATATACATGTGATGGTGTGGAGAACAGATAAGATACAAGAAAAGTAAGTAACTAAAACAAGAGAAGAATGATGGCAATGAAGACTGTAAAATAAATCTAGCTGAACTAAGGTAACAGAATAAGTCCAGAAAGTAATTGCAAAACAAGTGTAAAACTACTATAATTCCAGTACGGGATGAATCTAAAATAATATGAATCCAGTACCAGATGATTCTAGGTAGTGATCAAGAATCCAGGAGAGTCCAGCTAATCTAGTAGTGTGTTTTAAAATACCGAGATCGACATGTAAACGGCTGTGGGTAATCAGGCACACCTCTCACTGATCAGACGAGAGATGGCTATGCTTCCAGTAGATTCCAGTTGGAGATTCCAGATTTGGGGTATATCTACATGTCTTACTCGATATTTTCCCGTCCCGTAAAACAAATGAATCCAGAATTCGACACGAGAATCGAGGTGAGTCCAGCCAAAATATGATGATTCCAGTAATAGATTCCGAAATAATTCCAGTAATTCCAGTAATAGAGGCCAGATAAGTAAGGTATGTGTGTCGCATACATGAATCCAGAAATATCCATACGTGTTGTAACAGAGAATCGCATAAAACTAAATAGAACTGAAATACAGTAACTGGCAAATAAATGAGAGAACTATCAGAGAATGTACTCGCCTGATACTCTGAAAAGAGTAGTATAATGTCAGATGTCTGCACCGGAGTCACAGTATCCTAAATAGAACAGTACAGGTTATAATGTGCTTAAAACAAGGTAATTGATGTTTATGATGTAATCTACATGACTTCTAGGTCAATCTAGGTCAAAGTCAACTCTAAGTCAACTCTGGTCAACTCTAGAAGTCAAACTAGGTCAATCAAGTCAAACCTAAGTCAAACTAGTCTAACAAGGCTATTCTAAGTCTAATTAGACTACACAAGTCTAATATAGGCTCCACACTGACACACAGGCACAACCATAGGCCATTGGCTAAGAGACTAGGCCATGGGCTAAGCAAAACCATATTCAATATCTATATCTAAACCAAACACATGTATACATATCATACAATCTATATAGGATACGTATATATATCTATTTATACAAGCTAATAGGAAAAATCACGTATTTGTGTTATACAAAATAACATGGCCTACACAACTATTATGGAAAACACTTATTAGTATATAGGCTCCTATTGAACCATATACAACATTATATGACATTACATATATATATATACATATGTATATAGAGAGGGGGTCACAAGTACATGTGTCAAGTGATATGTGTGTGTGAATGTGGGATAGACTAGAGGGTGTGTGTCATGAGTCATAGGCATGTGTGTGATATGTGTTAAAGAGTGTGGTGTGTGTGAGACATATGGGAAAGTGTGTGTGTGTATAGGATAGTGTAATGATACATGGGGGGGGGGTCATGTGTATAGGACAGTGAGGCAATTACACTAGGGGGTGTGTATGTGTGTGTGTGTACTAGTGATACACATGAATACAAGTGTGTGAGGGTGATAGGTGGCATGAAAACAAGTTTGTGTGTGTGTGTCAAAAGGATATCAGTTTTGAAGAGTGGTGTGTGTATGAATATACATCTCAGATTGGTGTGTGGGAGTGAACCTATCTCAGGAATGGGAATCAAATCCTATTCTCAGTGCAAAACCCAAACCCTTAACAAAACTAAACATATAAATAATCCTATACTCAAGCCTCTATACTACACCTATAATACTAATACATAAAAACTAAAAAAAAAAGTGAGTAGATGAGTGAACAAGTGTGTAATCTGGAAACCATGTGTCAATAGCTTAGGTGTGCATTTCAGAATATGTGTGTAAACAGTGAGCTATCTCAAGAATATGGCAATGACAGTTTTATGATATCAATTCAGTTTTAAAAGGGAAAAAAAAAATCAAAGGACAGTTAGGTTAGTGTGTGGGTAGAGTGGTATGTAAACAACCTAAGCTAGGGTGTTCCTGTGTTCTTAAAATTTAGATAGGAATGTGTATGTGTGGGAAATCAGGAAATGACAGTTTAACAGTGTGTAAAAATCAGTTTACAAGCAGTCCCATACCAACTTCGATACTCCAAACTTCAACACAACCCTTAACCAACATTAGGTAATCTAATACACAGGTAGGAATCACTGTGGCAATTAAAACAACATTCAAATCAGTAAAAAAAAAGAAGAAGTTCAGATTATGCACAGTTGGTATGTATCAGACCATCAAGAACCTGAATTTTCGAATCCCACATTGAAAAACCAATACAATTCATGAAACCAATTGAAACTAACATCAACCCAGGTATGTAGGAACTCACATGAATTGAATTAAATCCTTGAATCAACATAAAAAGAGCAGTAAACTGAAACAGAACTAACAGTTTCCAACCCCTTTCAATATCGAAACCCATCCCAAGGTTCAAATTCCAATACTAAGCACAAAACCCAAATCTAACATGAAAGACCCAACTTGCAGTATCCATTACACATGTAGAAATCAGTCCAGGGATTTAAAACAACATTTTAATCAGATTAAAAAGGAAATCAATTCACAAATTTCGAAATAAGAACATGGTATCAGTAATATGGGAAGAACCAATTTCGAGTACCAAAATCATGTTAAATCTATGAATTAAAGGTTGGTAAATAGTAACACACACGTGCACGTGTCAACCCAAGCACTCGTGTCCAAACACTGTTCGTACACATACACCAAACTGTGCACAGACAGCGTCGTGCACGCGTGTGTGTCACTCCAGGACACGACATGTTGCACGACACATGCCAAGGTCACGTCCACGTGTTCGCCACATATAGGGCTACGTGTCCATGGCCCTGCACCGTGTCCTAGGTGTGTGTCGTGTCGGCTTTAGAGCCGTGTCAGTGGCCAAAACGCTCGCGTGTACAGCCCGCGCGCGCGGCCAGTGCGACCAGTGCGAGGAGAAGAACTCCTCGCACACAAAACGAGAGGCTCCCAAATTTTGGGAGCATGGTGGCAGTCAATGCCCCAACACTCACCCAATATTTCGTGTCCTCGTCTCCTGTGTCGTGAGAAACAGTCCCCGTGATGCAGGACACAGGGACAGTGCACAGACAGCGTGTTCGTGTCCTCGTGTGGACACGACACGAAACACCCAAGTGTCCACACAAAAATCACAGAGCAACCCTAGATCTACAATCCTATTCAAACAGATTTCTAAAACAACAAAATAAATTCCTTAGAGGCATTTCTACAAACACTTAGGTATCCTATTGGATACGTGTCCGATACGGACACGAAATGGGTCCACCAAGACACGAAACTAATTCCTACTCTTAGGGGACTCCTAGGGCTGTCCAAATATGCAAGAAAACTAGAGTTTCATGGAGAGAATGAGAAGTTACCTATTGGTGTTCTTCTCCTAAAGAAGCTTCAAAATGGGGGATCCTTCATGCTAACCCCAAAGCTCCAAATTGTCCCAAATTTGAGAATGACCTCCATAAACAGTAGGGGAAGGAAATTTAGATCACTATGGAAGAAGTTGCAATGAAAATGGACTACTATTGAATAAACTATGAAGAAGTTTCAATGGAGAACAAACCTTTCCTTAAAAAAAATGAAGGAATGAGTAAAAAGGAGGCACAAACTTTGAGAGAGATTTATAGTGTTGGGGGAGATCCCTAGGCTGATCATAAATGCTAGGGTTAGGGTTTTGGGGTGAATCTAATGGCTCTCATTCCATCTAGCCTATTCAATGGCCTAGAGTCTAGGTTTCACACATGACTTAAATGCAACCTAGTTAACTCTAACTATCATTACTAAATCAAAACTAATCAATACTAACCATGGCTAGCTAAGTCTAGGTATGACTAATCTAGGTTAGGCTAAACACATAACAAGACAATCAATTAAATGATATTTAAAATCACATCACCCCATTAATTATATTAAATTCCAAGTAAATATATAATAAATTCAATTAATTCAAAAGGCCAAAATACCCTCAAGCTAAAAATAATGAAGTACCCTATTCACATGGCTAGGCTCTAGGGTAGACAGTCTCTACGGTTACACTATCAAAACACCAAAATCATAAGTCATGATTTAAAATAGTTTTAAAATGATTAAAAATTACCAGAAATCATATCATGATTTAAATATCAATAAATAATAATTATAATTATAAAATTTTAAAATTACCCTCGTCTGGAAAACTGGGTGTTACAATCCTACCCACCTTATAAAAATTTCGTCCTCGAAATTAAAATGATAGTAGTCCTTCTAGGTCAAACACCCCACAATCAAAGTCTCAAACATACCGTCAGATAATCATATGCGTCTGTCCAAAATTATGATACTCAGAATTCTTTGTCGTGCTAGTGAGCAAGGCTACGATAATCACAGAGTCCTCGACTAGGGTACGTACCCCCTAGGTTCATGGTATTTAAAATTTTTGCATTGCCGCATGAGACGGCGAAAACCTTAAATTCCTATACCCGAGAAATACATCCAAAATCTGACTACATGTCCTCACTATGCCAACTAACACGACCATCGAAGATTCTAGATTCCATAACTGAGGTGACCTAGCCCATAAGATTTTTCTCAGAAAGGAAAAAAGAAAAACAAACATAACAAAAGTGCTACATAACAAAATTAATCAATCAACAAGGAACAAATGGAACCGGATTTCAAGGTAGTTATAAAAGACAATTTCGGGAATGGAATTGAGAAGAACGAAACTTGCAGCAAGATCTCCAATGGTCTGTGTATCTTCGACAGTCCTGATGATAGCTCGCCCTGCTGGTTTCCTCTGGCCTGTTACTGATGCTGCATGAACCGCTGCTGCTGAGAGAAATCAGAAATGATGGAAGAAAGTCTCTGTACAGATAGAGGTGCACCTCCAATGTAGCAGAACGCCAACCTGAGTCGGCACAACAGAAACTGCGATCTCGAGGCCCTAATGAACAGGACGAGAGGTGGCCAGCCTCTCGATAGTATTCCCCGAACCGAAGCGATGAGATCGTGTCTTCATAACCATCATGAAGACAGATCAAACCAAGAAGCAATTACTGAGAATGAAGCGAAAAAATCAAGAGAGGACAGTTTATATTCAAGGGAAGTCAATAAGCAACAATTTGGATAAAAGGAATCTGATTAAGAGTTTTTCCTAATGTGATTGAGTACCTCAAAAATAAATATCCTAATCCTACTGCAGGCTGTAGTGATACTCTAGTTCAAATACCACTACATAAACTCGACCTGCATGGGCCACCACTAAAAACGTGTCACGACCCGCACCCACTGTTAGGGTACGAGCGCGTAACAACGCCCAGCCTACGCCGGCGGTAGAACGCTGTTCTAGGTCACTATCTAATACAACAACTCACGCAATGAATAATGTACTCATCATGATCAACTCCAAACGGAGGACAAGTATAAGATATCGTAACTCAATCACAGTCTAAGCACGATAAGATAACACAGAAGAAATAACTAAGAATAGAAGACAACTACTAAAATAACAACTCTCAACAATCTCAAATACTACACAAGTCTCGATCCACTACAACAAGTTTAACATAGAAAAACATATGCTAGTCTACTAAACTAAATCCCGATCACTCCTGAGTGTCGGGGCCAAAGGTAGCCATCCTGTCTCCGGGTCCATATTATGTAGGCAAGTGTCCTCAGGACAATCATCTGTAAAATTTTTAACAGGTCCAGTCAGGACAGGAACGAGTACAACTCATCAAGAAAACCCAAGTAATGACAGAGAACTATAAAGCAGTTATAGACAGTTTTATTGATGAATATGGCAGTTTATATACAGGTGATGGTGTGGAGAACAGATAAGATACAAGGAAAGTAAGTAACTAAAATAAGAGAAGAATGATGGCAATGAAGACTGTAAAATAAATCTAGCTGAACTAAGGTAACAGAATAAGTCCAGAAAGTAATTGCAAAATAAGTGTAAAACTACTATAATTTCAGTACGGGATGAATCTAAAATAATATGAATCCAGTACCAGATGATTCTAGGTAGTGATCAAGAATCCAGGAGAGTCAAGCTAATCTAGTAGTGTGTTTTAAAATACCGAGATCGACATGTAAACGGCTGTGGGTAATCAGGCACACCTCTCACTGATCAGGCGAGAGATGGCTATGCTTCCAGTAGATTCCAGTTGGAGATTCCAGATTTGGGGTATGTCTACATGTCTTACTCGATATTTCCCCGTCCCGTAAAACAAATGAATCCAGAATTCGACACGAGAATCGAGGTGAGTCCAGCCAAAATATGATGATTCCAGTAATAGATTCCGAAATGATTCCAGTGATTCCAGTAATAGAGGCCAGATAAGTAAGGTATGTGTGTCGCATACATGAATCCAGAAATATCCATACGTGTTGTAACAGAGAATCGCATAAAACTAAATAGAACTGAAATACAGTAACTGGCAAATAAATGAGAGAACTATCAGAGAATGTACTCGCCTGATACTCTGAAAAGAGTAGTATAATGTCAGATGTCTGCACCGGAGTCACAGTGTCCTAAATAGAACAGTACAAGTTATAATGTGCTTAAAACAAGGTAATTGATGTTTATGATGCAATCTACATGACTTCTAGGTCAATCTAGGTCAAAGTCAACTCTAAGTCAACTCTAGAAGTCAAACTAGGTCAATCAAGTCAAACCTAAGTCAAACTAGTCAAACTAGTCTAACAAGGCTATTCTAAGTCTAACTAGACTACACAAGTCTAGTCTAGGCTCCACACTGACACACAGGCACAACCATAGGCCATAGGCTAAGAGACTGGGCCATGGGCTAAGTAAAACCATATTCAATATCTATATCTAAACCAAACACATGTATACATATCATACAATCTATATAGGATACGTATATATATCTATTTATACAAGTTAATAGGAAAAATCACATATTTGTGTTATACAAAATAACATAGCCTACACAACTATTATGGAAAAACACTTATTAGTATATAGGCTCCTATTGAACCATATACAACATTATATGACATTACATATATATATATACATATGTATATAGAGAGGGGGTCACAAGTACATGTGTCAAGTGATATGTGTGTGTGAATGTGGGATAGACTAGAGGGTGTGTGTCATGAGTCATAGGCATGTGTGTGATATGTGTTAAAGAGTGTGGTGTGTGTGAGACATATGGGAAAGTGTGTGTGTGTATAGGATAGTGTAATGATACATGAGGGGGGAGGGGGTCATGTGTATAGGACAGTGAGGGCAATTACACTAGGGTGTGTGTATGTGTGTGTGTGTACTAGTGATACACATGAATACAAGTGTGTGAGGGTGATAGGTGGCATGAAAACAAGTTTGTGTGTGTGTGTCAAAAGGATATCAGTTTTGAAGAGTGGTGTGTGTATGAATATACATCTCAGATTGGTGTGTGGGAGTGAACCAATCTCAGGAATGGGAATCAAATCCTATTCTCAGTGCAAAACCCAAACCCTTAACAAAACTAAACATATAAATAATCCTATACTCAAGCCTCTATACTATACCTATAATACTAATACATAAAAACTAAAAAGAAAAGTGAGTAGATGAGTGAACAAGTGTGTAATCTGGAAACCATGTGTCAATAGCTTAGGTGTGCATTTCAGAATATGTGTGTAAACAGTGAGCTATCTCAAGAATATGGCAATGACAGTTTTATGATATCAATTCAGTTTTAAAAGGGAAAAAAAAAATCAAAGGACAGTTAGGTTAGTGTGTGGGTAGAGTGGTATGTAAACAACCTAAGCTAGGGTGTTCCTGTGTTCTTAAAATTTAGATAGGAATGTGTATGTGTGGGAAATCAGGAAATGACAGTTTAACAGTGTGTAAAAATCAGTTTACAAGCAGTCCCATACCAACTTCGATACTCCAAACTTTAACACAACCCTTAACCAACATTAGGTAATCTAATACACAGGTAGGAATCACTGTGGCAATTAAAACAACATTCAAATCAGTAAAAAAAAGAAGAAGTTCAGATTATGCACAGTTGGTATGTATCAGACCATCAAGAACCTGAATTTTCGAATCCCACATTGAAAAAACCAATACAATTCATGAAACCAATTGAAACTAACATCAACCCAGGTATGTAGGAACTCACATGAATTGAATTGAATCCTTGAATCAACATAAAAAGAGCAGTAAACTGAAACAGAACTAACAGTTTCCAACCCCTTTCAATATCGAAACCCATCCCAAGGTTCAAATTCCAATACTAAGCACAAAACCCAAATCTAACATGAAAGACCCAACTTGCAGTATCCATTACACATGTAGGAATCAGTCCAGGGATTTAAAACAAAATTTTAATCAGATTAAAAAGGAAATCAATTCAGAAATTTCAAAATAAGAACATGGTATCAGTAATATGGGAAGAACCAATTTCGAGTACCAAAATCATGTTAAATCTATGAATTAAAGGTTAGTAAATAGTAACACACACGTGCACGTGTCAACCCAAGCATTCGTGTCCAACCAAGTGGACACAGCCGTGTCCAAACACTGTTCGTACACAGACACCAAACTGTGCACAGACAGCGTCGTGCACGCGTGTGTGTCACTCCAGGACACGACACGTTGCACGACACATGCCAAGTCACGTCCACGTGTTCGCCACATATAGGGCTACGTGTCCATAGCCCTGCACCGTGTCCTAGGTGTGTCGTGTCGGCTTTAGAGCCATGTCAGTGGCCAAAATGCTCGTGTGTACAGCCCGCGTGCGCGGCCAGTGCGACCAGTGCGAGAGAAGAACTCCTCGCACACAAAACGAGAGGCTCCCAAATTTTGGGAGCATGGTGGCAGTCACTGCCCTAATACTCACCCAAAATTTCGTGTGTCCTCGTCTCCTGTGTCGTGAGAAACAGTTCCCGTGATACAGGACACATGGACAGTACACAGACAGCGTGTTCGTATCCTCGTGTGGACACGACACGACACGAAACACCCAAGTGTCCACACAAAAATCACAGAGCAACCCTAGATCTACAATCCTATTCAAACAGATTTCTAAAACAACAAAATAAATTCCTTAGAGGCATTTCTACAAACACTTAGGTATCCTATTGGATACGTGTCCGATACGGACACGAAATGGGTCCACCAAGACACGAAACTAATTCCTACTGTTAGGGGACTCCTAGGGCTGCCCAAATATGCAAGAAAACTGGAGTTTCATGGAGAGAATGAGAAGTTACCTATTGGTGTTCTTCTCCTAAAGAAGCTTCAAAATGGGGGATCCTTCATGCTAACCCCAAAGCTCCAAATTGTCCCAAATTTGAGAATGACCTCCATAAACAGTAGGGGAAGAAAATTTAGATCACTATGGAAGAAGTTGCAATGAAAATGGACTACTATTGAATAAACTATGAAGAAGTTTCAATGGAGAACAAACCTTTCCTTAGAAAAATGAAGGAATAAATAAAAAGGAGGCACAAACTTTGAGAGGGATTTTCTAGTGTTGGAGGGGATCCCTAGGCTGATCATAAATGCTAGGGTTAGGGTTTTGGGGTGAATCTAATGGCTCTCATTCCATCTAGCCTATTCAATGGCCTAGAGTCTAGGTTTCACACATGGCTTAAATGCAACCTAGTTAACTCTAACTATCATGACTAAATCAAAACTAATCAATACTAACCATCACTAACCATGGCTAGCTAAGTCTAGGTATGACTAATCTAGGTTAGGCTAAACACAACACAAGGCAATCAATTAAATGATATTTAAAATCACATCACCCCATTAATTATATTAAATTCCAAGTAAATATAATAAATTCAATTAATTTAAAAGGCCAAAATACCCTCAAGCTAAAAATAATGAAGTACCCTATTCACATGGCTAGGCTCTAGGGTAGACAGTCTCTACGGTTACACTATCAAAACACCAAAATCATAAGTCATGATTTAAAATAGTTTTAAAATGATTAAAAATCACCAGAAATCATATCATGATTTAAATATCAATAAATAATAATTATAATTACAAAATTTCAAAATTACCCTCGTCTGGAAAACTGGGTGTTACATAATATGCCCTAGAAAGGGTATTTGGTCCAGCCAAAATTTACATTTACTAAGCTTGACATATAATTGTTCTTCCCGCAACGTTTGTAATGTCACGCCCCGATTCCGTAGAATCGATAGTCATCCCCCGGGCGTGATGCCGTGCGAACCTAAGTTACGATCGCACAAGACGTAGTCATAAGGTCATCCGAAACACAACATCAAGTTAGAGTACGCAGAGAAATTGATCGACACATTTAAAAGAAGTAGACTTTTTTATTGATAATAAAACTTTATTTACATTGACTTCATTACATTCATTGCCGTGCGGGCTACAACATGACTCGACTTACAAAAAAACGCCGATGAGATAGTCGTTCCATACATTACATCCCTTTATACAAGCAAAATAGTTACACTTTCCACCTGCGATCGAGGGAAGCCGAGCCGCCATTGGTCTTCTTTTGTACTGAATACGGAGTCTTCCAAAAGGAATTTAGAAACAAGCCTTTATACGGACGAGGCATCAAAAGTTTCATGCCGTCTTGAGATTTAAGTGGCACGCCCTTCGGGATTCGGGGTACCTGCGTGGAGAGCGAGGATCAGTACATTACACTTTGTAATGGTGCGTGGCTATTTAAGTTCCAAGCTCTCATTTGGTTGAAGAGTTTATATGACTTAATGTATGAATGTTTCTAACCATCTTAATGGATTTCAACAAGCATATGTCTACCATAATGAAATTTACATTGAACTTACCCGCAGCGGACCGCACCGCGCCTTATGAAACTTACCATGTTCTTTCCTGTCAATTGTTAACATTTTTCATATCAAGTGCAAAATGTACGTGTGATTGGTCACTGGCATCACAAGCCATCCTGGACGTATAGCTTTGTTAATCGAGATCCTTTCAACGCAAGTAGCTAGCTCCGTTGTAAGTCCCCGCTTAACCTGTGCTGAAATCTTATGCACGACTATACCCTGTTTCCTCCTAGGTCGAAACGGTCCCGTGGCCTCGGGTTGCCGCTCGAGGAAACTATCGCCTTGTCGACAAGTTGTCCATAATCGTGGGAAGACATATTTTTCTTTTAGTTATTAAGACATAGCCTACATTCTCTTTGAAAACTCAATCCTTTTTCCCGTGTTCGTCCCCTTGCATTTATCTTTTCATTTGCAACAACATTATCGATTTACCTAGGAAGGGGGTCGAGAAGAGAAGGGTCAGCCACTCACCTTGAGTTTACTCCAGGCGAGAGAACTTGTTGGTCGTGCTAGACGTCGCCTACGCGATTACCTGAAATCGCACAAGCAACCGATTAGAACATTGCATTATTCAAGAAGTTCGATAGGAAATACGAGTTCGAAATGCAAGCCATGAAAACCATCGAAAACATTCACGAAAACGCATTCAGAAAACAAAGCCAAAACTAACGCAAGCGGCGTGAAAAGCAGAGCAACGGGAGGTCTCTCTCGACTCAGTCGCAGAGTCAATCCTTGAGGCGCAACCCGCTGAATATGGGACTTGGTTCCGAAGAAGCCATTCCATAACGAGGAATGGATCTTAATTCAACCGTTCCCGTTCGATCGATTCGATCGATCCCGACCTATCGGTCCCGACCGAATCGATAGCGACAGTGTTCCTTTCTCGCGCACCCCGTGGACAGTGTACAGGGCACGATGTAGGGACGGGGCACTACATGTAATACAATTCTCAAGTGTTTTTCATGTTCCTCTTCACTTTTGGAGTATATAAGAATGTCGTCAATGAATACAATTATGAATTTATCCAGATATTGATAGAATATTCGATTCATCAGGTCCATAAATATGGAGGGTGCATTCGTTAACCCGAATGGCATAACTAAGAATTCGTAATGCCCATATCGAGTTCTAAATGCAGTCTTAGGGACGTCTTCCTTCTTTACCTTCACTTGATGGTATCCGGACCTTAGATCAACTTTTGAGAATACTCTTGCCTCTCCTAACTGGTCGAATAGTTGATCAATTCTAGGTAGAGGATACTTATTCTTGATGGTGACCTCATTCAAAGCTCTATAATCAATTACTAGTCGTAGGGTACCATCCTTCTTTTTCACAAACAATACTGGTGTACCCCATGGCGAGCGCTGGGTTGAATAAATCCTTTTGACAATAGTTCCTTTATCTGTTTTTCAACTCGGCTAGCTCTTCTTTGTTTATTGGGTATATTTTCTTGGCTATGGGAGCTGCTCCTAGGATTAGATCTATGGAGAATTCTACAGCTCTATCTGGGGGTAGCCCTGGCAATTCTTCTGGGAATACGTCTTTAAATTCCTCCACTGTCCTTGGAAATGATTGCTCTACCGATTTTTTACAACATTGCTTGAACTGGTAATTCAAACTTCTCTTGTTCTTCCATATTGAATTCATTTTGGTCTCGCACAAATTCATAAGACTCTCCGTCAGGAAATTGAAATGAAACTTTCCCTTGGCCGTAATCTATATTGGCTAATGTTGCGGTTAGCCAATCCATGCCTAGTATCACATCGTAGTTGCTTGTGGGAAAAACAAGTAACCGGGTTCGAAAAGCTCCTCCATCTAATTTTATGGGACATTTACTACATACGCGATTGACTTCTACCACTCCGTTACCGGTGAGAACCTTTAGTGATTTAGGCAGAGGTTGGGATTCTATTTCACGTTGCGATATAAAAGAAGATGCTATAAATGAATGGGTAGCCCCGGAATCAAACAATACGGATGCTGGATATGCAGAAACTAGGATCGTACCTGAGACTACTTCTTCCGGGATATTTGCATCTTCAGCTCCCATCATAAATGCTTGCCCTTGTCCCTTTCTCTTCTTATTATGATTTTGGGCTTGACCCGCCCTTTGTGCTTGTTGGAACTGATATGCCTGAGGGGCATATGGTGGCCTTTGCTGATTCCTATAAGTCATGACCGCCTGTGAGGTTGGTGCCTGAATCCTTGGCTGAGGTTTATTCCCCTGAATCGGGGGTCGATACCCTTGATTGAATCCTCGTACCGTCGCTCCAATTGCAGGCAGCTGAGGGCACTGACTAATTGGATGATTTCCCGCTCCACATGTCACGACCCGCACCCGCTGTAAGGGCACGTGTGCGTAACAACGCCCAGCCCACACCGTAAAAACGACGTGAATGCTGTAGGTTTTCTACTCTAACAACAGTTTATATATAATATCAAAACCTGTCGAGAATATGGTCAACTCCGAACGGAGGACAAGCAATGATAATATATGAGTGCTCAATCACAACTCTAAGATGATAAAGTAAAGACTGAAAGATAAAGACAATATGACAATAAAATAACCTGTCAAGTCCAAACACAAATAATATACAAGTCCAAGTCCAAGTCTCTAATACAAGCCAAAATATAAGTCTCGAAAGTAACTGGAGACAAGGTCCGGTACAAATAACTCTAACTAAGCAATAGGTAAAGTCTCGTCAGGCGGAGCTAAGCCCTGCTGGACCAAGGTCTCCAAGTCTAAGCCCACTACGTCATCCGAACCGTAGTAGGTACTGCAATCCCCCTCATCAGCATCTGTAATATTTTCAACATATCTGGTCAGGATGGAATGAGTACATATATCTCATAACAGATCTCAAGATAGAATAAAAGCTATAAGACTATAAATAGAGCATATACAATAAATTATGGAGTGTACATATATGAATCATGGTATGGTAAGCTGTAGAGCTAGAGCTAGAACAGGAAAGTAGAACTGAATCATGGTATATACACAAATCAAGGTAAGCCATATATTCAATGTGTGTGAGTAGCAGTTTCAACTTGTGACCGGCTTGGGTACCTGTCAAGAACTGGCCTGGCTAGTCATAAGTGCGGTATATGTAATACATGTGGTTCGTATTACGTATTTTCGAATACGTGTACATTCTTGTATTGCATGATTCCCTTGCTTAGTTCCTTCATGGCTTGGTTTATTCTTGGGTTGGTTCGGCTTGGCTCGGTTTGCTTGGTTCATCACGGACCAAGGGGTGAACCCCCCTACCTACCACCACCACTACCTTTTATTACCCATTCTTCCTTCTCTCTCTTGATTACTCTCTTCTTTCCTCCATTTACTTCCTTCACCTACCAGAGAGAGAGGGGATCTAGGCAAGTGCAACTTGCTTCGTGGAGGAACTCTAATTTTATTGCTTTTTCTCTTCCTTACAGCATTTTAACTTACTTTAATACTTCATTTCCACTTTCCATGGCTAGATTCTTGTAGATCTAAGTTTATTTTATTTTCAGAAATCTTGGGTTTTGATCTACTTGATCTTGTTATTTCTGAGTTTTGATGGTTCCATGTCATAGAGAATCTTGTTCTGCCCCGTTTTGACCTATGGAAGTTCGAATTTGGGCTCCGGATGATGGAGTTATGGTGCTTGGGAACTTAGCTCTCATGGTGTTCTTCTTCTCAAATTTTGGAGAAGATGAACTGTGCTTGACTTGACCGCATGAATATTTCATGCGGCAAGTGTTCTCTTCAGCCGTATGACTGAAAGTACTTTGAGCTGCATGAGGGCTGAACTCATCTAGCCGCATAATACTCTGCTCCTTTTGAGCCGCATGAGGGCTGAACTCATCTAGCCGCATAATACTCCGCTCCTCTTGAGCCGCATAGACTTGCTTCTCATTAGCCGCATGAGAACTTCTTCCCGAGTCGTATGAACTTGGTCCACTCGTAGCCGCATAAGCGCATGGCTCGCCCATCCGCATAACACTGCTCGACCCAGCCGCATAAAGCCCTGCTTGCCGTAGCCGCATAGGCGAAGCATCCCTCGTGAGCCGCATAAGCGCACACTTTCAGCCACAGGGCTCCGCTCCTATCCCTGCCGCATGGACTGCCCACTTAGTCGCATAAGCACGCAGTTCCTGCCGCATGGATTGTTGCCCCAGCCGCATGCGCTTTCCTTTTCCGTAGCCGCATATACTGTTTCCCCTTTCTGCCACATGAGCTTGCCTTTCTCTCCACCGCATGGACTCAATTTATTTCAGCCGCATGGTTCTCCTATAGCCCTGTGTACTGTTATTTTATTATTATTTTGCCCATGCCTTGACTTGTATAAATCACGATTTGATTGACATGATTGAAATGACAATTGTACACGACATGGTGTGGCAAGGAACTAGCATGACCTGATAGTGGCCCGTCGTGGCTCACTCCTGACAAGTACACTCGACATGATAACCTGACATGATATATCTTGATAAGCTGTTGCGACGGCTACCTGACATGACATGACTTGTATAAATGACCTGGACACCGTGGACGATTGTGCTTGTATAAATAATCCAGTCCTGTATTGCATCATGTCTAGGATGGGATCCTGAGTACCACGGTCAGGAGTACCTACTGAAATGGACTAAGGCTAATAACTAGATTAATACATTAGTCATAAAGAGATCTCCCAGCTGTAGGATGTAGAAAATTATGACACGCTGTCATTTTAATCCATACGCTCAAGGCCATACGCTTATCAAAAGCCATACGCTTAGTGGATATTTTATTATTTCTTCTTAAAGTGGCAACACAACATATATTAAATGAAGAATGAATCTGACGTCTCGTCTTTCGTGTAAAGATAGTTGTCATGAAAAGAGCAACCGTCGTATAGGATTTCGAAGAGTTGGTTTTGTCTTTTACGAGGACAACTCAGCAGATCATTAATGCAAAGTTATTATTACTGACAGTCTGTCAGCCGTCATATCTGTAGTCACGACGCTCGAGAAAATCTTTTGACAGTTATTAGAAGATATGGCGTATCAGAGAAGATTGATGATGGCCACGTGGCCATTTCTTCAGTGAGCGTATGAAGTCTATACGACTCCTTCTCAACCAAGTGAGCGTATGAAGTCTATACGACTCCTTCCTTCTCCAGTGAGCATATGAAGTCTATACGAATCCTTCCTCATCAAGTGAGCGTACGACTCTTGTTCAGTCAAGTGAGCGTATGAACTCCATACGACTCCTTGATGACCAAGCGTATCAGCTTTATTTTGTTTCTACATCATCCAAGTCAGCGTATAACTCTCCTTCAACGAGGTAGCGTATTACAGCAACCACATCCAGGATTACAGTCAACACACGTTCTCACGTGTCCTGTACTCAGTTATCCACTTCTTCAGAAGTTATCCAACGTGGCATCCATGCCATCAATCTCTCCTGAACATGCTCCACTACTTTCAACCGTACGCTAATGTGTCTCCATCAGAATTTGCCACGCGTCCCTGCAGTTATGCACACGTCAAGTAACTACCTGAGCGTATGCTTAAGGACAGTTATCCTGAACTCTATAAAAGAGAGTTTCTTCATCTTCATCAGACACTACAGTCAATTTCAGAGAGAACAGAGAGATTGCCCAGTTGCTGTCCAAGTTCTTCAAAGTTCGAGTATTCTTTATCGCATCGTCCAAGGGATAAAGTAATCGCCTTCTAGATTAGATTCCTACAGTTGTAATTTTCTCAGATACAAAATAAATAAAGTGAATTTATTTATGGAAAACAAATTGGCGACTCTGCTGGGGAAAGCTGTCTCCTCCAACGAGATAGCAACAACTCAATGCGATACTTCGTCGATCGGCTTGACGAAGAAGACGATGGTTGTACAATTCGACCAATCGGCTTATGAAGAAATGCTCAAGGCGAAGGAGGGCCGCACAGCTTCCTCCGCTCTTCCTGCTGCCAAGAAGAAGGGACTCTTCGTCTATGTCCCTAAGTCTTCTGCAACAGTCCGAGACGCTTCTGTCACTTCTCATGCTGACAAGAACACGTCTTCAACTTCCATGAAGCACAATTCGGCTTCTCTGAACGCGGCAACAGTGGCTTCTCCTAGTCACGCTGACAAAGTTGGTTCTTTAACCAAGTCAGCGTGTACAAGGAAAACCATCTCTGGACATGTCAAAGTCCCTTCTCCCTCTACTCTTACGACAGCAGTCGGCTCTTTAGCCATTGATGACTCTGAGCGTATGGTATTCAAAGGGCAGCGTACGGCAAAGGCAGCGTACAAAAGCCAACATCAGGCAGCGTACGCTAAGCCAAAGCCAACGTATGCTAATAAAAAGGCAGCGTATGACCAGAAGTCCAAACTGAAGTCAGCGTATGCTAACAGATACAGTCCTTTGACTGTTTCTCAAAATCAGGCTGGGGGTTCTCTTCCACAGAACATACAAATGATTCCCCCTCAACTTGCACATCTTGTGCCAACCAAGGAGAAAGACTCTTTAGTCAACTCCTCTACTCCTAAGGTCTTTACCTCTGGAGTTAATTTGACTAGTACTCTTACTAGATCAAACAAAGGAAAATGCCTTTTGGCTAATTCCTCTAAAGATGGATTATTACCAACTCCCAGTCGGAATAATACCCATCTTCCTTCTCTCCAAATTTCTCGATCTGAGAAAGGCAAACAAGTATCCAAGACTGATATCAAAGTCAGATCACCTACGGATCTTCGTAACAAGCTTAATCAAAATCGTCTCGGTTCCACTGAGACAAGTATATTAGACCCTGATGCAGAATATGCCAAGAACTATGTGGCTCAAATTAATCAGTCTTTATACACTCAGGAACCAAGAAGACAGAAGAACAAAAGACAAGTTTCTACACAGAAACTATCTTCAAGTACTTCCCAATCTGTTCCTACAGATCTCCGGGAGTATTTGCAAAATAAACGGAGAATTGACACTCCGTCAGGTTATGATATTGCTCATATTTGTCATAAAAAGCATGGTTGCAACTTCCAACCTCGAGTTGTAATTCAATGTTGTTGTTCACCAAAAAGATAATCTGTTTTCGAACGGATTCAATATGAACCAATGTTGGATGAAGATGAACCTCTTTATGCTTCTGTCAACATGACCTCCAGAAATATTGGGGGTAGCATACGGTCTGATGCTATATCAGACTCTGAAGATGGTGTTTATCTCGGCACCCGATCCAGGACCAGAGCCTCTTCTTCTCATCCAAGTGGTAATCCGAAATCACAGAAGACTTCCTTGGAGAATCCAATTTTCCAGTATTGACTCCCGTAAAAAGCCCCGGGAAAGATACTGATTCACACAGTGATGATTCAGAACAGACTGTTTCGTCATCTATTCCTCGAATGATTACCACTTACATGGCAGAGGGCATCATGAACCTTCAACTAGCACCGAAGCTCACGAACAAAGGATTTCTTCCTTAGAACAACAGTTGCGAGCTATGGCAGATACATTGAATGCTATGCACACTCTTATGCAAGCTCAGCATCAAACTCAGCAAGTCCAACAGACAGCTCCTCCAGTTATATTAAATACTCCTGTTGTTCCAAACCCGGAACAATCTAACTATTCCGGGGGTACAATCTAATGTTCCTGTACAACCCACTCCAAGTCAGTCTGGAGCTGGGGGTGGTACATATGCTGCAGTCCCTCCTCCTAATTACACTCAACAAGTTACAACTCCCCAATCTTCTGGAATTGTTTCTGAAGAGTTAAAGAATCTCCGAACTCAATTCGAGGCATTCAAACAAAAGGATGGTTTGCAAAGGTTAGGTATCAAGCAACCTTACCCGATAGAATGGAAGCAGGTATCGTATCCACCAAAATACAAACCTCCGACCATCTCTTTCTATGATGGGACAACCTCCCCAAGTCAGTTCATTAATCATTTTGAAGTAATGACTGATCAACTGCAACCAAGTGACGCCTTCCTTACTCGGGTGTTCATTGGATGTCTCAAAGGAACGGCTTATGAATGGTATAGAAGTCTCCCTGATGGGTGCATTACCTCATTTGCCGGTTTCAAACAAATGTTTCTTGAACGATTCTATGAAGGGCTCAACGACATGACCATGTCAGCCCTCATAAGAATTAAACAGAAAAAAATGAAACCACCGAGGACTTCATTGAAAGATTCAGAAGAGAAGCCCTCAAAATGCCTCTCGGAACTCCCGATGCTGTTACCATCGACACTTGCAAGTCAAATCTCTTACCAATTATCAGCATGTGGACAGGGTCTACTCAGTTCCAAGATTGGCCTTCTTT
This sequence comes from Iris pallida, assembly GCA_029216955.1. Lineage (NCBI taxonomy): Eukaryota > Viridiplantae > Streptophyta > Magnoliopsida > Asparagales > Iridaceae > Iris > Iris pallida. The sequence continues at coordinate 1,104,090 of JANAVB010008000.1, forward strand.
CATTGTCAGTGCCAAGGCTGCTGAAGTCAGTGCTGAGACCTTCAAGGGTCTGGGGGTACAAATGGCTCCCAAGGAATCAAATCAGAGTGCTAGCAATAGTACTCGACCCAACAATCGCAAAGGGAAAGAAGCTCTTGAAGTCAATCTCCAAAGCAGTAGTCAAGAGGTAAAGACTACCCAAGCTACTCCAGCTCCAACAAATCAACAACAGAGACCTCCTCGGCCGAAGGAAGAATATTCTTTCGACGATGATGATGTTCAGGATATCTTTGAATGCTTGCTCAAAGGTAATAAGATTCAATTGCCAGAAATTAAAAAGCCTGATGAAGCCAATAAGACATATCATCCAAAATACTGTCCATATCATAGAATGCTGGGTCATACAATCCGGTCTTGCTATGTATTAAAAGGGAAGATTCAAGAGATGATTAAATCAGGAGCTGTGACATTAACACCCAAAGACAAAACAGTCACAGCAAATGTAATTTCAATGCAGTTCGGTGACTTCCCTCCCTTAATGGTAGAAAGTGGGATTGTTCCTATCCCCAAAGCAACTCTCGAAGTTGTAAACATCCCACCAGCACAGAATGACGGACTTGTTCCTGTCACAACCAAGAAGGGAGAGATCATGTGGATTCATCCAGATTTAATGACGGAGTTTGAAACGTCTTCCTCTTCTCCTCGGAAGACTCCATCATCTAAAAAGAAGCTCGGGAAGACTAAGTCATGCAATGTGACTTCTAGTTTCACACCCGATTTTTATCTAACTTCTACTTTCATCTCAGCAGGAAATTCACTCCCTACGGAGATAAAATCTGTACCTCAATTTAAGATAGGTACAAGCCTGCTTTTCATCTATACAGTTCACAATCTCGTGAATTGATGGCGAAGATGGGTTATGATCTAGCCACTGCTCCTGGTTTGAACTCAGGCAAGGGACTCCGAGCACCTTTGGCCATCACTATAGACATAATCAATCTCGTGTTGGCCTTGGTTTCTGGAATGAAGCTCTCATCAAACATAAAAGAACCAAGAGCAAGATAAATAATTGTAACATGGTTTCCATAGACCCTGAACCAGAATCTGAAGTTGAAGTTCATGCTGGAACTCGGTCAGAAAAAATATATCTGAAAGATTATGCTGAAGTTTCTGAAGAAACTTCTGATGTCCCTCCGGTTCCAGCTCCAACTCCAGTCTCTACTGAAGAGCCTTTAAATGTTCCTGTTGAGACAGTTCCTTCTAAACCAACAGCAGCTGACAAAGGCAAACAACAAGTCCGCTTCGACAAACCATTGAAGAAGTCATCTCCTACAGGACTTGAAAAGCCTTATAATTTTGATATATTGGCTCAACTAGCCAATACCCCAGCTAAATTATCAATCTTCGAGCTCTTACGCCTCTCTAAAGAGACTCGAGAAACTCTAAGTGAAGCACTGCTGCAAGCAGAAACCTGCCTAACTCTTCTCAAGAAGCTGGAAACAGAATCTGTTTCTCATTGCCATAATGTATTGGAATTTATTCCAAACATTACCTTTACACAGGACGATATGCTGCTAGAGGATAATCGACATGACCGTCCTTTATATCATACAGGATATATTGATTCTATGAAGGTTGATCGTCTCTTGATTGATCCAGGATCTGCTCTCAGTATTATGCCAAAAGCTATGCTAGACGCACTGAAGATACCTGTACATAGCCTTTCCAGCACTATCACTACCATCTTGGGATTTAATCAAGGAAAAAGTGAGCCTTTGGGCAAGATTCGCCTCAAATTTCAAATAGGCGATCTTCGCACTAAAGTTACTTTTTACATCATCGACAATCATGGTTGCTCATACAATGCTCTGTTGGGGAGACCATTCTTGCATGAACATAATGTCGTTCCTTCGACTCTTCATCAGTGTTTCAAATATGTTGATGATAATGGAGAAGTTCAAAAGGAGGTTGCAGATCTCTATCCATTCAAAGGAGTTGAAGCTTACTTCAATGACGCTCGCATGTACAAAGATGAATACTCAAAAGTCTTGCAAGCTATGGATAATGATGATGAGATAGCAAAGTTGGCACTTTTGTTATTCCTGTAAAAGGGCGTATCACTCCTCCGCAGTCTGTTAAATCATCTGAAGAAGGCTCACTGATAATTCCTGTCAGTGGACGTACTACTTCATCACATGCCCAAGCTCCACAAGGCTCACTGATAATTCCTGTCAGTGGACGTACCACTCCCCCTCTGTCTTCTCAGGCTAGATCAGATACTCTAGTCATTCCAGTCAGTGGACGTACTACTTATCCACGATCTTCTTCAAGGGAGCTCACCTCTTCTGAGCCTTTTGTTATCGATCTTAATCGAAACAAAACTTTTGATCGCTCTTCTTCTCCCCCTTTTGTCATTAATTTGACTAAGTCTGATAAGGCTCAGCCTTCTGTTGTAAATACAGTATTTAATATTAATGAAGCATCTCCTTTGCAGTATATTGATGTCTGTAATCATGTACAAAGTTATTTACAATTGCTAGATAGCTTAGAGTCACTAACTATAGGGGTTGTTCAAACTCTTCATACAGACGTATCATTGGAATCATCATACTGGAATCCATACAAAAATCATACTTCGTGGTCCCTGCTAGAAAAAAGGGAGAAAATCCAATCTTCTTTTATAAAGGACCCCAGAATCCTCCTAACTTGGAAGAAGATGACATAAACGATGATACTGGAAGGTTACAACTGCGTCGCTACAGTCAACAATCCAAAATATCATCAAGAATATGGGTTATGACTTTAGAACCAGTCTCAATAATGGAAAAGGAAGAAGAATGCCTGTTCGAATTCCTCCATTAAAATACGGAAGGACAAAATGTGGTTTAGGTTACATTGCTCCTACCTTCTTTCAACATCGTCCATGAAGATTCAAAATCCGATGAAGACGAACGATCTGAGTCTTCTGATTCCTTCTCTTGGGATTCTGACACGAGTATTGGCGATATCCATCGTTCTATTCTATCCATCAATATGGTCTCCGTTGATGGCCCACAGAAAAATGATGAAGATGAGGATGCTTTTAAAATCACCCGAATCGGAACAATGGGCTCAAAGATTAGATAATCAATGGGAATTAGGTTCGAGCAGAGGGAACCTCCTACCGAAGATAAACTGATCCAAATTGATGTTGGTGAAGAAGGTTCTCCTAAACCAATATTCATCAGTGAAAGTCTTTCAGAAACAGATAAGCAAGACATGATCAAACTTATTCGTGATTATATAGATGTCTTTGCCTGGAGTTACGAAGATATGCCAGGACTAGATCCAAAGATTGCAATGCACAAACTCAATATCATGCCAAATGCTAAACCGGTCAAACAACAACAGCGACGATTTCGCCCAGACATCATGGATGCAATTGAAGCTGAAGTCAACAAGCTTATGGCTTCTGGATTTATTCGAGAGGAACAACATCCTGAATGGGTGGCTAACATCGTTCCTGTCCTTAAAAAGACTGGCAAGATCCGGGTCTGTATAGATTTTGTGATCTCAATGCGGCTTGTCCTAAAGACGAGTTTCCTCTTCCAATTACTGATGTCATGATCGATAACACATGTGGTTTCGAACGAATGTCATTTATGGATGGGTATTCGGGATACAACCAGATCAAAATGTTTCCAGATGATGAAAAACACACTTCCTTCAGAACGCCGATCGGTACATACTGTTATACAGTGATGCCGTTTGGTCTCAAGAATGCAGGAACAACATATCAGCGAGCAATGAGCACTATATTTCACGAACATCTTCGAAAAATAGTAGAATGCTATGTTGATGATATTGCGGTCAAAAGTCGACGAAAGGAGGATCATATCCAAGATTTGAAGACTATCTTTGATTTAATGCGTCAGCATCAACTTAAAATGAACCCTACTAAGTCCTTCCTGGGCGTCTCTAGTGGTAAATTTCTCGGCTTCGTCATTACCGCTAAAGGTATACACGTGGATCCCGAGAAGATCAAAGCCATTCAAGATGCGTCCTCCACGCACCTTAAAAGAGCTACGAGGATTTCAAGGAAGAATTGCTTATATCAGGAGATTCATTTCTAATTTAGGACGCTGCAGACCATTCAACAAACTTCTGAAGAAGGGTGTATCTTTCGTCTGGAACGAAGAATGTCAAAAAGCATTTGACGATATTAAACAGTATCTCATGAACCCTCCAGTTTTGGTACCTCCCGTCTCGGGGATACCATTTCTTCTATATGTTCGAGCCATGGATCATTCTCTTGGTGCATTACTTGCCCAGAAAAATAAAGATGGCCATGAACAGGCTATTTATTATCTCAGTCGCACAATGACGGGTGCTGAACCGCGTTATTCTCCAATCGAGAAAGAATGCTTAGCATTAATATTTGCTGTTCAGAAAATGCGACATTATATTATCGGTCAAACGATTCACGTCATTTCCAGAGTGAATCCCATCAGGATTATGATGAAGAAACCTGGTATTCTCAACTCCAGACTAGCTAATTGGGAATCTTGTTAGCTCAATACGATATGTATTATATTCCTCAGAAGTCAGTTAAAGGACAGGCTCTTGCTGATTTTCTGGCTGCTCATGCAATTCCAGAAGATTCTAAATTATATGATGATATTCCTGATGAAGTCTTGGATTCAAATCTGATTTCTGAAAAAGTTCCTACCTGGCGTCTATTCTTTGGTGGAGCATCTAGAATAGGTCCTAACGGCGATATTGTCGCTGGAGTTGGGATTGTTCTTGTATCCCCAGAAGGAATAACTATTCAGAGGGCTTATTCTCTAGATCAATCATGTTCAAACAATGTAGCCGAATACAATGCATTACTCATTGGTCTTCAACTTGCTAAACATCTAGATATTCAATATTTGGAAGTTTTTGGAGACTCCAAGCTTATTGTCAATCAGATCAGAGGAACGTATGAAGTTCGTCACCAGGATTTGATACCTTATCATCGAGCAACACTCTCTATAGCCTCATCTTTTGAAGGTTTCTTTATTGAACATGTTCGACGAGCCTATAATGCAGAAGCTGATGCTTTAGCTAATCTTGCTGCTGTATTAGCTATACCAATCAGACGTCAGCAAGTGATAGTGGTTTATAACCGAGAACTATTCTGTGTTGAGAATAATTTGGCTTTGGCTTTTCCCTATAAACCAGACGAAGATTCTTTCAACCTTGATGCTGGATTAAAGTTTGACAAATATCCTCGTCTTCTTCTGATTCTACTATGAATATGTCTTTTCTAATGAAACAGAAGCCATAATTGAAGACTGGAGACGCCCGTTTCTAGATTTTGTTTTGTATGATAATCCGAGTGAAGCAGCGTCTATTCGACGTCGATCTCTCAGATTCTATTATAATCATACGATGAAAACATTATATCGTCGGTCTTACGACGGTCTTCTCCTCCGATGCATTACTGGTGAAGAAACACAACAGATAATCCGTGAAGCACATGATGGTGTTTGCGGAGCTCATCAACCAGGTCCTAAACTTCAAGAGCGTATCCGACGTATGGGTTATTATTGGCCCACGATGGTGGCTGACGCTATTCAATATGCTCGAAAATGTAAAGCCTGTCAAATTCATGCAAACTTTATCCATCAACCGTCAGAGTTCTTACACCCAACAGCGGCATCATGGCCCTTTGAAGCTTGGGGCATGGACGTCATTGGTCCCATCAACCCACCATCATCAAGAGGACATCGGTTTATTTTAGCAATAACCGATTACTTTTCCAAATGGACTGAAGCAATCCCATCAACTTCGTCAAGCATCATGTTATCTATCTATTTGGTGTTCCTCGGCGTATTATTCATGATAACGGACCGCAGTTCGTCAGTCAGAAATTTACTCGATTCTGCGACGATCATCGGATTAATAATTTAGCTTCTACAACATATAATCCAGCAGCTAATGGATTGGCAGAAGCTTTCAATAAAACAATCATCAAACTCTTGAAAAAGTTCGTTTCTTCCAACAAACGCAACTGGAGCGAGAAGCTTGGTGAATGTTTATGGGCCTACCGTACCACAGTTCGCAATGCGACCGGATGTACACCTTTCTCTTTAGTATATGGGTGTGAAGCTGTTCTTCTCCTTGAGATCCAGATTCCTTCTCTGAGAATTGCAATCTCCAATGAACTGACAACAGAAAAATGATCGTCTTCGACTTCAAGAGTTGGAAGCTCTAGATGAAAAACGATTGTATGCTCAACAAAATATTGAGCTGTATCAGGCCCGAATCTCAAAAGCTTTTAACCGGAAAGTTAAAGTCAGAGCATATCAGAAGGGAGAACTGGTCCTTACTGTCAGACGTCCTATGACCATGACACATATGAGCAAAGGCAAATTTGATGCGAAATGGGAAGGACCATTCGTAGTAAACAAAGTCTTCTCTAACGGAGCATACCAGCTTGCCTCTATGGATGGGAAAGTCATGATGATGCCTATCAATGGCAAATTCTTAAAGAAATATTATGTATAATATTTTCATCATTCTCCAGCAAATATAAAATTCTTCTTTACAAAAGTTATTTCGATATCGTTATCCCCAGAGGAAACTGATATTCCACCATGTATCATCTTCCCAGCTAAAGATCAGTGAATAAAGGCAAAATTGATGTAAAGTGGAAAGGATACATCGTAAACAAAGTTTCCTTAAACAAAGTTTATTTTGAGACAAATTCTTCAAGAAAAAGAGTACATCATCATAGAAGATCACTGTCATCCCTCTCATACTTGGGACGAGGGCCACATACATAATCAGCAAAAGAATTGAATACATCTTTTCCTGACCGCACCAAGAACTGACAGGCAGCCAGCCTTATTGTTTCTTCTTCTTCGGTTTCTCCTGGTTCGACCAAGAAGTCCAGGATATCTTTCGGCGACTTGGGAGTAGACGAGCTTTCGCCCATTTCCTTCTTCTGTGGAGGTAGATGTTCTTTAGCACCTTCAGTAACTTCGGAGACGACTTCAGCCTTCTTTGTATTCTTTTCAGAAGACATTGTGGATAAAAGAGGATGATGTGTGATCCTTCTACTCAAATATATGCTCTATTTATAGGCATATGGTTACAAAGATCGAAGGGACGTATTCTTTCCCGAGATTCATTTCATCCGTTCATTTATTACGTTCATCCGATGGTTCATCCGTTCATTCATCTAACGGTTCGTCCGTTCATAATCTTCTATCAATTCATTAAGTGGGGATTCGTTAGTGATCATGTTTTCATAACCTCTGAATCAATTCCGAATCTACTTATTCATTCGTCATTTTTTTTATTATTACCTCTGCATAGAAATCAATCTATTTTCTTTTGAGTTCCTATATATTATTACGTCCATAATACCTCTGATAATATCATACTCTAAAACAGAAAAGATGATTTTATTATCTATCATGTCCACAATTCATCCACAAATACAAATCATTGAGCATAGAAGAATTGTCATTTCCATTCTCATTTCACTATAAAAAGTCTATTACATTTTCTTAGACTTTCTTACAAATCATAATGGAAATCTATTACAAATCTTGGATTTTCATTCTACACCACAACAATAACCTAATAGAGATCTATCTTCTTCTTTGGATCTTCTCCGTCGGACCTTCCCGTCAGGTTCGTTGTTGGTTGCAATTTCTGACTGTCTGGATCTCAGTTACGACCAGATCAGCAGGAATCAAACTCTGGTCTTCTCTCTCAGACGAGAGGAGAACCACAGAGTTCGGCAGCCCGAAGTCGTGGTGCTGCCAATACAACTGGTGGATTAGGAGCTACCTTTCAGAGGAAACAGGAATGTATCCAACCTTGGGATACAATTCCTAGTTCTTCGTGAAAGGAACTCTACTACCCGATTTCTCGGTAGTAGAGTTGACTCCACCATCCAACTCTCGTGTATAAAGGCTCTTCCTACCATCTGAGGAAGACCCTTCTATCCCACGAAGAGTTCTGAGTTGTCTGATTTACGCATCAAAGGCGTATGAGCTCCCTGATGTTGGTGTCAGAAGGACATTCTCCACAGCATCCACATCACCAATGTCAGTTCTGAAGAAAATCTTTAGCCAAGTTTCTGCAGAAAACAGCATGAAGAAAAGAATTAAATCAACAGAAATGTCATATGAAACGCACTGGTTGGTCAAGCACGCTCGGAGACAGAAAGCTTATTTTTCAACAGCAAAAACAGTACGTGTATTATGCCGGACTTACCTTCAAGTTTGGCGCTAAGAGTTAGCAAACTGATGTCTGACATATTGCTCAGAATTCGAACATTTAGAAGCATTTGTTTTCGATTTGAGAGTGAAATCTTACGTTCATTCTCAGAGAAGAGAAGAAGAAAAAGAAGATGGGGATGAATTCTGTGAAACTCTTCTGTCTATTTTAAAGTATGGAGCGCAAGCCTATTCTTGGAAAAGATCCACAAATAACGCTCATAAAATATGCAATGAGTGTCACGTGTACTTTGGAAGCCAGCACAGCCTTGGAAATATTCAAAGGGTGCTTTCCACAACATTGGAAGACAACGTAACCTACAGCTATTTATTGATGCACGCTATTTAGCGTAATCTATAAACTGGAAGACAGAGTAACCTACAGCGTAATCTACAGTTATTTATTGGTGCACATTAGTTTTCAACACAAATTTGTACTAAACAGAGAATTCTTGAATATTCATTTCATTAAGGCACTGATGGCCTTACAAAACAAAAAAAAAAGAGAGAGAAGGAAAGAAAGGGGTGCAACAAAGTCACGCTCTATTTTCCAGAGCGGCTAAGTTTGACGCCTAACTCTTCTACGCTTTGGACCCTCATGCGGTGCAACAGAGCAGCGAGCATTTCACGCTTCTCTGTAAGGCTCCGCCCATCAGAAGAAGAGGAGCCGTCCAGACCGAAGTAGCCCAAGAAATTTTTGGCTAACTGTGTGGGGTCATCTTTGAACTCGATGACGAAGGGCTCCGGTTCTTTGCCCCCAAAGGTGGGGTCACCATGGGCACAGAAACCTAATTTTCGTGCTTCTTCTTCAGCCGCTTCCTTTGGAGTCATGGTTACAAGAAATGAATGTCAAAAACTGAATTTTCTCAGTTTATATAACAAAGCTTGCTGATGGTTCATATTCCTCCATAAATCAGATTCAATCAGTCTCGAAAATGAAGAGTCATCATGACATTTAATAAGTTCATTTTTGCATAAACAGACTTAATGCCAGCGTGTCAAGACTCATTCCCACTTTTTATTCAAAGTAATTTCGAACTTTTGAAAATCATAAAGTTCGAAAACTTTGAAGGGGGTCTTGTAGGATGTGGAAAATTATGACACGCTGTCATTTTAATCCATACGCTCAAGGCCATACGCTTATCAAAAGCCATACGCTTAGTGGATATTTTATTATTTCTTCTTAAAGTGGCAGCACAGCATATATTAAATGAAGAATGAATCTGACGTCTCGTCTTTTGTGTAAAGATAGTTGTCATGAAAAGAGCAACCGTCGTATAGGATTTCGAAGAGTTGGTTTTGTCTTTTACGAGGACAGCTCAGCAAATCATTAATGCAAAGTATTATTACTGACAGTCTGTCAGCCGTCATATCTGTAGTCACGACGCTCGAGAAAATCTTTTGACAGTTATTAGAAGATATGGCGTATCAGAGAAGATTGATGATGGCCACGTGGCCATTTTTCAGTGAGCGTATGAAGTCTATACGACTCCTTCTCAACCAAGTGAGCGTATGAAGTCTATACGACTCCTTCCTTCTCCAGTGAGCATATGAAGTCTATACGAATCCTTCCTCATCAAGTGAGCGTACGACTCTTGTTCAGTCAAGTGAGCGTATGAACTCCATACGACTCCTTGATGACCAAGTAAGCGTATCAGCTTTATTTTGTTTCTACATCATCCAAGTCAGCGTATAACTCTCCTTCAACGAGGCAGCGTATTACAGCAACCACATCCAGGATTACAGTCAACACACGTTCTCACGTGTCCTGTACTCAGTTATCCACTTCTTCAGAAGTTATCCAACGTGGCATCCATGCCATCAATCTCTCCTGAACATGCTCCACTACTTTCAACCGCACGCTAATGTGTCTCCATCAGAATTTGCCACGCGTCCCTGCAGTTATGCACACGTCAAGTAACTACCTGAGCGTATGCTTAAGGACAGTTATCCTGAACTCTATAAAAGAGAGTTTCTTCATCTTCATCAGACACTACAGTCAATTTCAGAGAGAACAGAGAGATTGCCCAGTTGCTGTCCAAGTTCTTCAAAGTTGGTATTCTTCATCGCATCGTCCAAGGGATAAAGTAATCGCTTCTAGATTAGATTCCTACAGTTGTAATTTTCTCAGATACAAAACAAATAAAGTGAATTTATTTATGGAAAACAAATTGGCGACTCTGCTGGGGAAAGCTGTCTCCTCCAACGAGATAGCAACAACTCAATGCGATACTTCGTCGATCAGCTTGACGAAGAAGACGATGGTTGTACAATTCGACCAATCGGCTTATGAAGAAATGCTCAAGGCGAAGGAGGGCCGCACAGCTTCCTCCGCTCTTCCTGCTGCCAAGAAGAAGGGTCTCTCGTCTATGTCCCTAAGTCTTCTGCAACAGTCTGAGACGCTTCTGTCACTTCTCATGCTGACAAGAACACGTCTTCAACTTCCATGAAGCACAATTCGGCTTCTCTGAACGCGGCAACAGTGGCTTCTCCTAGTCACGCTGACAAAGTTGGTTCTTTAACCAAGTTAGCGTGTACAAGGAAAACCATCTCTGGACATGTCAAAGTCCCTTCTCCCTCTACTCTTACGACAGCAGTCGGCTCTTTAGCCATTGATGACTCTGAGCGTATGGTATTCAAAGGGCAGCGTACGGCAAAGGCAGCGTACAAAAGCCAACATCAGGCAGCGTATGCTAAGCCAAAGCCAACGTATGCTAATAAAAAGGCAGCGTATGACCAGAAGTCCAAACTGAAGTCAGCGTATGCTAACAGATACAGTCCTTTGACTGTTTCTCAAAATCAGGCTGGGGGTTCTCTTCCACAGAACATACAAATGATTCCCTCTCAACTTGCACATCTTGTGCCAACCAAGGAGAAAGACTCTTTAGTCAACTCCTCTACTCCTAAGGTCTTTACCTCTGGAGTTAATTTGACTAGTACTCTTACTAGATCAAACAAAGGAAAATGCCTTTTGGCTAATTCCTCTAAAGATGGATTATTACCAACTCCCAGTCGGAATAATACCCATCTTTCTTCTCTCCAAATTTTCGATCTGAGAAAGGCAAATTACAAGTATCCAAGACTGATATCAAAGTCAGATCACCTACGGATCTTCGTAACAAGCTTAATCAAATCGTCTCGGTTCCACTGAGACAAGTATATTAGACCCTGATGCAGAATATGCCAAGAACTATGTGGCTCAAATTAATCAGTCTTTATACACTCAGGAACCAAGAAGACAGAAGAACAAAAGACAAGTTTCTACACAGAAACTATCTTCAAGTACTTCCCAATCTGTTCCTACAGATCTCCGGGAGTATTTGCAAAATAACGGAGAATTGACACTCCGTCAGGTTATGATATTGCTCATATTTGTCATGAAAAGCATGGTTGCAACTTCCAACCTCGAGTTGTAATTCAATGTTGTTGTTCACCAAAAAGATAATCTGTTTTCGAACGGATTCAATATGAACCAATGTTGGATGAAGATGAACCTCTTTATGCTTCTGTCAACATGACCTCCAGAAATATTGGGGGTAGCATACGGTCTGATGCTATATCAGACTCTGAAGATGGTGTTTATCTCGGCACCCGATCCAGGACCAGAGCCTCTTCTTCTCATCCAAGTGGTAATCCGGAAATCACAGAAGACTTCCTTGGAGAATCCAATTTTCCAATATTGACCCCCGTAAAAAGCCCCGGGAAAGATACTGATTCACACAGTGATGATTCAGAACAGACTGTTTCGTCATCTATTCCTCGAATGATTACCACTTACATGGCAGAGGGCGATCATGAACCTTCAACTAGCACCGAAGCTCACGAACAAAGGATTTCTTCCTTAGAACAACAGTTGCGAGCTATGGCAGATACATTGAATGCTATGCACACTCTTATGCAAGCTCAGCATCAAACTCAGCAAGTCCAACAGACAGCTCCTCCAGTTATATTAAATACTCCTGTTGTTCTAAACCCGGAACCCTCTACTATTCTGGGGTACAATCTAATGTTCCTGTACAACCCACTCCAAGTCAGTCTGGAGCTGGGGGTGGTACATATGCTGCAGTCCCTCCTCCTAATTACACTCAACAAGTTACAACTCCCCAATCTTCTGGAATTGTTTCTGAAGAGTTAAAGAATCTCCGAACTCAATTCGAGGCATTCAAACAAAAGGATGGTTTGCAAAGGTTAGGTATCAAGCAACCTTACCCGATAGAATGGAAGCAGGTATCGTATCCACCGAAATACAAACCTCCGACCATCTCTTTCTATGATGGGACAACCTCCCCAAGTCAGTTCATTAATCATTTTGAAGTAATGACTGATCAACTGCAACCAAGTGACGCCTCCTTACTCGGGTGTTCATTGGATGTCTCAAAGGAACGGCTTATGAATGGTATAGAAGTCTCCCTGATGGGTGCATTACCTCATTTGCCGGTTTCAAACAAATATTTCTTGAACGATTCTATGAAGGGCTCAACGACATGACCATGTCAGCCCTCATAAGAATTAAACAGAAAAATAATAAAACCACCGAGGACTTCATTGAAAGATTCAGAAGAGAAGCCCTCAAAATGCCTCTCGGAACTCCCGATGCTGTTACCATCGACACTTGCAAGTCAAATCTCTTACCAATTATCAGCATGTGGACAGGGTCTACTCAGTTCCAAGATTGGCCTTCTTTCATTGTCAGTGCCAAGGCTGCTGAAGTCAGTGCTGAGACCTTCAAGGGTCTGGGGGTACAAATGGCTCCCAAGGAATCAAATCAGAGTGCTAGCAATAGTACTCGACCCAACAATCGCAAAGGGAAAGAAGCTCTTGAAGTCAATCTCCAAAGCAGTAGTCAAGAGGTAAAGACTATCCAAGCTACTCCAGCTCCAACAAATCAACAACAGAGACCTCCTCGGCCGAAGGAAGAATATTCTTTCGACGACGATGATGTTCAGGGTATCTTTGAATGCTTGCTCAAAGGTAATAAGATTCAATTGCCAGAAATTAAAAAGCCTGATGAAGCCAATAAGACATATCATCCAAAATACTGTCCATATCATAGAATGCTGGGTCATACAATCCGGTCTTGCTATGTATTAAAAGGGAAGATTCAAGAGATGATTAAATCAGGAGCTGTGACATTAACACCCAAAGACAAAACAGTCACAGCAAATGTAATTTCAATGCAGTTCGGTGACTTCCCTCCCTTAATGGTAGAAAGTGGGATTGTTCCTATCCCCAAAGCAACTCTCGAAGTTGTAAACATCCCACCAGCACAGAATGACGGACTTGTTCCTGTCACAACCAAGAAGGGAGAGATCATGTGGATTCATCCAGATTTAATGACGGAGTTTCAAACGTCTTCCTCTTCTCTTCGGAAGACTCCATCATCTAAAAAGAAGCTCGGGAAGACTAAGTCATGCAATGTGACTTCTAGTTTCACACCCGATTTTTATTAACTTCTACTTTCATCTCAGCAGGAAATTCACTCCCTACGGAGATAAAATCTGTACCTCAATTTGAAGATAGGTACAAGCCTGCTTTTTATCTATACAGTTCACAATCTCGTGAATTGATGGCGAAGATGGGTTATGATCTAGCCACTGCTCCTGGTTTGAACTCAGGCAAGGGACTCCGAGCACCTTTGGCCATCACTATGAGACATAATCAATCTCGTGTTGGCCTTGGTTTCTGGAATGAAGCTCTCATCAAACATAAAAGAACCAAGAGCAAGATAAAGAATTGTAACATGGTTTCCATAGACCCTGAACCAGAATCTGAAGTTGAAGTTCATGCTGGAACTCGGTCAGAAAAATATATCTGAAAGATTATGCTGAAGTTCCTGAAGAAACTTCTGATGTCCCTCCGGTTCCAGCTCCAACTCCAGTCTCTACTGAAGAGCCTTTAAATGTTCCTGTTGAGACAGTTCCTTCTAAACCAACAGCAGCTGACAAAGGCAAACAACAAGTCCGCTTCGACAAACCATTGAAGAAGTCATCTCCTACAGGACTTAAAAAGCCTTATAATTTTGATATATTGGCTCAACTAGCCAATACCCCAGCTAAATTATCAATCTTCGAGCTCTTACGCCTCTCTAAAGAGACTCGAGAAACTCTAAGTGAAGCATTGCTGCAAGCAGAAACCTGCCTAACTCTTCTCAAGAAGCTGGAAACAGAATCTGTTTCTCATTGCCATAATGTATTGGAATTTATTCTAAACATTACCTTTAGCAGGACGATATGCTGCTAGAGGATAATCGACATGACCGTCCTTTATATCATACAGGATATATTGATTCTATGAAGGTTGATCGTCTCTTGATTGATCCAGGATCTGCTCTCAGTATTATGCCAAAAGCTATGCTAGACGCATTGAAGATACCTGTACATAGCCTTTCCAGCACTATCACTACCATCTTGGGATTTAATCAAGGAAAAAGTGAGCCTTTGGGCAAGATTCGCCTCAAATTTCAAATAGGCGATCTTCGCACTAAAGTTACTTTTTACATCATCGACAATCATGGTTGCTCATACAATGCTCTGTTGGGGAGACCATTCTTGCATGAACATAATGTCGTTCCTTCGACTCTTCATCAGTGTTTCAAATATGTTGATGATAATGGAGAAGTTCAAAAGGAGGTTGCAGATCTCTATCCATTCAAAGGAGTTGAAGCTTACTTCAATGACGCTCACATGTACAAAGATGAATACTCAAAAGTCTTGCAAGCTATGGATAATGATGATGAGATAGCAAAGTTGGCACTTTTGTTATTCCTGTAAAAGGGCGTATCACTCCTCCGCAGTCTGTTAAATCATCTGAAGAAGGCTCACTGATAATTCCTGTCAGTGGACGTACTACTTCATCACATGCCCAAGCTCCACAAGGCTCACTGATAATTCCTGTCAGTGGACGTACCACTCCCCCTCTGTCTTCTCAGGCTAGATCAGATACTCTAGTCATTCCAGTCAGTGGACGTACTACTTCCACGATCTTCTTCAAGGGAGCTCACTCTTCTGAGCCTTTTGTTATCGATCTTAATCGAAACAAAACTTTTGATCGCTCTTCTTCTCCCCCTTTTGTCATTAATTTGACTAAGTCTGATAAGGCTCAGCCTTTGTTGTAAATACAGTATTTAATATTAATGAAGCATCTCCTTTGCAGTATTGATGTCTGTAATCATGTACAAAGTTATTTACAATTGCTAGATAGCTTAGAGTCACTAACTATAGGGGTTGTTCAAACTCTTTATACAGACGTATCATTGGAATCCATACAAAAATCATACTTCGTGGTCCCTGCTAGAAAAAAGGGAGAAAATCCAATCTTCTTTTATAAAGGACCCCAGAATCCTCCTAACTTGGAAGAAGATGACATAAACGATGATACTGGAAGGTTACAACTGCGTCGCTACAGTCAACAATCCAAAAATATCATCAAGAATATGGGTTATGACTTTAGAACCAGTCTCAATAATGGAAAAGGAAGAAGAATGCCTGTTCGAATTCCTCCATTAAAATACGGAAGGACAAAATGTGGTTTAGGTTACATTGCTCCTACCTCCTTTATCAACATCGTCCATGAAGATTCAAAATCCGAAGACGAACGATCTGAGTCTTCTGATTCCTTCTCTTGGGATTCTGACACGAGTATTGGCGATATCCATCGTTCTATTCTATCCATCAATATGGTCTCCGTTGATGGCCCACAGAAAAATGATGAAGATGAGGATGCTTTTGAAATATCACCCGAATCGGAACAATGGGCTCAAAGATTAGATAATCAATGGGAATTCAGGTTCGAGCAGAGGGAACCTCCTACCGAAGATAAACTGATCCAAATTGATGTGTGGTGAAGAAGGTTCTCCTAAACCAATATTCATCAGTGAAAGTCTTTCAGAAACAGATAAGCAAGACATGATCAAACTTATTCGTGATTATATAGATGTCTTTGCCTGGAGTTACGAAGATATGCCAAGACTAGATCCAAAGATTGCAATGCACAAACTCAATATCATGCCAAATGCTAAACCGGTCAAACAACAACAGCGACGATTTCGTCCAGACATCATGGATGCAATTGAAGCTGAAGTCAACAAGCTTATGGCTTCTGGATTTATTCGAGAGGAACAACATCCTGAATGGGTGGCTAACATCGTTCTTGTCCTTAAAAAGACTGGCAAGATCCGGGTCTGTATAGATTTTCGTGATCTCAATGCGGCTTGTCCTAAAGACGAGTTTCCTCTTCCAATTACTGATGTCATGATCGATAACACATGTGGTTTCGAACGAATGTCATTTATGGATGGGTATTCAGGATACAACCAGATCAAAATGTTTCCAGATGATGAAAAATACACTTCCTTCAGAACGCTGATCGGTACATACTGTTATACAGTGATACCGTTTGGTCTCAAGAATGCAGGAGCAACATATCAGCGAGCAATGAGCACTATATTTCGCGAACATCTCCGAAAATAGTAGAATGCTATGTTGATGATATTGCGGTCAAAAGTCGACGAAAGGAGGATCATATCCAAGATTTGAAGACTATCTTTGATTTAATACGTCAGCATCAACTTAAAATGAACCCTACTAAGTCCTTCCTGGGCGTCTCTAGTGGTAAATTTCTCGGCTTCGTCATTACCGCTAAAGGTATACACGTGGATCCCGAGAAGATCAAAGCCATTCAAGAGATGCGTCCTCCACGCACCTTAAAAGAGCTACGAGGATTTCAAGGAAGAATTGCTTATATCAGGAGATTCATTTCTAATTTATCAGGACGCTGCAGACCATTCAACAAACTTCTGAAGAAGGGTGTATCTTTCGTCTGGAACGAAGAATGTCAAAAAGCATTTGACGATATTAAACAGTATCTCATGAACCCTCCAGTTTTGGTACCTCCCGTCTCGGGGATACCATTTCTTCTATATGTTCGAGCCATGGATCATTCTCTTGGTGCATTACTTGCCCAGAAAAATAAAGATGGCCATGAACAGGCTATTTATTATCTCAGTCGCACAATGACGGTGCTGAACCGCGTTATTCTCCAATCGAGAAAGAATGCTTAGCATTAATGTTTGCTGTTCAGAAAACGCGACATTATATTATCGGTCAAACGATTCACGTCATTTCCAGAGTGAATCCCATCAGGATTATGATGAAGAAACCTGGTATTCTCAACTCCAGACTAGCTAATTGGGGAATCTTGTTAGCTCAATACGATATGTATTATATTCCTCAGAAGTCAGTTAAAGGACAGGCTCTTGCTGATTTTCTGGCTGCTCATGCAATTCCAGAAGATTCTAAATTATATGATGATATTTCTGATGAAGTCTTGGATTCAAATCTGATTTCTGAAGAAGTTCCTACCTGGCGTCTATTCTTTGATGGAGCATCTAGAATAGGTCCTAACGGCGATATTGTCGCTGGAGTTGGGATTGTTCTTGTATCCCCAGAAGGACTAACTATTCAGAGGGCTTATTTCTAGATCAATCATGTTCAAACAATGCCGAATACAATGCATTACTCATTGGTCTTTAACTTGCTAAACATCTAGATATTCAATATTTGGAAGTTTTTGGAGACTCCAAGCTTATTGTCAATCAGATCAGAGGAACGTATGAAGTTTGTCACCAGGATTTGATACCTTATCATCGAGCAACACTCTCTATAGCCTTATCTTTTGAAGGTTTCTTTATTGAACATGTTCGACGAGCCTATAATGCAGAAGCTGATGCTTTAGCTAATCTTGCTGCTGTATTAGCTATACCAATCAGACGTCAGCAAGTGATAGTGGTTTATAACCGAGAACTATTCTGTGTTGAGAATAATTTGGCTTTGGCTTTTCCCTATAAACCAGACGAAGATTCTTTCAACCTTGATGCTGGATTAAAGTTTGACAAAATATCCTCGTCTTCTTCCGATTCTACTATAGAATATGTCTTTTCTAATGAAACAGAAGCCATAATTGAAGACTGGAGACGCCCGTTTCTAGATTTTGTTTTGTATGATAATCCGAGTGAAGCAGCGTCTATTCGACGTCGATCTCTCAGATTCTATTATAATCATACGATGAAAACATTATATCGTCGGTCTTACGATGGTCTTCTCCTCCGATGCATTGCTGGTGAAGAAACACAACAGATAATCCGTGAAGCACATGATGGTGTTTGCGGAGCTCATCAACCAGGTCCTAAACTTCAAGAGCGTATCCGACGTATGGGTTATTATTGGCCCACGATGGTGGCTGACGCTATTCAATATGCTCGAAAATGTAAAGCCTGTCAAATTTATGCAAACTTTATCCATCAACCGTCAGAGTTCTTACACCCAACAGCGGCATCATGGCCCTTTGAAGCTTGGGGCATGGACGTCATTGGTCCCATCAACCCACCATCATCAAGAGGACATCGGTTTATTTTAGCAATAACCGATTACTTTTCCAAATGGGCTGAAGCAATTCCGTTATCTGAAGTTAAAACTTCTAGTGTTATCAACTTCGTCAAGCATCATGTTATCTATCGATTTGGTGTTCCTCGGCGTATTATTCATGATAACGGACCGCAGTTCGTCAGTCAGAAATTTACTCGATTCTGCGACGATCATCGGATTAATAATTTAGCTTCTACAGCATATAATCCAGCAGCTAATGGATTGGCAGAAGCTTTCAATAAAACAATCATCAAACTCTTGAAAAAGTTCGTTTCTTCCAACAAACGCAACTGGAGCGAGAAGCTTGGTGAATGTTTATGGGCCTACCGCACCACAGTTCGCAATGCGACCGGATGTACACCTTTCTCTTTAGTATATGGGTGTGAAGCTGTTCTTTTCCTTGAGATCCAGATTCCTTCTCTGAGAATTGCAATCTCCAATGAACTGACAACAGAAAACAATGATCGTCTTCGACTTCAAGAGTTGGAAGCTCTAGATGAAAAACGATTGTATGCTCAACAAAATATCGAGCTGTATCAGGCCCGAATCTCAAAAGCTTTTAACCGGAAAGTTAAAGTCAGAGCATATCAGAAGGGAGAACTGGTCCTTACTGTCAGACGTCCTATGACCATGACACATATGAGCAAAGGCAAATTTGATACGAAATGGGAAGGCCCATTCGTAGTAAACAAAGTCTTCTCTAACGGAGCATACCAGCTTGCCTCTATGGATGGGAAAGTCATGATGATGCCTATCAATGGCAAATTCTTAAAGAAATATTATGTATAATATTTTCATCATTCCCCAGCAAATATAAAATTCTTCTTTACAAAAGTTATTCGATATCGTTATCCCCAGAGGAAACTGATATTCCACCATGTATCATCTTCCCAGCTAAAGATCAGTGAATAAAGGCAAAATTGATGTAAAGTGGGAAGGATACATCGTAAACAAAGTTTCCTTAAATAGAGTTTATTTTGAGACAAATTCTTCAAAAAAAAGAGTACATCATCATGGAAGATCACTGTCATCCCTCTCATACTTGGGACGAGGGCCACATACATAATCAGCAAAAGAATTGAATACATCTTTCCTGACCGCACCAAGAACTGACAGGCAGCCAGCCTTATTGTTTCTTCTTCTTTGGTTTCTCCTGGTTCGACCAAGAAGTCCAGGATATCTTTCGCGACTTGGGAGTAGACGAGCTTTCGCCCATTTCCTTCTTCTGTGGAGGTAGATGTTCTTTAGCACCTTCAGTAACTTCGGAGACGACTTCAGCCTTCTTTGTATTCTTTTCAGAAGACATTGTGGATAAAAGAGGATGATGTGTGATCCTTCTACTCAAATATATGCTCTATTTATAGGCATATGGTTACAAAGATCGAAGGGACGTATTCTTTCCCGAGATTCATTTCATCCGTTCATTTATTACGTTCATCCGATGGTTCATCCGTTCATTCATCTAACGGTTCGTCCGTTCATAATCTTCTATCAATTCATTAAGTGGGGATTCGTTAGTGATCATGTTTTCATAACCTCTGAATCAATTCCGAATCTACTTATTCATTCATCATTTTTTATTATTACCTCTGCATAGAAATCAATCTATTTTCTTTTGAGTTCCTATATATTATTACGTCCATAATACATCTGATAATCATATACTCTAAAACAGAAAAGATGATTTTATTATCTATCATGTCCACAATTCATCCACAAATACAAATCATTGAGCATAGAAGAATTGTCATTTCCATTCTCATTTCACCATAAAAAGTCTATTACATTTTCTTAGACTTTCTTACAAATCATAATAGAAATCTATTACATATTTTGGATTTTCATTCTACACCACAACAATAACCTAATAGAGATCTATCTTCTTCTTTGGATCTTCTCCGTCGGACCTTCTCCGTCAGGTTCGTTGTTGGTTGCAATTCCTGACTGTCTGGATCTCAGTTACGACCAGATCAGCAGGAATCAAACTCTGGTCTTCTCTCTCAGACGAGAGGAGAACCACAGAGTTTGGCAGCCCGAGTCGTGGTGCTGCCAATACAACTGGTGGATTAGGAGCTACCTTTCAGAGGAAACAGGAATGTATCCAACCTTGGGATACAATTCCTAGTTCTCCCGTGAAAGGAACTCTACTACCCGATTTCTCGGTAGTAGAGTTAACTCCACCATCCAACTCTCGTGTATAAAGACTCTTCCTACCATCTGAGGAAGACCCTTCTATCCCACGAAGAGTTCTGAGTTGTCTGATTTACGCATCAAAGGCGTATGAGCTCCCTGATGTTGGTGTCAGAAGGACATTCTCCACAGCATCCACATCACCAATGCCAGTTCTGAAGAAAATCTTTAGCCAAGTTTCTGCGGAAAACAGCATGAAGAAAAGAATTAAATCAACAGAAATGTCATATGAAACGCACTGGTTGGTCAAGCACGCTCGGAGACAGAAAGCTTATTTTTTAACAGCAAAAACAGTACGTATATTATGCCGGACTTACCTTCAAGTTTGGCGCTAAGAGTTAGCAAACTGATGTCTGACATATTGCTCAGAATTCGAACATTTAGAAGCATTTGTTTTCCGATTTGTGAGTGAAATCTTACGTTCATTCTCAGAGAAGAGAAGAGAAAAAGAAGATGGGGATGAGTTCTGTGAAACTCTTCTGTCTATTTTAAAGTATGGAGCGCAAGCCTATTCTTGGAAAAGATCCACAAATAACGCTCATAAAATATGCAATGAGTGTCATGTGTACTTTGGAAGCCAGCACAGCCTTGGAAATATTCAAAGGGTGCTTTCCACAACATTGGAAGACAACGTAACCTACAGCTATTTATTGATGCACGCTATTTAGCGTAATCTATAAACTGGAAGACAGCGTAACCTACAGCGTAATCTACAGTTATTCATTGGTGCACGTTAGTTTTCAACACAAATTTGTACTAAACAGAGAATTCTTGAATATTCATTTCATTAAGGCACTGATGGCCTTACAAAACAAAAAAAAAGAGAGAGAAGGAAAGAAAGGGGTACAACAAAGTCACGCTCTATTTTCCAGAGCGGCTAAGTTTGACGCCTAACTCTTCTACGCTTTGGACCCCCATGCGGTGCAACAGAGCAGCGAGCATTTCACGCTTCTCTGCAAGGCTCCGCCCATCAGAAGAAGAGGAGCCGTCCAGACCGAAGTAGCCCAAGAAATTCTTGGCTAACTGCGTGGGGTCATCTTTGAACTCGATGACGAAGGGCTCCGGTTCTTTGCCCCCAAAGTGGGGTCACCATGGGCACAGAAACCTAATTTTCGTGCTTCTTCTTCAGCCGCTTCCTTTGGAGTCATGGTTACAAGAAATGAATGTCAAAAACTAATTTTCTCAGTTTATATAACAAAGCTTGCTGATGGTTCATATTCCTCCATAAATCAGATTCAATCAGTCTCGAAAAATGAAGAGTCATCATGACATTTAATAAGTTTATTTTTGCATAAACAGACTTAATGCCAGCGTGTCAAGACTCATTCCCACTTTTTATTCAAAGTAATTTCGAACTTTTGAAAATCATAAAGTTCGAAAACTTTGAAGGGGGTCTTGTAGGATGTGGAAAATTATGACACGCTGTCATTTTAATCCATACGCTCAAGGCCATACGCTTATCAAAAGCCATACGCTTAGTGGATATTTTTATTTCTTCTTAAAGTGGCAGCACAGCATATATTAAATGAAGAATGAATCTGACGTCTCGTCTTTCGTGTAAAGATAGTTGTCATGAAAAGAGCAACCGTCGTATAGGATTTCGAAGTTGGTTTTGTCTTTTACGAGGACAGCTCAGCAGATCATTAATGCAAAGTTATTATTACTGACAGTCTGTCAGCCGTCATATCTGTAGTCACGACGCTCGAGAAAATCTTTTGACAGTTATTAGAAGATATGGCGTATCAGAGAAGATTGATGATGGCCACGTGGCCATTTCTTCAGTGAGCGTATGAAGTCTATACGCTCCTTCTCAACCAAGTGAGCGTATGAAGTCTATACGACTCCTTCCTTCTCCAGTGCGCATATGAAGTCTATACGAATCCTTCCTCATCAAGTGAGCGTACGACTCTTGTTCAGTCAAGTGAGCGTATGAACTCCATACGACTCCTTGATGACCAAGTAAGCGTATCAGCTTTATTTTGTTTCTACATCATCCAAGTCAGCGTATAACTCTCCTTCAACGAGGCAGCGTATTACAGCAACCACATCCAGGATTACAGTCAACACACGTTCTCACGTGTCCTGTACTCAGTTATCTACTTCTTCAGAAGTTATCCAACGTGGCATCCATGCCATCAATCTCTCCTGAACATGCTCCACTACTTTCAACCGCACGCTAATGTGTCTCCATCAGAATTTGTCACGCGTCCCTGCAGTTATGCACACGTCAAGTAACTACCTGAGCGTATGCTTAAGGAAAGTTATCCTGAACTCTATAAAAGAGAGTTTCTTCATCTTCATCAGACACTACAGTCAATTTCAGAGAGAACAGAGAGATTGCCCAGTTGCTGTCCAAGTTCTTCAAAGTTCGAGTATTCTTCATCGCATCGTCCAAGGGATAAAGTAATCGTCTTCTAGATTAGATTCCTACAGTTTTTTCTCAGATACAAAATAAATAAAGTGAATTTTTTATAGAAACCAGCTACAGGCAATTCCGTTACCTGGGCGCGCCTGGGATCTGTAGCCTGCCGTCGAGTAGGGCAAATTTCCAGCACACTGTCATGTGTTGTACCCTTCAAGCTACCTAAGGGTACATTCGTTTCCTGGACGATGTACCCACCCGAATTCAACCCTAATCTTTCGACCTGGGTAACCTGGATGGTCTGCAGGACTTGTGGCTGTGGAATAATCTCACTGCATCTTGCTAGTAACTAGGCCTGTGATAACCCTAGTTAGTTAAAGTATCAAACCGTACTTATTGCTTGGCCGTGATTGTTGAATGGGGAGTAATCAGTCTAGTCTTGCCTAGATCCTGTACATGTTCTGATTTTCTTATATTATCTTGCTGATAAATGGGAGAAACCAAGTTCGGTTCAGATGAAGGGTTACAATCCCGGTCCTTATTTGGTTTAAGGATTGTAACCTGGTTATCTGAATGGTCCCATGATTATCTTACCGTATATCCTCGTGATTATATTTTCCCCAGTTTTACTGTATATTATCTTATGTGCTAATTGCTGGTTTTAGTTCCTAAGTGAAGCTTCCTTTATGGCACTTGCTCTTTCTGGGATCTGACCCAGCTGGTTTTGTATGGCCAGATTTCAGAGCAGCTCCGGAGAATCTACCGCTCTTTTAGCCCGATGGTGAACACCAGGCGTAACCAGGGCAACGAGTGGGTTATTTTTGGCTCTTCCACTCTATTGTAAAAATTTCTTTTGAGGCGTTTAGCCGACGAGCACCGTTTAGCTCGATTACATTACTTACTGTCTGCCTACGGGCTGTAACATGATTAACAGATCCTAGGGTTGATCATGTATGACTAAAACTCTTACTAGTCCTAACATTTTGTAACGACTAGCTTCATGATCAACTGAATATGTAATGTTTGGGACGCCTTACTATTGTATATTTGATTATCATACATCTTGTGACCTTATTTACTTGCTTGTGATTGAGACACTAGGCTTGTTCATGACCATAGGAGACTGTTGTCTTGTAGTAAACCCTCATGTATCTAGACAGCCGTGACCGTATAGCGAGGTGGGTTGCACTTCAATATACGTAGCTGGCTATGTCTGCCCTGCTCTCCAGTATTCTGGTTCTGGGGCGTGACATGGTTTAAGTGGTGGCCCATGCAGGTCTTGTAAATCAAGATATGTGAAGGTTTACCGAATAGATGTCTCAATCAGAATTCGCCCTTGATCTCTGCTCGTAACTT